>OX101820.2:14857200-15272200 GCA_944452925.2 Chrysolina oricalcia | reverse complement strand
AAATTATTGTAAAGGTATGTTCATGCTCATACGAATTTCGGAAAATTTATGCGAATAAAATGGCGGCTGAAAAAATCGCAATGAAGTTGAAATATTTGAACTTTTTTGCGAATTCGTATCAAATCACGAGACCACAGAATGCGTAAAATGTGTTTGTGTTATTATTTTATTAACCTCAAATCCTCAAAATTAAATACACATGCAGGTGAACAATCATCATATATTTCATAATTCTTCAGTTCTCATTTTATAAACAATAGGAAAGTTCGTTGATGTGGTTGTTATTCGCATCATAGGATATAGATTTTTTGGATGGGTTCATTGTACTCTGCCATCAGTTGTATCGGCTTTGAAAAGAACCTGAAGCTTCCAGATGAAAAAAAGGAGTTGTAGTGTTCGACATTTTTAAAAACTCGAAAAATTCATGGTGATTATCACAGCCTCGTTCAAGAAATGAGACTGAATGATCCCAATTCTCAGTTTGATGAACTCTTATCAATAGTGAGACCAGAAATAAAGAAGTCATATATCACAACAAAACCCATTCCTCCCGCAGAAAGGACATCACTTTTATATTCTATTCCTTGCTTTAGGATTCGGGAGAAAATACTTTTTATTACCAAAGAAAGAATAGACCATTATTAACAAAACTAAAAAAAACCACAAAACATTAAATTCTAGGTACTTTGACTTTCCCGCAATGACAGTGACCATCAAATTTTGTCGCATGACTATGAACGTTAAATTTTGTTGTTAATTTCCTAATTTGCGATTCGCATACATTTTCCGAAGTTCGTATAAGCATGAACATACCTTAAAACGACACACATCCAGCCCAATTCTCATCCACCAAAACTTCGTTGTTATTGACGAATCCCGGAAAAAAGCGCACAGGAATTCATTGTAGCAGTATTTCAAAATTCTCTATAATTACAGATTCCTCTTCTCCAAACATTTTTGCTGTCGTAACTCTATTCAATAAGCTTTTCCATAACTTTTAAGGTCACTGGGAATCGGGATAAAAAATTAAAGCTCTATGATATTTATACTCCCATTTTTAATAGCAGAAAGCTTTACTGTGGGAACCATGAAGAGACACTTCTTCTTCCAAAATAATCATAATTTTTCAGATACTTGCCGCTTTTAAAAAAATACACTGTCTTATGCATGTCGTTATCATTGTTTTTTCATTGAAAAATTTAGTTCATTTTCAAATATCGTTGCGTTTTCCAGTGTTTTAGTAACTGTTCGGAGGTAACTGTATATCTGTATTCCATTGATCTATAGTTCGGCAGAAGTTTCTTAAATTTAAATTGCTGCAACACAAAATTATACCTACCTTGTGTGATGAAATTATGCAATCAGTCAGTTAAGGTCTTGTACAACCATTTGAAAAAAATCAACTCCATTTGTTTCTTTCATTAAAACCCTTACAACTAGGGTCTAATCTCTGATAGAGAAAACTCCATCTCCAAATTTCCCCAAATAACTTGGCCACTTTTGTTTGTCTTTGGGTAGGAAATTGGCACACCTATCATTTTTAGTTTTACTCACACACTTGCATTCTATCCTTAATCTATACACAGTCATTTGTCCTAGTCGCAGTTGGTACAATTGCTGGAAGTGGTCGAATCCAATTTTGAGACTCTGTTGTTCCTCGAGACACTCTTTCTCGAACAGAGCTCTCTGTTCCGCGTCCGTAGTTTTTTGGTATTTGTGAACAGCTTTATCTGAAATCGAGAACACAGATATACGAAACATAATAATAATAATTGTTATTCCGACAACGTCTACAAGTGAATTGAAAGTGTCTAGTGGTCCACTAGTAGTGGAGGGAAAACAAATTTTCATTGTTATTGTTTCAGCTATTTCTTGATTCAATGTGTTTCAAATCCAGTGGCGACAATTCATTATTTGATAACGGGTTTGCCGATTTTCAAAAACTTTTTTTTTAACCCTCCAAAGGATATTGGTCGATATTTTGACCGCGTAGAAAAATGATAGTCACAGGACAGGTGCTGGTTTTGTTTTTAGCCAGAACACACAATATGACATCCATTTATAGGTGGTGGTCTTTATTTCGGCCAGATTATAGCTCCTGCGTAGATGGTAAGGTTTGCAGCCAACATTTCGACCAGTGTTCATTTAGTTACACGCATCCTTGGAGGTTACGATTGTGCTTTTTTCTCCAAATTATTGTGGTGTTTTGTAGTGTTTTCGCCAACTTATTGTTTAGTTATTCTGGATAGCATTACTGCAGTCATGGAACATATATAATGCTTTTCATACTGGAATAATTAGCTAAACAACTTCTATTGCCGCTATGATGATATTCTCATTTGTTTTTGACACAACCTAGGACCCCGCACAAAAGCATAGGAAAATGTCCCACAGTGGGATTTGCCTGAAATTCACATATGTTATTGGTATTGAGTTTCTGATCAAATGTTCTCATGGGCCCAATCCTCTAAGACCAATGATTTAGCTCTCAGGGCCGTATTTAGTTTAGGTGCCAAATAAACAATGACACTTTTCTCAAGTCCATGATTTTTGTATTTCCTATTAAAATTTAATTGAATAAGAAATATTACAAATTCTCAGAATTTGTCTTTTAGCACCAGTCCTCTGTGAAATATTTTCTGCCATACAGGACGGTATTTAGTATGTGCCAAGTGATCCACAGAAAACTGAATTAAAATGGTTTTGTTGTAACTTTCTTATTTCTTGATCTGTCATTGGTTGATGGCTCGTTTGATAGATGAATGTAGCTTTCTTTGTATACATAACAAAAGTGGTCGCTATCTTAATATCCAAGATGGTCGGCCAAACCTATAATCCATCTAGGACTTATCTTGCAGCATTTTGAGAAACATGATAACAGGAAAAAATAAGAACGTTTTGATTGTTGAAATCAGTCATTTACTTTTCGAATTATCTAATTATTTAAGATAAATAAAACTCTACTATCTTATCAAGACTATATCTGATTCATAACAAACAAGGTTGAAACCGACATTTCCTGAGTGGTGGAAGAGAACAAAAAATCAAAATCAACAAAATAATACTTGAACACTTACAGATGCGGGAGTATTGCATCTTGCATTGGACCATTTGCGGCATCTTTAAAATGCTGTAATACAGAAGGCGATAGATAATTCGCATTTTGATTATGGCGTGCAAGTCTCAAATACGACAATATGAGCACATGTTACTGGTGTCCTTGCCCCTGATTGCACTGCAGTAGTATCCTATTATCAATGCATTTTCTTCACTATTCTCGTCAGGCTGGTTTTCATGCATAGTTTATTGAATACCTCTTGATATTTTTCTCTCCTTCTGAATCGTGAATACATTCTATGCCTAACAAATCCAGTTTAATTCATTTTTTTTTTAAATGTATTGAACCTTATGAACTTATTGCTCTAAGATCAGATAGTTGAGTTATATTTATATTATAGAGTTAGATAATTCAAAGAGTAATTGACCAATTTGAACAATCAAAACGTTGTAGTTCTTATTTTTTCCTGTTACGTTCTTTCTTAAAAAGCTACAAGATAAGTCCTACATAAAGTTTGTTATGTACACAAAGAAAGCTACATTCATCTATCAAACGAACCATCAGAATTTGGTCAGAATTTTAAGTCAGTAAAAAAATTTAACTGATTAGACTGGTCTGTGATTACCATAAGATATATTGAGAGGCTGCGGCAGAATTTAACAGGCGTCATCCTGATATTGAACCTGTGACTTTTCAGACAGTTACAAAAGTATAAAGAACTGAAAGAATTGCTTCAACAAAGCACACCAGAAATGTGAATAATCTTGAAGACAATGATATCATGAACGAGCTCCAAGGAAATGCGAAGACCAGTGTGAGGCAACTAGCAAGAAATCTCAACATGCAACCAACGAAAATTTGGAGGTGCCTCAAGCGAAAAAACAAAATGCACATAAGCCCAAATTTTCACATACCTTGGAGAATGACGATGAAGATGTTAGAATGGAATTTTCATTATGGTGCCAAAGAAATTAATTGACCGATAGAAATTTCTTGTCTAAAATAATGTTTTAAAGTTTTCGAAAGTCGGCTTATCCGTTATGAAGTAAAAGCGAAACACACTGTATATTGAATAAAACATGTCTATACGATCTCATCTTGTGTAAATGTATGCTTTTTCTCACAATGTTTCTTTCATTCAGGTGTGGGAAAGGTGATTTAACATTTGATCTTTCTGTCAACTGGCCAGACCAACCCTCAGAAATCTTCGAAAGACTTGTACATGCTAGGTAATCAAGGTCTTCATCATCTCTAGATCGCACATATTTCCCAAATACTTCTGAAGATTGATTTTTTTAAAGTCACTTCATTACCTTCAGAATTTTCTTTCATTCTATCTTCGATGCATTCTTGAATGTCTTGTTTTGACATCTCTTGTTGTTCCATCAGCGTTGGGATCCAATACTTGATGAAGACCAGATCTATTGAATTTGTTCCACTGCTTACGTTGAAGGAATCCAAGATGGCACCTTGAAAACGATATCTAGTTGAGGTTATCGAATCGATAGCCGTAAAAGTGTTTTACTTACCAACTGAAGTGATTTTGGATGTGCTGAATGAAGGGTAGTTTACGTTTCTTTTTCCTCTGTAATTTCCATCCACCCAGTCATTCATTTCCTTTTCCGATTCCAGTTCCCATAAAGTCGTAGAAGCTTTCTTGGAGTCATTCAATTCTTTATCGATGATTTTCTGTATTTCTTCTTTTTCTTTTATTTTATCTGTGTGCGTGTTGACATCCCTCTGTTCGAATTTCGATTTTCTCAGCCGCCTTTCTTCGTTTTTGACGAAGGTATCTTTCAGTATTTCTGTTGGAACATAGTCGACGTCATGAAACAGTCTATTTCTTGACATTCGAATGTTTCGGTAGTCGTAGACACCATTTTTTCCTCCATACAGATCTTTTTTCCTTGTTTTTGAACTACTTTTGGACGTGTGATTTTTCGTTTTGTGATCTTTACTTCTGGGGTCCCTGTTGGAGCTCTCCGAATTTTCATTCATCAGTAAGTGTTTTTGGTTGTAAGGTACCGTGTCGTCAATTTGGTAGTCATCGAAATTGGGTTCCATTTTATCCATGCCATTCAACATCGGCTCCTGTTGACTCTGCTCCCAATCATACTCTTGCTCAGTCATTTGTGGTACCTGAAACATCGTTAACGCTATCAAAACATCGAACTTGATACGCCCTGTATATTAGTGTGTGTCGCCAGCTGTTGAATATTTATTCATAGCTCTAATATTTGAGACATGTATTAACAAATTTATACACACATGGTGTCATAACATTCAGAATAAAAACCGCAAAACATAGAAAATTATGCAGAAATAAAACAAGATATAAGCGGACAAAATCATAATGTTGAAGTATAACGCTTTTCATTGAAACCTACAGCAGCATAAATGTTAAAATTATAAATAACATCAAATGGTCATAACAGCAATTTTTATAATCTCGGCATAACACAATATACGGCAAAAACTACAAAAACTACACTGCGTACTCCACCATTTCAACTATCGACTGAAGATGTATTTGATTACACAAACTCTTATCGATAATGAACATTGTGAACTATGATGTTGAAACTTTCAGAAACGCTGCAATAAAAGATACAAAATATTCTTGTAGATAATCGAATTTTGTAAAAGCCAGCAAATGCTTTTATTATAGATGTCTCTCATAACTTTATAAAATGAATAGATATGTTGCAAGGAATTTGAGTAAAAGCACTTGCTCAAGGTTTATTGACACTTCCCAGTCTTGACGAAGTATGAAGAGATGGGTAATTACCATGGAGATAAAAAATACAATTCGATTGTGAAATAGTGAAACTGACGAAATTGTCCACTGACGAAACTGTCCACAGCTTTTTTAAACTGGATCTATACGCATTCTTCAAATTCAATGACGTTAAGCACTGTTAGAAAACTGGGAAGTAACCAATAATATAGCCGTAGTATAAATCTTTATACTATGATATGGCTCGCTATGTATTAATGGATAATTGAAGTTAGCTGTGGAAAATAAACTGTGCTTTTTGACCTCCAAAAATAGGGATCGGATTAGAAAGCTTTAGAAGACATTTCACAAATAATTCTAGTAATCTAATTTAATTTGGGAAGTTAGTTCCAGTGATCATCAAATGAACTAACATACCTAGAATTTTTAAATATAACGTTTTCTTTTCGGCTTCACAGCATTAATATAGCCCTCTTGAAAATACCATTTGATACTGCCGAAGAGCAATTTTAATTCAAAATTATACGATAATCTTTTTTGCCAGAAAGTATGAATTAAACGATATGAATATAATCGATAGTTTCGAAGTACGCTTCTCCTAATAATTCCACCAAGTAGAAAATTGAGGACAACATCTGAAAGAAAACAACTACTTCCCTAATTGCAAATGCTTATTGTAATCAAACATCTGCAGATATGTTTCGAGGTTCTTGCCTCTCGTCAGTGTAATGTTTTCTGACCTAACCTTGAACTGACGAGAGGCAAGACCTTCGAAACATGTCTGCAGATGGTCATTCCTAGACTAATGAAGGATAATCTATCGTTTGATTACAACGAGCACTTGCAATTGGATCCTCTTGGAGGAACTTTTCACAAATATCTGGCAGATATAGTTCAATATCAGTCGTGGTATTAGGTAGAGAAGTAGTTGTTTTCTTGTTTTCCACTTGGTGGAAATATTTGGAGATGAGGGTACTTCGAAATTGTCGATTTTATTCATATCAAAATTATACCTTTTATATTAATTAAAAAGGACCTCAGAAATTACTAAGGGCAACGTGATAAGAGGTTCGACTTAGCCGTATAACTTTTCTATCGTAATACCCTTTTTTTTTTGCTTGACAATTTGAAGAAATATATGATCGAAAAAAAATACCTGGGCCTTTATACTGATAAATGAGCAGATATTTTCAAGGTTGAAATGACAACCTTTTTACATCTTTCTTCTTCACGTTTTTTTTATATATCCTTCATTTTCAACATTTTTAATTTGTTTCGAGATATATCACTTTCTCTTCTACCCATCAACGCAGTGGCGCAGCTAGGATTTCTGTTTGGGGGGAGGGTGCTGAACATAAAATTCATCAGAGCTTTTCTTTTTTGTCGTCAACCGAATCTTTTGAATACCTAAATAACGGTAGAAAATGGTGGATTGAGGGGCTACATCCCCAAAGCTTCAACGTTTCCATCTTTTCAAATGAGAGTCATATATTCTTTCCTAAATTGGTATTCAGAAGTTAACTTTCCAACTCAAATTAAATTATCTTTCTTGGGTGAAATTTTACTTTCTACTCACTTACTTTGAACAATTGTAAAAACTAATGGTAGATTTATACAGCAGTTTTAAGCCATAAGTTTCCAGTCACAAGAAAGAATATTCGTCAATGATTGGTTGAACCGTTTATTCCAACCAATCATTGACAAACATCCTTCCTTGTGACTTCTTATTACTTTAAACTGTTGCATGAATCCACTATAACACTTTAACATAAAATTCTATGTTTAATTTATTGTTCCACTTACCCGATCTTCAGCAATATGGTTTTCATTTCCAGGATCATTCATGTAACTTTTAATTAATCCTGCATTATGATCTTTGTGCCTAAAACTCGACGATCCATATTTTCTAATTTTAAGAGGATTGGGATCGACGTTGTAGTTTTCATTAACTTCGCTTTGTCCAGGTGGTTGGATGTTGATTTTTGGATGAGCTTTATAATACTCTTTCAACTGTTTTGTAGGAGATTTCGTTTTGCTGAACTCTATCGGCACTCTTTCCGCTAAAAACAAAACTATTCATTGAATTTCTTTCTATAGCTTCTTCACAAGTGTATTTTCAGTTATTTTTTCCATCAGATCCAACTGGACCTGATGGGGGTCGATATAAGTTTCTGACCCGTGTTTAAGAAGGGAAACTATGATGTTAATTGGAGGAATTGTGAAAAATGTGGAATTCGGCAATTTTGGAATATGGCTTCAAAGTTTTGCTTGAAGTGAATGGTATTTGAAATAGCAAAAAAATGCTATTTTACCTGAATTATAAACTACAAATCCTGGCGGTTCATGAAACTGGTTCAGTGCGTTAAGTTTTAAAATTCTTGTGGTGTTAAATTGGCTTCGACATTCGTCGTATTCATCGGTAAGTTTGCCTAAAAAATAATCCGTATTAAAAATTATAACAAACGTGCATATATTTTATTTACCTTTGGGAATATCTACTGATTTTAACGTGTCCACATTTCCACATTCTGCTGTCCAAAATAAATACATATCGTATCCGTGAGACTCAAAACTAAGTACCAGACCACTCCCTTGGGTTGGTACACTGCCTGTTATGGGATTGTAGATAGATTTTCCTGTTTTTCCGTCAATGATGAACGACTGAAATAAAACAAAATGTCGTGATGTTTATATACTGGGATTATTAATGATAATAATTTCCAAATACCAAAATGACTGTACCCAAAAGCAGTTCCTGTTGGTTACGACTTTTTTTATTGCATGCCCCGTGGCAATTAATGATTTTCGGTATAGAATTCGCCAAATCAGCTCAAACGAAACCCTAGAAAACCTGCTGCACCGGTTGCTAGTGAGTAAATTCCAAGCAGGCACTGCGCATTAGCCTTTTATTACCTACGCAATAAAAAAATAACGGTTCCAGTTGGGTTCGAATCGGTCTACAGTGGCAAACATGAATGAGTAGTGCAGAAAAAGCATAAGATCATAAAAAAGTTATTCAAGTATTTAGATCACAAAGTGATAGATTGCCGCTCGAAAAAGAGCCTGTTAAGTGAAGGTGGCCATTTCCAACAGTTTTTATAATCAGTGTTAATATTTTAATTTTGATCCGTTCATTTAAACTTACTTTTATAAAATAAAATAAAACTCGTTTTTGTACAAGCTGAAATCCATATTTTTGGATTTTCATTTGCTTTCAGTCGATGCACAAACATTTCCACACCACATCAGATTTTCGTGGAATTGATCCTGAAGTATAACGATTTTTATTTTTTTATGTGAAAACCATGAGATCAAATTTGCTCGAAAATAAATGAGGATCTCGAAAGTAATTTTTATTTCAAGAGAAAGCAGTGACGTAGTATTTTTTTCTCCAAAAATATTCAATGTAAAACCCGTACGGACGCCACCGGTAGAGAAAATGAAAATCATCACAAAATGCACCTTGATGCATAGAAGATCTGTACCAAATTTTATAAAGATGTATACGATTCACTGTTGCGTTAAAAATTACCAGTGCTACTCCTAAGGTGTCGTATGGAGTTAGTAACAAGGCCTATCTAGAACACATGGCTAATGACCATAGCAGTAGATGCCAAAACACCAAAGAAAAAAAAAAATATCCCAGTTATTATTAAAACTCTGATTTTTTTTCAAAATTTTATTACCATGTATCTCAAAAGTTAAGACTTTTAGGACATACGTTCATAGGAAGTTTTTTCTCAAAATAAGTCAAAGAATCACCCCCTTAAATATTAGCATGTCTTTAAGGAACACCCTGTAAACAGGAGAGGAAATGTGCCCCAGTGAAACTGTACTCTGTGGGGTACCACATGGATCAATACTGTGCCCAATTCTTTTTCTTATACCCATAAATAAATTTCATACGAAATATCATATCTCAAACGAATTGCGTATTGATTTGCTGTCCTCACAAAAATCGTTTATTATTTTTTTATCTTCAGTAGAATTCTGTAACGTCCAGAAAATATTAACAAGGGAAAGTAGGCACCTAGGAATTTATGTTTTTCTTGAACTTCTGTATTTTAGTTTTGGTAATCGATAAGCAAATAATTCGTATTTCGGGAAATAAGATTGAAGTGAATTATAATTACTTTAACACACACCTGTGTATAATTGTGGTTGAAAATGTCATCGTACTTCTGATATACGATCAGAAAATCTGTGACATTATCGTAATTGAAGAACGCTGGTGTCGGGCTGATATTAGTCTCGGATTTTGGACCAGGTATGGTATAATTCCAAATTTGTTGGAACGTTCGTCCATCAATTGCCACCAAGCTGGAATTGAGCATAGCCGTCACTATATCGGGAATGTGGTCTCCGGTGATGTCCACGAGTACAGAAGGGGTCATCATGCCCCTGAACTTGTCTTCGTAAATCGTCTTTGGTTCGTTTGTCTGAAAAACATACAATAGTATATTATGCAACTACCATTCAATGATTGCTATAAAGATACGATCATGGGAGTGTCTCAATGGTCATTAAATTTGAGTTGTATACACTATTTTTGCTACGACCAGTAATAAAAGTATAAGTTACAATCTAAGAAATGTTATGAAAACACAGAAAATCAAAGTTTCACAAAAATAGGAGGAATCATTTCAGATTTTCTCTTCAATTAGGCGTGCAATTTGGGATTTGGAAATATTCCACTTTATGAGTGATAGTCAGCGTGCAATTCAAAATGTGTACATTGTATCCACTCATTGTTAATTTTACCGAAAACATACCAAATCATGACAAAACAATATGTTTTTATTTGCAACAAATCCTACAGAGATTCAAAACACGATACGTTCATTAAAAAATAAAAAATCTCCTGGGAATGACAATATCAGAACCGAGACATTTAAAGAAATAGCGCATATTATTGCTGAACCTCTATCCATAATATTTAATGAAAGTTTCAGAACTGGATGTTTTCCGAAATCATTCAAAATGGGACTGATCCGACCATTATATAAGAGTGGAAACAAATACGATCTCGGAAATTATAGGCCAATCTCTCTCACAAGTAATTTATCGAAATTATTAGAAAAAAATATTAAGATCAGAATGGTTAAATTTTTGGCAAAAAATAACATACTTTCAGATGGTCGATACGGCTTTAGAGAAGAGAAATCTACCGAAGATGCAATTTACTCATTAACTTCAAATCTATATAAGGCACTCGATTCAAAAAACACTGCATTATGTATATTCATCGACCTCTCTAAGGCTTTCGACACTGTATGTCACCACATTTTATTGAAAAAACTGAAACCAAATTATATTTCTGTAACTGAATTTCACTGAATAAACATATTGTTTTGTATTGTATTGCCCACATGACAAAATATATCTAAATTTCCATTAAAAACATGTTGATTCCTAGAGCCATTTGAATGAATTCTAGGTAGCAAAGATAACTTTCGTATTTCAGATCTGACAAATCGTTGGTAATTTTATCATTATTAAATCTTAGGTTTTAGATAAGTTCTTTTTTGACTAGAAATCCCGCATTTCATCTTCAATATCTTCATATGTGCCTGCTAACTTCATATATGAATTCTAGTGTTAATTCGTTGTACTATGGGTTGTTTCAAATCATAACAGTAATATTGTCCAGTGTCTTTAACCCAGTTAGATTTTTGCATTCCGTTCATTGATTTGACATTATGTTAACAAGCACTTTGTCTTCTTACCAACTTTCCAGAAGCAATACTATCAATTGGATTCACACTCAGATTACCAGGAGAAGATGGTGAGCCTGTTCCAAAAATAACGAATGAATTCGTGGCATTCTGAGTTAGAACCTGCGGCATGTAGAAAGTTTTGACATCTCCTGGAATCTTGAATCGTTTTAACTCTTCTCCGGTCTTACCAGAAAACAGTACCAGATGGCCTTTACCTGTTTCATCAGCTAGAATGAATTCACAATATATTAGTTGAAACATACACTGCACATTTGCTTACTCTCGAGTGAAGATTGTGACGCCAAAACATCTGGAATGGTATCGTTATCTTGATCTGGAATGAAACTGGCTACCAAGACATTCATTCTGCCTGTATTTGAATGCCATATTGTGGATCCATTTTGCGCATTGAGGATGGTTATGGTCTGAAAAATGGAATTACAAATATTGAAATAATTGAAAAGAATATGAATTTCGAGAATTTGACATCTAGAGGACCCTTGGGAATTGGGGACAGTGAAACCGATCTCGGGTTGCCACGAATCCAAAACTAAAAAGATGCTTATAATAGGGAATCTATAAATATAAACCAAACCTGATTTTCCTAGAAAATGTAATTAGGACATATGAAAGTACTTTCACGAATTGCGGAATATTAAATCAGAATAACGAAGTCATTTGGAGCATAAACATATCCCTAGGCAGTTCTGAGAAATTCGACAGCAAGTGCGATTAAGGGCCGGTCTTTTCACCTATAGATAAACTCTATCTATCAGATAAGGATATGTAAACCTGTGAAGTTTATCCGATAGATAGTTATCAGAGATGAAAAGACCGGCCCTTAGTATTAGCGAGTGGGCAGAAATTTACCAAGATGGAATTTCAGGTCCTCATTTATTTGACGGAAGTTTGAAGGGAGAAAACTATTACCAGTCTTTAATGTCGATTTTCGAAGATTATTTGGATCATCTACCTTTGGCCTACTATAACACCTGGTTTCAACCTCACAATACTAGACAAGTATATGATCATCTGACTGAAAGGTTTGGTGACAAATGGACAGGGAATAATGGGCCGGTGAGGTGGCTAGCAAGGTCTCCAGAATTGAATGTTCTAGATACATTTTAATGGGGTTCACTAAAAAATAGAGTTTATGGTCAGAGATAATATCAAAATATTGAGGGCCTTCAACACAATATTGTTAGAGAGTTCGGAAGATTGAGGAGAGAAATTAATCGTGCACTGAATAATATTCGCAGGGGCACAGTTGTGTATTCATATGAACAAGGCCAGCAAGCATTTTGAGCATTTGCTATGATTTACTTTTGTCTTTATATTTTACTTTATTCTTGTTTTTCGTTCATTTTAGTTCTGAATTCATTCAATAACATAAAAATAGTTCGATGTGGTTGTAGTCTTTTAAGATACATATTCAAAAACGTTTCTGATCTCACCACACTGTTTCTATTATATTTCCTTTTTTCGTGAAACTATTTTTTGCCAATAATATGATGACTCACTAAGAAAAAAGCTCAAATTCTATAGTAAAAAAGTGTTTATTCAATATTTACGATTTTTCGAAAAAGATTGGTAAGTTGTGAAGCATCATTGTAAAGGTAATAATAGATCGAATTTAAAACAGAAAAAATCCAATATGATGCCAATAAGAAAAAATAAGAAAATGATGCCAAGAAGAAAAAACGTCGGATGACAAATATATACGGGCCATTATGTAACAGGGGAAAAATGACAATGTGAAAGTGCGATTAATTTTGAAATCTTTCAAAAGTGAAAGCTAGAAAAAAATATAAACAATTTTCCAAAATTAGCGGCTTTCCGAATCTCCGGACTTACTCGGAGATTCGGATCTTTTTCAAAGGCACATCATTAGTCAGATAAATGTGCAACTTTGCCCCTATTTAACCATTTTCGTATCTCTTATAGTTTGAGATTCCAATGGTGGGGATCGAATTTGAAACACTCGGTATATGCAGTAACTGTTATGCAAAGCTTTTATTTTTTATAACTTACTTGATTTTTGAAATGTGTTTACACGTTTATCTTCACGTTTTATTATTTACAAATATATTTATGCACGAAACAATGTACCTACCTGTATACATATTTGAGTACATGTCGAAATTCATAAATATATGCACCATTTTATTTATATATTTATTCAATTATTTAATTATATGAAAACATTTTGATTTTTTGCCAAAAAAGTTTATTTTAACACGATCAACTTGAAATTTGGCAGGTGTTCATAATGCCGCCGGTGTCAATGCATTATGAAATTTTTGTTAGAACAAAAAAATAGCGGCTACAATATGGCTGATGAGTTTTGTGATTATCTTCCGAGTCTATTAGAAATTGGTATGTGAGGGTATATTCTCAACATATAAAATTCCAATAAGATAACGTCCTATACATTTTGCTTAAAACTAAAAAAAAATTTAATAAAATTAGGTGGAAAATATTTTCAAAGATAAGCTTTTATTCAAATACACTAAAATTTTAAAAATAAATTATAGTTTAAAAAACTAGAAAAACAAAACAAGATTTAATAGCAAGCAAGAAAATAATTTTTAGGTAAGAATAAATTGTTGTAAAGTGATATAAAAAATACACTGGTTGATTATAGATAAAAAAATTTGTGATGAATTTAAAGTGAGAATTGAATTATTAACGAAACAATTAATTTTATTGTGAAGATATGTTGGGTGCTTGATATCAAGTATCATAAACAGTTCATTGGTAGCTATTTACTATATAGTGCAGCTTTTTTTTAGCCCCCTCCTGGTAACTTTTCGCTGATACTACTTTTTAAAATGAAAAACACTGTTTATTTGAAATTTTTAAATTGATGTCTCCCCTCCGCCCAATGTCATTTATTTCTAAAAGTAGTACCCATCGGAGATACCATTCATAATGGTTTTTGTTTCATATTTGTACGACAAAGCAATCAAAAGTTAACAGGAGGGGGGACCAATGAACTCCAGGCTTTTTCACAATAAAATTAATCATTTTGAAATTAACTCAATAAATATTTTAATCTCATCACAAATTATATCTACTTATAATGAACCATCGCTTTAGAACAAACTCTTCATACTAAAATTTTTTTCTTCTCATTTTCAGTTCTGCTTGCTATTAAAGCGTGTTTTTAATGTTTTTTCAAACTATAATTCATTTTTTTATGATTGATTGATCCTGTCCATAATTTACCATTATTCAATATTTATATCTTGGACTTTTGTTGCCGGGGAAGTAGTTGTTTTCAGTTAGATATTACAAAAAGTAGCTTCTTTTCATTTCAACTACCTGAATGAAAATGCAAATTTTCACTTTCAGATTTCTTGTCTCAAGTTATATACGGCCTTTTCACAATATCTATCAGATGTACTTCAATATCCAGCGTGCTTTTGCCGGGGAAGTAGTTGTTATCTGTAAGATATTACAAAAAAGTAACTTCAATTTATCGTAGATTTTTTAAATTTCCAAAGGTGTCATGTTTTGGTTCAATTTTCAATTGAGAATGTTTCTCTTTACAACATGAATCCCTTCCAAGAGAGGTTATCTTGTACGATGGAAAATAGAGACTAAATTTTGTCTTTCAGTCGCAGATGATTCCAAAACTGACTTTAAGAACATCCTGTTCATATTTTCAATAAAATCAACTATTATTAGTATTGCCATCATTTATATTATTTTCATCATTTGTTGTTTTATGATGATTATCTTCTTTATTTTTGTCAAAGTTATAAATGGACGGTTATTTCGACATTTGTCATCATCATTCGAGAGTTCTAGATGAAAAAATTTGTATACATATACGACCAGCTGACTTTCTGCTCTTTTCCTAAATGTTGTTATAAAAATTGAAAAAGATAACTCTTAAATAATATTATTATTATCGTTATTGTAATACCTATACCTATTGATATTGACACATTCCGATCAAAATCTTACCCCTTTCTCTCCAACGGCTAAACAGTCATTCAAGCGATCCCCATTCACATCTGCTGAACATTGTAAGCTGTATATGGTATCGTTGAACCAGTGTCTCCAAATGATGTCACCATTAGCTCCGTTCAGAACTATGACTCCCCCTTCGCAAGGCGGTGGGACCCCCATGAATATCGGGCAGAATATATTAGGCGGCAGCTTATCGTAATTATCACCTGAAAATTCCAAATTACATGCTGGGTCTTTATACGAGTGCTCCAAGTTCAATTATACCAGTTCCGAAACCGAATATGATGTCTTCTATGCCGTCCTCATCTATGTCCAAGGTGCGTACTGCCGAATCTGTGGTGAGTTTTGGCAAATTCACCGACCAGACATCGGTTATTGTCAAATCATCACAAGGTAGCAATTGAAAGTTTGGTTCAGCGGTCAGCGATTTTTTTATAACCCAATCCCTCAACCAGTCCAAGGGTAACGGGTGTATTGAGACCAACACAACAACCAATATTATCAGTCCTGGAAAAATTCTCAGTAGAAATATTCGATTTGCGATATTTTCAACAGTATCAAAGATGGATACAATTTCTTCGATAAACAATACCCTTTTTTAAGTTTTGATTCTTACGGAGAGGAAAATCCTGTAATGTTCAAAGAACATCGTGAGAGCCGAGAGAAAGTAGCTAGGAATTGAAGTTCTTCTTGAATTTCTGCAGGCTGTATGCCTCAGGGAACCCCTCCCAAGGCAGTGAGTTGCAAAGAAGTACAAGTCTGGGAAAGAGATGTTTGGCATGTCTCCAAAATGACGACAAAGGGATGTGAATAATTTGAATAATTATTCTTGTGTACGAGATAAAATACGAATACAGTATACTGTGGCGAAGCTGCGGGCGATGCCGGACCTGAACGCTCACGCAGACAGCGAGTGAGCGCATATGACTTTCGACGCGCTATGCACCGAGAAGAATTTGGTCGAATCGAAGAACGTTCCTAAGGATTACTATAAATATCAAGAGCGTTCGGCAAAATGAACTGTGTAATAAAAAGAACCACGTAGCAGAGTTGGACACTCAGTGAGGCAGAAGTCGAACGTAAATAGTCCAGTGATTGTTATATAAATTATATAAGTTATTTAAGCATTGTATTTCGTCAAATGAATTATTTTTTTAAATAAACTACACTTTAAATATACTACAATACAATACATCAGTACTTGGAATATTTCAGACGACGTAGTAGACCAAGCTATAGAGGTTTTTTTCCCCACAAAATAAAAGATAGTTCGTTAATGAAAACCCCAGTTTTCGCCTTGGCAAAATCGCTTTGTGGAATTTTTTAAATAAGCAATATTAAAAAAAAATACAACTTTTTTTGTTTTTTGGAAATATCTCAAAGATTATTCAAGGAATCGTTTGACAGTCAATGTAGAGATTCATAAAACCTACAAAATGAATTTCCATACGATCGGATCGGTGCATTTTCCACTGAGAAAATCCAGGAAAACCTCGAAAAGAGTCCATTTTTCAAAAAATTATAATTTTTATAAGTCTGCAGCTGGACAAACAATTTTCCGGAAACTGATAGATAATAATATTTTGTTCAACTGTACGCAAAATCTTTTCTTTCCAATGTTAAGTTTTTGCACAATCGCGTTATAAACAATTTGAGGGCACATCTTGCAAGATGCGCCGATTCAAGGGAAATTGTCGTATTCAAATTCTGTAAACCGCTTCAACCGATGAATAGTAAACCTTTCTAGCATTAGCAATAACTAGATCGTTATAGAGACAACTCGTACAGTATAGCAGCCTGAAGTCAGCCGTTTGCACAATTGATTTATATGGCTTTCAAATCTTAATTTTTCGTCAATATGCAACCCTAAAAACTTGTTCTCTGAAACATTTGTAATTGTGACATTCTCCAATGGGATTTCATTGATATCACATTTGAATGAGACAATGTTCGTTTTGCTTATATTGAAAGAATGGAGATTTGCATCACACCACTTCTTTACCTTGTTTAGGTCCACACCGATATGGTCATGCAGATCAGTAATGTGTTTTTTGTGCCAGAGGATTGTGGTGTCATCCGCAAAAATAGTGAATTTGCCCTGGATAACCACTTTGGCCAAATCATTGACATATAACAGAAATAGGACAGGTCCTAGAACTGAGCCTTGTGGCACATCACAGTTGATTTTACATTCTTTGGATTCCACCTTAATGAGTAAGATGCTTTGCCGACGTTCTGATAGGTTTGATTTGAACCAATTAAGTGCCGAACCTCTGAATCCATAGACTTCAAGCTTCTGTAGCAGTATTTCGTGACTCACACAATCAAAAGCCTTGGAGAGATCACAAAACACCGCCGCAGCTGCTTGTCTTCAATTTAGTTTGAGGTAAAGGTTTTCTAAGAATTCAAAGATGGCATCCTGGGTATTTTTTGAGTCATGAAATCCAAACTGTTGTGAACTCAGTATATTAAACTTCTTAAGGAAGGAAGTTACTCTTTTTTTCACTAGTTTTTCTATGATTTTTGAGAGGATCGGTAGCAAGGAAATTGGTCTGAAATTAGCAACAGTAAACACACCTCCTATCTTTAACTTCAGAAGCTCATTAAAGTACAACAGGAATAGGAGAGGACCAAGAACAGAACCCTGCGGTACACCATATGCTTAATAAACCCAATATCAGAGAGATTGTCAGTTTTCACAATTTGGGTTCTTCCACTTAGATATGACTCAAACCAATTTAAGCTTTGTCCTCTGAAGCCGTAGAGATGAAGCTTACGCAGCAATATTTCATGATTGACACAGTCAAAGGCTTTAGCCAAATCGCAAAATACTGCAGCACTTACCTCCTTCAAGTTCAAAATAGAGTATAGATCTTTCAGAAAGTGAAAGATAGCATCTCCTGTACTTTTTTTGGTTTGAAATCCAAATTAATTGGGATTCAAAACCTATTAATCTATCCACGTGGAGAGATCTGTCTGAGAGAAAGCTTTATAGCAAATAACACAACTGGGAGGCAAGCATATTTTAAAAAAGAGAATTGATTTATCGTTTCAAAGATGTGTCACTTGACTCCATATGTCACCTTCTATCTATATTTTTAGATGATAATTCCCCAGGGATATGGATCTATCACTATAAGACTTCTTTTTATGGGGACATGTGAAATCCAAAGTTTACATCACACAGCCCAATTCTCTTGATGATCTATAGAAGCAGAAGAATTGTAGATGAGTGTCGTACAGTGACCGAAATGTGCGAATACATTTCGAAAATCGTTTATACGTCTGTGGTTTACAATTTGAACATTTGGTATGATGATAACATTTCAGGTAAAGAAAAATAAAAATATTTTGGAAACACTTAGTTTTCATTCAAACTTCCACAACACTTGATCGATTCTCAATTACAGTACATCGATGTATTTGTGGATGAATTTCCTTTAAAATAATGTATCACAAGTTAAAATTCAGAAGTATAGGGGATGCTGGGGATGAAGGGGTTGACAGAACAATGATGAGGTATTTCAATCAATCAAAATATGCTTTAATATCGGAAGAAATACAATTCTCGTTGACAAAGCTTATTTGGTGGAAGAGTTCCCCTCGAAATAAAAACGACGCGACGGGTCTAGGTGATTTTCAATTTTTTTTACGTTTTGGAGATAAGGCGGGTGACAACTTTAGCTGGAACACACTGTATTTACTTATCGTTGAAATTTACCAAAAATATAAAAAATCGTCTTCTGGCGGGAGAATTTAGGATTCAAGTAAAAAAGCTTCAGCGTTTGTTCGAATTATAACATTATGTTGCAGTATAGGAGGTGTGAGGTAAATGTCAAAATATTGACAACAGCGAACTATTATCGCTGGTGCTCATGTATTCCAATAATGACATTGTAGCATTATAGCAGTTTCTAGTTTTCGACTTTACAGATCTAATAAAATATTTTAAAGGGTGCAATAAAACAATTAATTAGATATTTACCAATCAGGACAGTCAGGGCTGCTATTCCATAACAGCACGGCTTGCAAAGTACTTTGCAAGGCGGTTTGCTTATCAGTCTTGAGCCAAGTTCGGGTTTTCCAGGCTTTCTTCTGGGTGCCATCAATGGCCTCTTGACATTGAGTTCTTCTGCCATCTGAAAATCCTGATTGGAATTAATGTTCTCCCAAACATACTGTATCCTACCTTGTATCCATTTTTTCCATCTCTAATGAAGACCTCGTCTTCGACATCACTTAAATCGTCTTCATCCAGAGAAATACTCTCTCTGACTTCCCCCCTCAAACTCATTCCTGGATATGACGAAATCTTCATTGGGGCTGAAAGATAGGAATTGTTGAACATTTGTGGTTTCTGAACACAAATAGTTGGGAACGTGCATGTTTCTAATTTCCTTCAATAGGTCTTGCTACAAATATTTCAGCACTTTCTTACCTAATAAAATTGTGACTTATTTTCAACTAAATTAGTAGGTAATATATAACTTCTACTATCACAGCCTACTTTTCTGTAAGTATATTCAAATTTCACATAAACGATATTCCTGTGGTTTTCAGTATCATCTTTGCACTTTACCGTATTTGTAAACATATGCTCTGTACAGAATATTGAAGGGGAAGCTTGGCTTATTTAGCAGTTATGCACAACTCCAAAATATTGATTTTCTGAGAGGATGGTTATGGAGTCAAACGAATGAACAAGGTAAATAAAATGATACAGAAATTAATTATTAATATAGTGGTATAATTAACTAATTGTGTTCTCATATAAAATGTATACCACTCAGTCAAAATTACAAATATACAAATAGGAAATTGGTTCTAATTTTATTATTTCCGTTGCATTCCTTTGATTTATAACAAGGATAGAAATACCTACATGAAATGAATGCTGGAATAACATTTAAGTAAATTGTTAATGATATAAGTATTCAATAAATGTGAACTAAAAATATACCTGTAAAATAATTGATAACATCTATTTGTGAAGTCGGTTGAACAAAATAAACTAGAAAATTATGTTTCTATGATTTATGATTCCATCTTACTTGCACGGCAATTTGAGACCAACTCGAGCTCTTTCAGAGTGGTTTATCCCTTGATAGTCCACTATCACAAATATTGCGGTTGTTTGAAATTTGCCTCTCCTGCTTTAAGTGATAATGAACTGATAAGAACTTTAAAGTCAGTGCAGAAATATTTGATGAAAACATTTCCGTGTTGATGAAAATGTTTGCGCAACCTGGGTTCACTTCAATCTGTGAAGATTTATAATAATTTTTCAAGTTTTTAGAATCCGAATAATGAAAAATGAGTCATATCAACCCTAAAAATATGATAGAAAGTAATGTTTATCGTCACTTGGGCAGCTATAGTATATGTCACAAGGGCAGAAAATGAGCTTTAGCAGCTCGCTGTTTTTCGCATATAAAAAAAAAAACAAAAAATATGAAAATATAACGAAAACCATTATAATTTTATAAATTCATACATTAAACAATGTACAAAAATCATTAAAAAGAACAGTAACTTCGCATGTAACTTGGAATAAAAAAACTGCAGAGTATTTTGGAACTTATTTTCAATCTGTATTCAAAGAGAAGAAGCCAACATACAAAATTAAACAAGAAACAGTATATGGGACAATTCCCTTTGTTAATGAGGTATCAGTAGGAGAGTATTATCAGGCTATAAAAAAACTTGAGTCCAAAAAATTTGCTCATGGTCATCAGTTAAAAGAGACTTGCCATTCAACAAATTCAAATGTGCCGTATTATCTTGTACAAATAAAAAAGATTCACCAGAATATGAACAACCAATTGAAAAAGACAAAATGCTGAGACTAAAATAAATTAGGGATCTGGGCGTAGAGTAAGACTATATGTACACACAGATCACAATTAATGTAAGCTAGCGCGCAGGCACTGGAAAGTTTGGGCAAGGAACTCCAGGTATTTCTGAAATTGGGAAACAATTGAATCCCTCTACAATTATTTGGTGAGTGCCAAACTCGAGTACTTTTCTGTAATCTGGCAGGTGCCCAACAACAATTGTGAATTCTTACATATTGGAAAAAGTACAGAATCGTTTATTGAGATTTCTCTAAATGAAAAAACACAGCATTTACCCAGATTACAGAACAATCAGTTCGGTAAGTCTCCAAACTGAATTTGGTTTGATGACCTTGGAAACGAGAAGTCAATTAGCACGTGTTACAAATTATTCAACAAGGCTTACAACTGTCCCAAACTAAAAGCACTTCTCAAGGTAAGAGTTCCCCCTCGTGCCACTAGTTGCAAGCAATTTCTGGAAATTCCACTCACTACCTTGTGTAATTTCTGTTCTCCGTCAGTTACCACAATGGTAAAACTAACAAAAAATAATATCTTGCAGTTATCTGAACTTAGTTTTGACCTCTCTTCCAGAAAGTTATTCAGTGAATTATATTGTTACTTGTTTTAATCTAGGTATCTCAAGACACATTTCTTTGTTAACGAACATATGTTTCATGTATACAGTACACTACATTACATTTCTGCTATTCATCAGTTTTAGGTGAATCTTAGATTTCTGGTTACTTGTTTGGGAAATAGATAATTTAATAAGAAACTCAAGTCGTGAAAATGTAAGAATTTATTTTACAGTTTTGTACTCTTGATTTTAGCAGCTCAACGGATGATAAACATTACATTCGGTCCTATTTTTAAGGTTTGCTTATATGATTGATATGATTCATTTCATAAATTGTAGGTGAAAAGAGTCATAACAACACTATTGTTTAGTTTTTCACTATCTAGACACCTTTGATGACTATCATTTGCGTACTTTGACGTTTCACATAAATTTTCATTAAACTTTCAAAGTCTGGAATCACGAGAACAAAACTGTAAAATAAATTCTTACATTTTCATTACTTGAGTTCTTATTAAATTATGTCTGGATTTATAAAATTGAATCACCCATCTTGGAAAAAAAAACTTAATGTTTTTCGAAGAAACTAATTTTTACTCAACTCGAACATGAAGAACAAAAAAATTCGCCTATCTTGGAAAAAAGAAATGAAAATGTTATCAAGAAAAAGTTCACCTTCTTGGAGAAAACTGGAATTCTTTCGAAGAAAATACATGTTCAGTAAATTGAAGAAAAAAACTAGAACATTTTTTGAAAAAGAATCAAAGTGTACACCTAACTTGGAAATAAAAATTTTTCGAAGACAAAAGACAAAATTTATAAAAAATTACAGGTTTTCAAAAATGTAAAAATACGGTTACATGGTAATCGACAGATTATACATTTTTCTGTTATCCTTGACTTATTAAAAATTGAGAATATCACTTCCTTACGTCTCTTTCAAAACGTCAGATTAATGAAATGTACACTTTGCAGCATGTAATAATTTAATCTTCATTTTATTTCTGATGCGCTCGTATATTTCCAACTATCGATTTTTTTCCACTATTCTGATCGGCTGCCTAACAAGCGCGGCCCAGTATAGAAGGCTTAGATATGGTGGAGGTACTCAACAGAGAGCAAGTTTTTTCCTTGTCAATCTTACCCAAGTACGACGTTTTAACGAACTTTGACCGCTCATAACTCAGAAACATAAACAAAATAATTCAAATTCATACATTTTTCTAACTACCCGTAATCATCCAATTTGACCGAGAGCCAATTTCCCATAGTTTTCGTGCGGGGTCCTTTCTGATTGAAATGTTCACAATTTGTACCCAAAAATAATCTGGCCGACACCCGACACTGAAAATAAAAAAAGGAACTCCCACTCCCCTGGTACTGTATATGTCTGAAACTCGAAAAATATATCTCCCTCTATTAACCATTAGATGAAGTTGTGCATAATTAGTAGATGGATATTAGGAGAAATCTATACAATTTAACCAAATCGCTGGGTGGGTCAAATCTGCGCCAAATATTTGCGCGAAGACCACAACCGGGAGCCTGATCAAGTTGCGCGTCAACAATCTGCGCAAGTAGAAAATCATTTGTTGGCCGGTCTGGTTGGAGCAAGGTGAGTGAATCAGGCGGTGTAGCTAATAATTAATAATTTTCACCATAGATAGAGTTCTTTATGTTTTATTGCATTTCCAAGGCACATCTGAGAATGAGTTTTATTGTCTTTGGCTAAAGTATCTTTGATGGTTCATGAAATTAACTAGTTTTTTTTACAGATTATTACTAGGAAGCCATTGTAGTACTTGCACTGATACATTTCCACTGCTACGATGCAGTACAACAACGTATTCCACAATAATACCATGTAAGTATTAATGAGTTGAACATTGATATTCTTTGTCGAAGTTATTGTCTCTCATTTTTGGAAGTTCTTTTTGACTAATTTTATGAAGTACCATAACCCGTCAAACCGTGACACGTAAGTATTCGCATTATCTTTCATTTCGCTAATGTCGGCCATTTTTTAAATGTCATGAAACTTTATTGGTGTAGAACGATAATTTCATGATAAAAGTTATTCATTTATAATGAGTACATAGTAATTCTTCCCAATGAATAGCATAATATATCTGAACATCCGTTTTGAAAATAAAAATGTCGCGAGTTCAATATAGGTATTCCTTCCAGATTTTACCAATTAATTTCGAAATCGATAGTAGACTACCTTGAACGAACATTTGTGAATTAGGTTTTGCAAATTGTTAAGCCAATCCGGATTACTTCATTGTCTTCTGAATGGGGTATTAAATTTTGTTGGCCAAACTCATACCTACCTATTGATTAAAGGTGGATTAGTCTACTTAACTTTTTAACTTTGATATGAACTTTCACTTGAGTCTTGGCAAATGATTCTTCAACAAAACTTATGGAATTTTTCCCACAATTGTTTGAAGATTGAAAGATTTTTACACCTAAAACAATTCTTTAGTGAAACTAACTTTATTGCCAAGATTATTGGATTGTTTTGTGATATTTTTACCTACCCAAGTCTGTCAATGAAACAATTTAAATACTTATGACTTCTTAACTTTACCTCTAAAATGATCAACATAATAAGAATATTATAATTAAACGTTGTGATATGCACAGATAGTGAGTTTACAAAACTATGACAGTATTACTTGCTACCCCATTCAAGTAGATATTCAGTTTGAAGGTATACTGGACCCTCAATTAACCACTACCAAATAATTATAAATGTTGTGGAATATTGGATATTATACCTATCTATTCAAAATTTAAAAATAATTTCTGTTTATTTAACCATTTTCCTTCATAGATATAATATACATTGTGAAAGCAGATTTACTACTTTATAGAGTAGAAAATAAACTGAGTTTAAAATATTTCAATTGAAATAAACATCCTGATATAAAATATGAATTGTTAGAATAAACTTCTGTGGAACTTTCGCAAATATAGGCATTATTGTGAAGTCAATCCAACAAATTATTTGAATTCAGCGAAGTTCATGTAACTGATTATGAAATGTTAGGTTCAGATCAAGACCTGACCGGGGTGATCAACAACAATACAACAAGCCATCAAATTATTGGTGTGGTCCCCCGCAGCATGCCATGGCCCCAGTACAAGATTTTGGTGGTCCCAAAATTTACAAGAAAAAACAACAGTCTCAGGATGATATCCAACTCACTTTACCTGTTTGGACGGAAGAAGATCTGAAACCGTTCAGGAAAAACTTCTATGAACCACACAACAACACAAAGGGTAGAACACAGACAGATATAGATAATTATAGGGAGGTGAAAGATATCATCGTCAGGGGAAGTGACATTCCTAACCCAAATTATTGTTTCGAGGAAGGAAGCTTCCCCGATTATATTATGCAGGTTTTGCTGAAGCAGGGATTCAATGAACCTACAGCTATCCAGTCGCAAGGTGAATGGTTTTGTTGTTTTTTTTCATTTTTTTTTAATATTGCAGTGTGCTTGCAATTGTTTACAACAATTGGAAAACTTTCAGCTTTAACTTTGAGAAATTCTCCAACCTCTTGGAAAGGAAATAGCAAATGCTCTTGCTCAATTTTTTTTGTGACATTCTTATTTATGTTGAGGTAAAAGAAAGATACATCTATAGTGAGAGCTTTTCATTCCCCTGTAATAGATCTTACAGGTCCTAGTGTACTTGTAAACCCATAACGAAATACAGTAGAAATTTTGTTTTAATATATTCTTTAAGGAAGTTATACCCTCTTCAAAGACTACTCTGTTGTTAGATTTTTTATGATGAGATGGAAATTTAAAAATATTAAAAGATTGAATTTTTTTTTCTATGTTTGAAAATACAAAAAAAAAGTTACTAGAAAATTTTCTGAAAGGTGCGTCATCACAAATCAAGTTTAGTCATTGATTTTGTTAAATCTGCAATCAGCTGTTTACATATTTCAACAATAATTGTTCCACACAATGTTGGATCAAGTTAGTTGTGTAGGTGTAAATATTCCCAGTTTTATATTTATAAAATAAAATAAAATTTTATTCAATAAGATGCCTTTATTCATATTTCCATAAATTGATTTGGACAATCTACTGCCAATAATGGGGACCAACAGGATGGAAGCACAGGCTTCTGTCGACAATATCTGAAAGGTATCTAAAACTGCTTTTTCATTCAACACAAAAAAGAAAAAAAAGGTTTGTTCAAGATGGATACAGAACATCAAATTCTATGAAAACATGACAAAGTGTAAACATTAGAAAATCATAAGATAGAAAAAGAAATACATAATGCTGTTTATATTGTTATTATTGTACTGTACTCACTTGGAGTCTTCATATTGATACACTGTGAGACAAACTGTGGAACAATTGTTATGCATTGAGATTCATGTCATATCATAGGAAGTTCTGATCTGTATCGTGCAACTGTTGGCTGTCACCTATATTTCGGAATCTTAAGCTAGCTTATAAGATCATCTGCTGAAAAGGTGTTTGTGCTGCAAAAGTATGCAGTGCTTTTTTGGCGGCAGACATGCAAAAATGTATTCAGGGAATTGGAAATATTACAGTTGCTGTTGTTTATTTATACCTATGAATCGTGTATTCATGTTATTAAAAATATGGATAAATTTACATTGAATCAACAAGACCGTCCTACTAAAGCACTGGCAATCAACCCACATTGAACTTCTCTCTACCATAAGAGTCACTAGGACCCAAAATATTCAACAACTTGGAAGTTCCTATAAAGAATTCACCAAATATTTCTATATTCAAAGCCAGACAAAAATAACCCCTTTTAGAGAGAAATTGCTACACAAGTGTATTTGCGATTTTATTTATTTTGTTTTATTATTCTATTTTGTAGTTTCCTTATTTTATTTATACATTGACGTTTTCCATGTTGTGTTGTGCTAAAATATGTTTTGTAATTATTTTTTATTGTGGAGTGTAAAAATGATTCAAACTACTATTGACGGATTTGTATTCAAAGTAAGGAATTTTTGAAGAACTGGTTGGTAAAATTTAAAAAAATTATTGAGACCTCAAACTTTTTCAAATTTTCTCTCTGGTTCTAAGGGTAACATATTTGTAGTATTTGTGCCACTTTATGAAAGTGGTAGTCATAGTATATGTCTGGGAAGTACACCTATAAGCTTTCTTGAATGCAGGGTCTTCAAAGTCACAGTTAGTGATAGACATACGCTGGAAGGATACAAATCTAGAGAAATAACTAATTAAGTTTCTCAATTTGTTGCAAACGTTATGAACACACTGTTCAAATATACAGGGTGTTGCTAAATGTATACGAAAAAATTCAAGAGGTTCCATTTTGTACACTAATTATGAAAATTAATCTAAACCTGAATTTTTTCGCATGAATTTAGCAACACCTTGTATTTGGAATTTTGATACACATTCTTGATCTATGACATCGGTGATTTTTAACATGCTTATTAGATAAATATAGATTACAAATAAATCTTGAAATTTCATACATTCTTTCCTTACCAGGGTGGCCTGTGGTATTATCAGGCAGAGATTTGGTAGGAATTGCTCAGACAGGATCTGGCAAAACTCTCGCCTACATGATTCCTGCGACAGTCCACATTAATCACCAACAGAGACCACAACGGGGTGAAGGGCCTATTGCACTAATTCTTGCTCCAACCAGAGAACTGGCTCAACAGATTCAAAAAGTTGCACATGATTTTGGGGCGAATACCATGATCCGCAACACTTGTATTTTCGGAGGGTCTCCAAAGGGACCTCAAGCGAGAGATTTGGAAAGGGGTGTAGAGATTGTAATTGCAACGCCCGGTAGGCTTATAGATTTCTTAGAGAAAGGTACAACAAATTTAGCAAAATGTACATATCTAGTTTTGGATGAGGCTGATAGGATGTTAGATATGGGATTTGAGCCCCAGATCAGGAAGATAATACAGCAGATCAGGCCTGACAGGCAGGTGCTCATGTGGTCAGCTACTTGGCCCAAACAAGTACAGGCACTGGCAGAAGAATTTTTGGTGAATTATGTCCAGGTAAGCAAGTGAGACTTTAAAAAATCTGTAGTGAAGTGTAGGTATACTGTTTTTGTAACTAAAAACTCTTCATGTTACTTCATGATTGACGACTTGTTTATTTTGTGGAAATTCATGTTCACTTAAATTATTATATTATAAAAGAACAATTATTGATCCCTGATGAATTATGCCCTAAGCACAGATGCAAAAAAGGGCATGTATTTCAAATGATGGAATTTAGCTCTTGCTTGAATAGCAGTTGTTCAAGTAAGGATAGGACTAATTGAGACAATATTCCCATATCAACTTGTAATGCACTATAATCCCGAGAATATTGATTGAGTTCACCATTTCTACTCATTTGTGATACTTTAATTAAGGGGGAGATGTTCAAATGAACATGTTTTTATTGAATATTATAGCATTTATACCAAGTTCATTCATTTTTTTGTTCTGATATTTATATTAATAAATGGCATCATATTGTTTTGTTCTCTGTAAAAATGCCCATTCTTTTATAATACCATGTACACTTATGTGTTCCAAGTTTTAATTAAATTGAAATATGCTTTGTTGTCGAGAGATTACATGTATATATTACAAATAATCATTTCTATAGAGAAAAGTACAGTAAATTTCTTTTCTACCACCAAATTTCTAAAACCAGAAAACTTCTTTATTTCCGTATTTTTCAGATCATTTCATATTGAATGGTTCGAGATAATTCAATATTAATACAAACATACTAAATCAAAATATTCTTTATTGTCTGAAGATATGGTACATCTGACAAAGTCTTGTTACATAAAATCAAAGAAAGTTGATGAAGTCTGTATAGAAACAATCAAAAAGTTCTCGATGGCAACATAGCAACATATAAGATACATTGGCTTTGTAAAATATCAAAATAATATAAATAATGTCAAATGAAATTTACCTAAATACAGCTAATAATAATAATAGCGTTTATTGCCCAACAGTTTCCCATTTACAGAGCAATTTTATAAATGACAATACAAGATTAATTAGTAGCACTAATTTCTAAATATGAATGACAATCACAAGTCCTATTTGAATACAAAAACAAACAAAAAATAAAATAAAAAATACAAAAATTCAAAGATGCGCACGAGATTTATTCTTGAGTTCACAAACACTGCAAGAAAAGAAGTCACAAACACTAGAAAGTTTGTTTGCATTACTGCACATAAAATGTATTGGTGCCTTTAACATTAAATTTGTTTGAGCTCTTTTGCATAAGAAATTAGTGTTGTGTCTAGATGTTATTTTTGGAACAAAAATATCAATTTGCGACAGTAATGCGGGACAGTCAATTTTACCATTGAATAATTTATACAAGCATAAAACAGAAGCCTGATTTCTACGTTTTTCTAATGATACAAAGTCAAATTTATGCAACAAATCAAGATAATTACAGCCTCTTGGATGATAAATTCCGTTGATTTTGAAGCTTAGGAATTTTAAGAATTTCTTTTGAACTTTATCGATAGCAGATGAGTATTGAAAATATATAGGATTCCATATTATGGACCCATATTTTAGTTTCGATCTGACTAAACTGAAATATAGAGAGGTCAATGCTAAAATGTTATTGAAATTTTTACAGTTTCTTATAATGAAGCCATATGATCGATATGCTGAACTAACAATACTATTTATGTGTTGATTGAATGTGAGTTGCTGATCAAAATAGACACCTAAATCCTTAATGGTATCAGTTTTTTCTAATGTGACATTATCTATGCTGTAGGGAAATTGTAATGTATTGAGTTTCCGGCTGAATGTTAAGATTTTACATTTAGATATGTTCAAATGCAAGCAATTTTCAAGACACCATGTGTGTAAAGTATTAATTTGATTTTGCAATATCATACAGTCATCTAAACTGGTTATAGTAGCGTATAACTTCAAATCATCTGCAAACATCAACCTATTGCACTCCAATAGATTGCACAAGTCATTAATAAATATCAAAAATAATAATGGACCAAGATTGGACCCCTGAGGTACTCCGCTAGTTGCAAAATAGATATTTGAATAAAAACCATTGTAATGAACATACTGTTTGCGTTGATGGAGGTATGATTCTAAAAGTTGTAAGTAAGTTTCATTAATGCCCATTATTGAAAGTTTGTGAAGAAGTATATTATGACTGATCTTATCGAAAGCCTTAGAGAAATCTGTGTACACCGCATCGACCTGCCCCCTAAGATCTAAATTTCCACACAAATATTGATTAAAAACAGCCAGGTTACTAACGGTGGATCTAGAATTCATAAAACCATGTTGGTATTCAGATATAATATGTTTGGTGGACATATAAATGCGACTGTACAAGATGGTCTCCAGAATCTTCGCAAAGTTATTCAAGATTGATATCAGTCTATAATTATTAATGGCATTACGATCTTGACTTTTCAAAATTTGGCAATTTTCCAAATTATATTGAAAAGGATTTGTAGAGGGTGAACTAATATTCTTAAGCAGTCTTTCAAGAGAAATGATGGTATTCTATCTGACCCTGAAGTGAACTTATTCTTTAATTTTTTCCCAGCGTCCAAGATTTCTGTTTCGGTGATTGTTTCACAGCTAATATCTACTAGAGTATTATGATCAAAATTGAATAATAAGTTTTCCTCTACGTTTACAGGTAATGAATAGGCACTTTCAAAGAAATTCCCGAAGGCTAATGATAAAATCAAATTAGAATACACTAAAAAGTTGCTTCATACTCAAAATGGCTTTCGCGGCCGAAGTTTTCAGTGTAACAATTTTCACAAGAGATTGTATTTATTCTGACTTAGATAGTCTTGTGCGTTAATTACCGTATCTGGATTTGGTACATTCTCACTAACCCTAATTGACTCCTTTCTACCTGCCGGCTTAATGACGTTGATATGCTTTGTTATTTCAAAATTGCTTATTACTGTAACTGGGTTAGGCACATTTTCGATAACATTAATTGACACCTTTTTGCCTGCTGTCTTAATGTTGTAGTTTTCTTTCAATAACACCTAGAACACACTCTACTCAAATAGCAAGTTTATTAAATTGAGTAAATGTTTTATGAAATTCTAATAGACTTTTTGGTTTGTTTACCTGTGCACATTCAAATGCTGTAGGATCTCGGTCAATTGCCGTTTAAATCATAACCTGCTTGTTATTCAATAAAGAGCATTTATTATTCATTATTTTTAATCATCAATTCATGTAGTCATCAAGTCACTAAGAAAATGTACGGTTAACTGTTACAAGTTATTGCAGAGATTATTGAGAGTTTGTAGTATGTTGCTCTCTAAATAATTAACAAGCATTTTCGAGAGTTTTAGTGCTTATTGCATTGTAGATTTTGATCTACTTTTCAATTCAAAATGTTCGATAAGATTTAAAAATAATGTTATTTTCTGTAATGGGTATTGAATAATTTGTCTATATTTCGATATTGTGTATGTTAATGAAGAAATTAGTGAAACTTTCATACTTTTTGTTATGAATGTTTGCTTTTACATTATATTTATTTCATCACTGATATTTTATCTATAATACTAACTCTTATAACATAACAATCAGGTTGACAATTTATTAAATAATTATCGCACCTTAATATACTTTTTAACCGCCTTCATCTCTCGATTGAAAGATTTATACCTTGATTTTTTTAAGGTTAACGTTGGAGGTCTATCTCTTTCTGCCAATCACAACATTAAACAAATTGTTGAGGTGTGTGATGAGTCTGAAAAAGAAGAAAAAGTAATCAAATTACTGAAAGAAGTCGGCTCTGATAGACAAAATAAAATAATAGTATTTGTTGAAACCAAAAAGAAAGTTGACGATATCACTAAAGTAATAAAACGCGAAGGTTTTGCGGCAATTTCCATCCACGGAGATAAATCTCAACCAGAACGAGACTATGTTCTGGGAGAGTTTCGTACTGGAAAGTTCTCTATACTAGTCGCCACAGACGTCGCAGCCAGAGGTCTAGATGTGGAAGATGTCAAGTATGTCATCAACTATGACTACCCTAATTCAAGTGAAGACTATGTCCACCGTATTGGTAGAACTGGAAGATGCCAACAAGCAGGAACAGCTTATGCATTCTTCACGCCCAATAACCAACGCCAAGCCAAAGACCTGATAGCAGTATTAGAAGAAGCTGGACAGAATGTGTCGCCTCAACTTATGGAACTTGCTCAGAATGCGAGAAACCCTCAGAACGGTCGCAACCGGTGGCACAATAACCGCAGCAAGGACAACTCGTCCCCTAACAGCCAGAACTCTGGCGGAAAAACTTGGAACAACACGAAAGTTTTCAATAATTCAGGGGAATTCAGGCCGAATAATTCTGCCAACAACGGTCTCAGGAATGATGGTATGCAGAGGAATCAAAGGAATAACTATAATAACGGATTCCAGTACCAGAATAATCAGTTCCAAAATGGGCAAGGATACCAGCAGTCTTACAGTCCACCCAACATGTACCAGCAGCAACAGCAAATGCAGAGTGGTGGTTCTAACAGGGGTTATGGTGAGTTTGTTTTTTACTTATCGAGTAATGCTAGAATTCCATAAAAAGCTGAATAAAAGCTATTTAATGGTGTTGACTGCACCTTAAGCATGAATTTTTCCTTAATCTTAATATTGAACCATACAATACAATAGCAGTACAATAACAAAACAATAAATTCACAAATTACATTGTCAAATCTAACAGTTTATAATATAACTTTTATTAATTCATGGTTATAACACAGGTGAGAGCACCTATATGTGTTGTGGGTGGAAATTTTTTCATAAATGTCAATAAATTCGGAATAAAGTCAGGGAAATTTGCAATATTTCGTTGGTAGTCAGGGAATTCGGTGATTTGAAAAAATTATTAGTGAATAGGATTAATTTTCTGTTTTGTTCTTTCATGCATACCATATTTTTGTACAACTGTATAAAGTAGTACCAGTCAAGTCCAAATATACTTTTGTTAGAATTTTAAAAAACTTATAGACTAAGCGTTATCAACTTGATGATGTCTTTAACTGAAAGGCAGTCTAAAACCTGTAGTATTGTTTTCATGGGTGTTAGTCTATTACATCATGTATGATAATAAGCTAGCACAATGTTCCAAATGGGGTTGAATTATGGTTCTGAAAACTGAGGGACCTTTGGAAATCTAAATGTCCGCTTATGTGTGTGAAAAAGAATAGCTTTTTTGCTATTTTATTGCATATAAATTGATGATGATTTTCGAGATTAAGTGTGTTATCAAGAACATTTAAATTCGTCAACTATTTCAATTGAATCGCCATTTATTTCAATATTTACTGAATCCACATCAATTAATCTGTGAGTGACATTGATCTTAGGTATTGCTCTTGCTCACTTACTAAGAATGTCATCAGCAAACAAATTAAGCACCACACCCTTTTATTACCATTCAAGTACATTTTTTACTTTTTAGTCCTTATTACTATAAAAGCGTGTTTTTTTGGTTATATTAATGCACACCTAATCAGTATTGAATTTTTGTATAATTGGGTGTTGAATTAGTAGACAAAAGTAGGTTTATTTGGTAATAGATGTACTTTTTTTTACTTAATAACCAACCAATACACTACTTGCACTACATTGTTTGCAATCTTTGCTGTACACTGGAGATTTATCCCAACACCAAACCACAATTTTTAAAACGTCGAAATGTGTTTCAGTCAACAAGTGATCAACTTTTAGAGAAAGATAATCAGACATGTACCTTGTGCGGTACCTTAATCTATTATTATTTTTCAATTAAATAAAATTTTCTTTATCTAAAACTTGTTAACCATTTACATGTGTGGTGTCAGATGATTGGTTGATTATTTCAACAGTAATATAAGCTGTTAGGCATGGGTCTACTAAACTATAATAATAATAAAGTTTATTCAAAATTCAATGAAAAAGCATTACATCAATTTGTATAAAAAGGTGAATAAACGGTTCAATTATACCCGCGATGTTAAAAAGAAGAAATTTTAGGTAAGAATTACATGTAGGTATATGTTTTGTGAACTTTTAAAATTCGACAAAATGATAATAAAAATAAACTACCTGAGTTATTTGATGTGAAAGATATCATGAAATAAATTTCGATGAGACTGTTGAATCCATTTTTTCAATTGGTTTTTGAATGAGAATAATGACTTGATCCCTTTTATATGATTTGGAATTAAATCATGGTAAAAATGGCAATAAATATTTGAAATTTTTCTGAGACCTTGTTTTTTTAACTTTATTTTTCACTGTGACACTATTTTTATTTCTTGTATTATAAATATGTTTATATTCGTTTTATGTTTGTAGATATAAATCATTATGTTGTATCCAAATAATTGTCTTATATCCATTTTCTTTGATTCTTTGTAGTTTTTCACTTGGATATAAATAACTTTATATATGATTTTCAAAAACCATTTCTGAATAACATCAAGATTTCTTTGGTGGGATTTCATGACACCTCCCCAAACCAAAAGAGTTGTTATGTCCATGAATGTTTTGAGATACTTGAATTTTGATAATAAACTTCGCAATTTCCTCAAAAGGAATTATATTTGTTTGTCCCATTTAAGATGCCTGTCAAGCATAATCTCTAAGTACTTATAATACTTAATATAGTTAATATATAATGGAATGTAAGGCGCTGAAATACAAATTACAACTGAGAATAAGTTTAAAGGGGTTAATTTTGAAGTTATTCATAATTTTATACTGTTATTTATAGGCTTTCATATGCATCTAACTGCCTGTTAACTTGCTTGACTAATCTTGCTGAACTAAATTCTATGGACATGACAAGCGATTGCCGGTACTTGCAGTTCTTCAGTATTTTTAGTACACTTCATGTCATTTAAAAGTGGTTCACTTGATGCTTAAGATGATTCATTACCAGGCATTTGTATTAGTAAACAAACGGATGATAATAAACGATGTTAAGCATTTAATTTGACCTGAAGTGTACCAGACTAGTAATAAAAAGGCAAATTCTATACTAGGTTTAGTTTGATTTTCCTCCATGAGTAAAACAAGTGTAGGGATGTAAAAAATAGTGGTTTCATGTTGGGATAAAACTCCAAAACGCCACTTAACATTTAACGAGTGGATGGACTCTTTTGGAGCAACTTATTCATGAATTGCAATTAATTCCAGCCAATTCTCGCACCTATAACAATCAACGCTACAACCAGCGACAATCCTACCAGGGAGCTGCCACTACTAATCCCAACATGTACACCTTACCGCCTCACTACATGATGCAGTCTCCCGCTGCTGACGGAATTCAATCCCTCATCAGTCACAAGTTCTTCCAGAACAGAGGTCTGCCCAATGCAACCAACCCGTGCGCATACCAGTCTATGGGTCAAGGACAGGCGACGGCTTACAGCCAATACCCCGGAACAGTTCAATACACTTATCAGTACACCCAGCCTCCTACTGCCGCAGTGCAGCAATAAGTCCGTTCATTTTCTTTGTGTAACAGAAAAGGTGATACTGGCATGTCGGAAAATTAAAAAGAAAACAAAAGTTGAATATTAGTTATCGGATTTTACTATAGCAGGGTATTTATTTGTACATATTTGGCTGAGCTTGCGAGGCCATTTTGAAATTTGAGAATTCGAAACGAGATGGTTTTCAAAAAATCTCTCTTTAAGCTTGAGACAGATCGTGCAAAGAATCTTGCAGGAGAATAATTAACTCAACCCCAATGATTTTTTTGGTTATTTAGTTTACATCATCTAGGCTGTGTTTACTGTATTTTGTAAAACTGACGTGTTGGTTTGATACCTTTGAGGTGGTGGCAGCACTGCTTTCGCTTGATGTTCTAGTTCTATTATCCTTAACGAGGCTCTCCGACTTGGTGTTTGTTTGCTGCTGCGGCAACGTTAACGACTCCTCCCCGCTAATGTTGAACCGTCAAGCAGTCGATGTTTATCTTTTAGGCTAGGTTTCACCATCCCCAGTAAAGTTTCATTAATCACGGGCGTTTAAAATAGAGTTCAGTTTTCAGTTTGTTTGTAATAGTGACAAAAAGTTTTGATATATCAGTCATTGGCATTATCGAGTGGATGACATATATACGTGCTGGTCATTTCATATTTGTTGAACTCCCTCTCTGTTTTGGTCGCAGAGTGACCGAAAGTATCATTCTTTGTAATGCCATTTGGACACTTGAAAATTTTCATTTCAGCTGGTGTTGGTGAAATCAGCACTCTAGTATATACTATGTGTGAGTTGTTAGCATTTAGTAACAAGTAACTATCTGTATGCTGTTGAAATGCACGAAACATATAGAAGGGGAGTTTGGGCTTTGTTTCGTTATAGTATTTTATACATACTGATGCAATTTGAAATGTATCATACTGAACTAGTTGATATAAAAAATACTGTACAAGCAGTCAAAAGTTTATATTTCTGAACCAAAGGTTTGTGATGTGACAAATTGATTGGATGGAAACTGTAACTACTTTGGAATTCAAAACAATAGGAAAATTGATCAAACTAGTGAAATTTTCGTTCTAATTCATTCGCTAGAATTATTGAGACAGAATGCAGAACCAACTCCTTTAAGGTGTTTAAAAGGAAATCGAATAGAATATAGGCCTAAAATCGACAATAGATTACTCATTTGAATTAGAAAGAGTTTGACAGTTCAATGCTTTATGGAGAGGTATAACCTGCAAAATATCAACTGAATTAAAAGGCCAGTGTAGAAGAAATAACCTTTTTTGTTGATGTGTATATACAAAATACTTGCGTTGATATCTTGCAAATTATGCTATTTACACATTCTAAAGTAGTTTAAAGACAGCTCATTTAATACTGAAAATGGCAAATACTTGAGATTACATACAGAAAAATCCCCGCTAAGCATTATACGGCAACGAGTAGATTTTTTTATGCGAATAGGAACAAAATTTGAAAAATTATAGGAAATTTTTTCCCCATGTACTTCTCGTCATGTCTCAAACTCGGAATTTATGGCCCATATTTTAATTATCCACTCATCTATTTAAGGAAAATAAAGTATGAAATCATAGCTCGAAAATAAATGGGTAAACTTGATTGATATAAAACAATATCCTGTGTATCATGACCAAATAAGTAAATAATTTTGAGTTTAATAAAATATATTGAGTGTAATTTTTCTGGGCTTCCATTGTCTAAACACCAAAGAAAATTAATTCTCTGCATATGTTTGAGTCACGACGTTATCAAATGTTTGAATGCGACAAGATATCAAGGATACTTCTTATATAGCAATCTGTGTTATTAGTATGCGAATAATGTACCAGCCATGAGGTAATTATTCTCTGACGTAGGGCCTACCAGGTCATCAATCTTGATAAATGGGATAAATTCCCCTAAAGGAAATTACAATGCTCCATCCATTTCAGGCATTTCAGGTATACCAATATTAATTGGTTCATTTGATAGACGGGCCTTGATACCTTTATTGAATTTTCAACTAATCTAGTCGACTGATCAGTAGATCAGTTGAAAATTCAATAAAGTTAAGTATCAAGTGCCGTATATCAAATGAACCAATTAAGATTGGTCTACCTGAAATATCCGAAATAGATGGAGCATTGTTATCTTCTGGTAGGTAAAATTTAATATCACATCCATCAAGATTGATGACCTGACCTACCCACGTCAGAGAATAATTACTTCATGGCTGGTAAATTATTCGCATACTAATGACAAATATTGCTATATAAGAAGTATCCTTAATCTCGCCGCATTCAGACACTTGATAACGTCAGCAGATGTTAACTGCCGAAATTTCGTGACTCAAACATAAGCAGAGAATTCATTTTCTTTGTTTTTGACAATGGAAATCCAGAAAAATTACAACATGATACATTGTCAACCACTTAAAAAAAACAAACGATAATATGTTGCCATTTCACCATATTATTTTTCTCCTAGTATTGTTTTCTTAAATTAATATCTTAAAGTTTTCCAAGTTTGAGAAGATTCAGAGGCTTTTTCACTAAAATTTTAAAATAAAATTTATGCATATTAATTTATCCTGTTTGTATCTAGAAATATGCTGGTCACTACAATAATGTTTAGTAATGAATCTCAATTTAAAACAGACATTTCTGAAGTTTCTACAGTTAGTCATCCATTTGAATAGGAAAAGTAGTTTTATTTGTTTGAATATTATATTTTGGTTTTGTTGGAAATTGAAAAGAAATAATTTGGCATTCAGCAGATTATAGCTTTCGAAGTATGGATGTTTGACTGTACCGAGATCAGCCGGCGTGAGAGTTTCATGTTTTTTTTTTATGAGTACGTGTCGTGTGATAGTGGCTCGTACCGAATTTTTAATTTATAAATCGCGGATCTTTTGACATGACTGCTAGTGTCGTGTACATATGTGTAGTATTAAGTATTTAACTCGTTCGTCGTTTATAGCGTGGTGCTGAAGAGCTCACGTCCATCTGTGATATTTAGCGAGTAAAGGTAGCAAGAGAATAATATAATTAACTTTTCCGAATCGGGAGAAGCTCCAAGGTGCGTTGTTTGAAAAAAATGCAATGTATGTTACATTGACAGGAATGTGATATTTTCCATTAAGACTGAAATAACTATATATATTTTTTTTATGCCAGGCCGCAATATCCGGTCGAAATGGAAACCTCAAATTCACCGTTTGTGTCGTGTTTTTGTTCCTTTCATGAAAAAGAGTTGAAAGAGCGATTCTCTAAATCGGACATAGTGCAACTATTTGTCATGCACAAAGAAAGTTATTTCATTATTCTATAATGTTATCATATCGCGCCATTGCATCGTAACGATTGACGATTTTATATAATATTTAATATTTTTTTATTTACAGTCGATGAACGATTCCTTTTTGGGACATTTTCACAATCTCAAAGTACCTTGTAATTATAGGTCTCGACCAGAACTGTCTTGAAAAACAAAATGTGATCCTAAAAGAAGCGCGGGTTTTGGTCATGATTAGTATGATAGTTGAAACATTTATTAGGTTACATGGCCCTCGCATCGAAAACTCTCTAAACGATAATAATATAATTATTTATTATACTCTTCTGTAAGTTTCCAACAAGTGCATTTCTTGTATGTAATACAGTATTAATATTCTAGTTGTAATTTCAAATATCTCTTTCTTTTCGTTATTATTATGTTGATTGTTCCATTTGTAAATTGGATGTATATGGAAATCCATTAAAAATTTAAATAAAAGTTTAACTGATACACAGTCTTCTCATTCTGAAGTATGGCTCCTGAGGTTGGAGGCAGTGGTCCGCTCACCTCCGTAGAGGTGGTCTCTTCGCTCTTCGAAACAATATTCACGCTGAACATGCTCACCGCAGTTGTGGTGGAAGGTGAACCGACAACGGCCTCTAAGCCCATAAACCACACTTTCAGCCGTGAAAGCCTACATTCTCTTCTGAAAATGCAAATTTTTAGTATGTTTCTATTATAACAACACGCTGTAAAATACCCGCTGCAATCGCAAACCCTCTGATTGCTAGGAATTTTCATATCTCTTGGAATGTTTTCTTGACTAAATTGACCAAAATATTGGACAGAGACAAGGAAGTAAACAACTTAAAAGTTAGTTTTGACATCAATCATTCTTTATGTTCGAATGTGAAGGGCCACTATTATTGAAATTAGTATTTTTTTCTAATTTTGAGTCAGAATTTCAATTTATTATCTCAGAATTCTAATTAGCTAATCCCGAGATACTGTGAACAACTCTATAAACCAAGATTCACATGAAACTGCAGATTATCTCTCACTGAACAACCGGCCCTAAGTCAGGATTTTGACTTATTATCTCAGAATTTGTCTAGTTGGAAGTTCGACTTATTATCATCTCAAAATTAGCAAATGCCGAGATGCTAAGTCAAAATTCTGACTATCGCAGAATTAAATAAATCTCTGAATCAGCTAATTCTGAGATAGTAAGTCGGAATTCTGACTTGGTATCTCGGAATTAGCAAAAACAAAAGTTTCAATAATGGTGGTCATTCTAATTCTTCGTTCTCGTCACTTTTGGACTGGGATCAACTTTTTAAAGACAAATATGTCAACGGATCAGTTGATGTTTTCACCAAAGAAATTAAAAGCTGTAAAATCAAAGGTACATACAGCTTGGTAAATATATCGACTATCTACCAAATGGCATTTGGATGATCTTTGAGGAATTAATTTTTCCCTACATTATTATATGAGAATAAATCGAGTGGTACTGATATTTTACAGTTATTTAATAAGAATTGCAAAAATACGGTTTCTTTCGCAAAAAGTATTCAGAAAATAATCTTTTTGATCCAAAAACATTTGATAGTGGTGACGGTTTTGTACTTTGACATAATTCCAGAAGGCATTGCCAAGTGAACAGAAGCAGACAAATTGTAGTCTTATTGAATGGTAACAGGTAATGAAAGAACAATTACCAGCAGACATGGGATAGTAGAACTAAATTGAAGTTTGCTGAAATGGAATTAAATTTTTTCCAGAGACTGGATAAGAGGGATGAATTTTTAGATTGAGATCAGTGAGATTAAATGATGAAATGCAAAGTCACAAACTTGTAACCTACTAGAATACCTATTTGTTTCTTACTGGTTCATCAGACAATGCCAATAAAAAGTAAAGGCAATTGAAATTGCCAGATGATTAAGATGTCATTGAAAAATAAAGCATAAGACTACTTCTTTTAAATTTGGATTTATTAATGAAGCTAAATTATTAACAATACCAGCTTTTGATTATATATCTGTGGAAACAGGTAGATATTTACTAACCTATCAGTTCAAAATTTTATTCAACCACATAATACTTTAAGGCAGATAACACAGTATACATTTAGCACAGTAGATGTTTATGAAAAACATGAGCAAAATTTAACAGGTAACCAGGAATTTTGATAAAATTGGTATGTGTGAGACAACTTCTTCATTTTCATTATCACTTTCAGATTCAGTAGCAGAGTAATTCAAATCTGTGCTGTCCAAACTGTTATCCCAGTCGTCAGAGCTGGAATCTGAATCATGTCCAAACATTTCTAAGATATCATTTTCCATTCCTGTTATAATCACATTGGTAAAAACCTGCAAAATAAAATAATGAGTTAACTTCTCAGTTTCAATTGCTAGGGTTTTAAACATTTCATCAAGAATAAACAAAGCATTGCATTGTTTGAATTCAAAATAAATAAACACATTTATTTTACCTTATTATCTTCTAGTTGTAAGGGGTTGTTCTGTACATTGATTTTAGTATGAGGCATTGCAAAGATGGTCCTTTCTGACAAAGAAAAAAATTCGTTACTTTGTAGGTGCAAATACTTCAAAGTTTTTATTTTTGATATTCTATAAGGTATATAATTGAAGTTGTTTTTATTCAAATTAACGTGCCTCAACAATTGCAACCTATCTATCTCTTTTGGTAATGAATGCAGATTGTTATCTTCTAGAGTAAGCCACCTGAAAAGAAAACGAGAAGTCTTAGTAATAATAATAGGTTGATAGTTCTTTAGATTATATCTTTTATGATTTAGAACAGTCAGTAGAGTATAAGTAGGACATTATCACAAATTATGGGCAATATAAATGAAATACTACAAATAAGTACATGAAAACATTCATAAGTCAGTTATTTTTCTAATAATGAATTCTTAGAAATTTCGAATTTGGTATTTTCAACAATTTGAACTAAAACACTTGTATGTGTTGTAATATCATGGTTTTGAATAGTTCAATAAACCTACAATTTGAGTGATAACATTAGTCTGAGTAATAAATGAAGTAAGTAGCTATGCCATTCTTACTTCACATTTACTTGCCTTAAATTCAATAAACCACAAATTTCATCTGGTAATTTGGTTATTCTGTTATGTCTGGCTCCCAAAGTTTCAAGTTTAATTAAATACCCTATTTCTTTTGGCAACCTCGTCAAACAGCAGCTGTTACACCATAATATTTCTAAAGATAAAAAGGATCCTATATCCTCTGTCAAATCTTTGATAGGGTTATGGCTGATGTTAAGAGTTAGTAATTGTGGTATGCTCTTCAAGGCTTCAGGAAATCTATCTAAATTGTTATACTCTAATGATAGGTGTTGTAGATTTTTCAGTTGGGATATTCCGTTTGGTAAGTCTATAATACTATTATGGCCAATTTTTAGTGAATGTAGACCTTGACAATTAAATAACACTTCTGGGAAACATGTCAAATCGAAATCATTTAATACCAAAGTTCGTGCTTTCGAAGTTTGAACTTTCTCAATTATTGCGAGAACTCTATTTCTCTGTATAAAATCGTAGATAGGATTCATGCTAACAATTTGTTTATTTGCACTGTTGTTTCTGTTTGGGTTCATATTTTTTTTCAACTGACTTTCTGACGTCAAAATCAAAGACACTGTTGTCTGTTGTCACCAGTCAAAGCACGGAACCATAGAATTTAGATAAAACTGTACGCACCTTCACCATTTAACTAATCTGACACTTCAGTTTCTATGAAATTGTGTTTTCATTTGCATTTATTCGATTTTTCAAACTTATTATGACACATACAAATACCGAAAAATTACATCGTGCGTTCATAACCCCACCCAAGATCCGCTTTCCAGTAGACCCAGTGAGTACCTCCGAGGAGCTCCAAAACTCTAAAGTGAGCTCACCGACCGCGAAAGAGACACAGACCTCATACTTATATCTTATGACGATGTAAGTATGAGTTCTGTGGAAAGAGCATGTTCCTATTAAATAACATGTATTCCTGTCAGTTGAACTGATCCTGAAGTGATCTCAGGGGTAGTTCAGGGGTAACAAGCTCTCAGTTGGAAAGCGCCTCTGATACAGTTCGTGACTTCACCAGACAGATCATCGTTCCCTGTTGGAACAAACATAGGAACAAACCTGATTGCGCACAAGTAATGGATAAAAGTGGGGGGTTTCCGTTTCCTATTCTGTCATTTCATTTGTTCAACTCGAAAAGAAAGAAGGTTCGCCATTTTACTTTTGTGACCGGTACTGGTTAGAAGGTGTGGTGGCGTCACTAGTTTAATTTGTGATATTATTGATAAATTGAATTTGTATCATTCTGAAATTAGTTTCAAAACATTAATCATACATATCTGCCCTGAGTCGGGTATCATTTTTGATATTTGTATTATTTTTGAGAGTTGAAAGTTTTCGTAGGTCTATCGTCACGCTAAAAGAAGTTGAATTTTTGGGCCATGTAAGTATTTTTTCCTTACAGTTACAATATGGTGGTTTGAAATTGGTTGCGTCCTAGAGTTAAGCAATAATAGCAATTTTAATATACCGGTAATTTAACTGAAACGTTTTTTTGTGACCAATACATCAGATTTTTTGAGTGAATTTGTGCAGTTCAAGGTTAGGCATTATTGATTTATCTTTTCAGTTTTCAATGTGTGGTTCCGATTTGCAAACCACGAATCACGCCATTTCATTTGATGACGTCAGTAACCAAATGTATTAATCTGATTGGTTCGCCATATCTATTATTTTTTTCAGAAAAGTTTGCACCGGACGTAGCCTATGTATTTAAATCTATTAAACCCATTCTAAAGAAAACTAAAGTAATCCAAGATCCATTTTTTCGACGTAATAGTTGAAATTAATGGTCATTTTATAAACTTATTTACCACTTACGGCCGTTTGCACCAATTTGAATAATTCGGCTCAACTAATTAAGGTTTAACTATTAACTAATAATTAAATCAACATGGTAACTATAGATCAAACCATGTGTTGCAAAGTTGTGGATTTAATTTGAACTAGAGTTTAACTGAAATTCGTGCAAACGGCGGTTAAAATATTTTCAAGAATCTATGAATGGTGATTGGCCCTCTTGGTTTGAATTCAAAATGGCCAATCAGCATTCATACATTCTTAAATAGGCCAATTTATAAAATATTTTATTTAAGAATCTATGAATGCTGAACAGAATTCAGCATAGATTCTCAAATTTTAAATTCATGATAAATCTTTTAATAAATTGACCTTGGCCTTGGAAAATTTATAAAAATATTTATCATCCGTTTAACATTCAAGAATCTATGAAGCCTATTTGCTGAATTCTGTATTATGCAAAAGAACCAATCAGCATTCATAGATTCTAAAATGTAAAATATTTTTATAAATTGGTCCTTCATAATATAAAAATCTTCAAAAATCTATATTGACCCTATTGGTTTAGATTGATCATGTTGAATTATTCATAAGGGCCACAGCATTATAAGATTCTGAAATATTTGGTTCAATTTATAAAACTCTGTTAATATGTTAATGATAATTTTGGTTATAAAAATGCTTATAAGATTTATGTAAAAAAAAAGATTGGTTCTACAAATAGACATTGCTCTTTTATTGAACACAAAAAATCTTCAAATGTCCTAATAAATGATACAGAAATAACAATGCTAGCACAAAGTTCCTTGATCAACATATGATAAATCATGTTACAATATCTATGTGGTAAACTAAGTAGATTATGTTACTCTCTTAGATAACTAAGAAAAGTTGATAGGACTACTCAACACTAACAGCACACCTTGGTTTCTCTACTTCAATGGGCTATGTAATATTATTTTAGAGGAGTTTACATTATCATCAGGTCTTTATTCTACAAAAGGTAACAATAATAATATTTATATGGTTTGAAAATTGGTGACTCAATTTAAATTTTACTTCTTTCTTTGGGACCAGTAAGAAATGTTTCAGAATAAGGCATGGTTCTGTGGAGGTTTATTGGGTTAACCTGCGGATGCAAAGCAAATGCACCATTATTCAGTCAACACAATAAAAGTCGCCTGGTACGCTTTGTCCACATCATACATATTCTGTTTTATCATCTCCAATAATAATACTATAATTTATTTCTTCAATTTATAAGTACATATCTCAGATCAATATGTTTACTTATTGATCTGAGGTACATATATAATACAAAGCAGTACACATACATAGCACAATAATAATAAAAGGAAAAGTCAAAGGCAAGTGTGGAAAATTACATAACAGATTAAACATACAAATTTAAAATTCATGAAATTGAAATTTACAATTCAGAACTATTAAAATATTCCTCCAAAGTGTAATAGTTTCTCAGTAGCGCTTTCACTCACTGTTTGAAAATAAATGGATTTGGGGATGTCTGTATATCTTCAGTCAGTGAGTTGAACACTTTACAGCCCATCAATTGTAGATTTTTTTTTTTTTGATAAAAAAAGACCTGTGTACTTCTGATAGCAATAGATGCTTGGATCTAGTTTCATGTTTGTGAGGATTTTGATTGGAAACAAATAATGATCTATGTTTGTACCTACACATACATGTTTCATATTTCCGCTAAGGTATTTTCAGTTTTTGAATGGCAATCTACATGAATTTTGACACGCAAGTTGGTTAGAATCCTAACTGCATATTTCTGTAGTATAAAAACTCTCCCTATGTCATGGCAATCTACATGAATTTTGACACGCAAGTTGGTTATAATCCTAACTGCATATTTCTGTAGTATAAAAACTCTCCCTATGTTGCTTGAACATCCCCAGTTAAGTATGCTATAGCACAGGTAAATAGTAAGAAGTATTTGCTTACTGCACTGCTTTGCCATAAAATTAAGTGAATAGCAACTATTACAAAGTTTCTATGAGTAATGTCCATTGACTTCTAGAATCTATTACAATACCTAACAGTTACGTATTTTCAACAAATGAAATTTCAGGAATATGTAGTGGCGCTCGCATAGAGATATGAATTGCTTGTGTTTTTGTTGCCTTTAGGATCAGACTGTTTTTCCTTGACCATTCAGAAATATGGTGACATATTGGTCCTAGCTTGTTCTAAAGTTTTGTTGGCAACAGGAATATTTGTATTATCCGCATAGCACACTAGATATTTGGAAAGTTGGAGACATTTTATTCAGAGAAACTATTAGGTCATTTGAATAGATTATAAAGAGATATGGACCCAAGACTGAACCCTGGGGAACACCCCTATCAATTCATTTCTCAGTACTCAGCAAATTAGTAATTGTTACTACTTTAGGCCTACCTGTCAGATTGATTTCATCAAATCCAGACAAGGGCCTCTTCTCCATATCAAGACAATTTATAAATCAACAGTTCATGATCTACGCAATCAAAGGTCCGTGAGAAATCTACAAAAAGTCCCATTACAAGTAGTCTATGATCTAGAGCTGATACTAGGAGCGTTTTATTGTAGGCAGAAATGTTCTACTCGTAGAATTAGAATTTGACTCGGCTGTTTTTTTGACACCAAATATATCTACTTCCTCTACTTTTGCTACGATCGAATTTGATGGTAGCAAAAGTAGATAATTGGTTGAAAAATTAAACTTCCTAAGTCATAGCAGAAATTGACACTATTGACATTACATTAAACTATGGACCAAATCTGTTCATTTCAGTTTGGTTGTATTTTGAAGTTCAAAAAACCTTCATTTACTCGCATTAAAATTATTTTGGTAGTGAAGTATGAGCTTCTAGTTAAAATAAATATGAGTGTTATGGACGTAATTGAAGTTCGAGATGGAAATGTTTAACAAATAGGTTGTACAACGAGTTTTATTTATATAATATAGAAGGTGGGTTCATATTGATTCTCAATTCATTGAGAACCTGTGTTGAAGCTCCCTTTTAAAATTATATTCTATAAAAAAGGAAACCAGAAAAGAAGATGATGAAGGTGGGATCATATTGATTTGAAATTCATTTTAGTATCTCTGTTGAACCTTCGTTTTATATCTACTAGTAAAGTGGCGAAAGTTCAAAGACATCAGTGGGATAATAGAGATTCTATTCTATATGTCTAATCGATTTATGTGTGATGATTAGAGAAAAATTTACCAGAGACATATCAAAAAAATATTTGTCAGTTTCTACTTGTCTCCAATCTTCAAATATGCAATTTTTATTTATAATTCTGGTTTATTATTTAGTTTGTTCACTCAAAGCTGCTTCAAAAGTGGAAGTGGGGTTTGGAATAATTTTTACATCCTGAAACAGTTTTCTGAGACAAAATTATTCAAGGAATTCACATATATTGCACATGTTTTTCAAAATTGACACAAGTAAAAAAATTGAGATTTTGAGTTAATATAATGAAAATGTCTGATGAACACTCTTCCACCCATGCCTCAATAGTATATTAAATTACCTTCAAAGAGAACTTTTTATAATTTAAAGTTATCGTTAGTACTCTAAAATCTGTGAAATCATTGTCATTAGAGACAACAGTTTTCTGCGGTTTCTGAAAAATGAACTAATTGAAGTTGTGTCACTTTAAAAGTACATGTGCGATATGAAAACTTCATTATTCCATTTGAAATATTCCTGCCTAAATAATCTTCCAATAAGATATAATACCGTTCGCGCCTTCTTCCATTGTCTGAGCTGTGGAAGTTGTTAATTTAAACAAATTATTCATAATGACTTTAATTTTTAATAATGAAACATAATAAGTTATAAACTTTTTACAGAGATTTAGGGAATTTAAGAATCATTTGACTTCTACTGGAAACTCTGAAATTACGTTTTTATGATACTCTACTTTTTCTACTAGTAGATATAAACTCGGATGGTCAATAAAACGTGGCTACTAACTTTCTGTAAAATTCATAGCAGTTTCTGTGCTAGAGTTACAAGTAAAACCATGTTGTAAAGGTGATAATAAAGAGTGACTAGTAAAAAAGAAACTAGTTCTTTCATTTTGAGTTCATAGAGATTTCGTAAATACTCGACTAAACACTGATAGCCCGGTAATTACTAAATACATTGTGGTCTGTGTTTTTTCGTAATGGAAAGTTTCCTTTGTAAATACCACAATACTATTTTAAATGTCTGAAATAATTTGCTGTTATTGGTACTCAATATAATTTTATTCTTTTCCATCAAGGAAAACAAATGAGAGAAAACACCGTTTGTGTTCATCATGTGACTCAACAGGGATCTATTCCATTTTTCAATTTAACTCATATTAGACATAATCGTGAGAGTATTAGCAAATTTATTGCTGCTACAATAGAAACCTTTTTTTGCAGGTCTTTTGGCAGGCAGAACAGTACTAGTGGAGGAAGGGGGGGTTCATTTCGAGGAAGAGACAATTTTTCAAGCTCTGATCGACCCTCTTTCGGAGGTGGTGGCAGTGGCAGAGGAGGCGGAGGGAGTTTTAGGAGCGGTAACGAGGGAGGCGGGTACAGGGGTGGGAACGATAGTGGTGGATACAGAGGCGGAAATGATAGCGGCGGCTTCAGAGGAGGAAGGGATGGGTTCCGAAGTGGCAGCGGTGGTGGAAGAGGGGGAGGTGGGTTCAGAAGTGGAGGCGATTCAGGTCGTTTTGGTGGTCGTGGAGGAGGTAGAGGTGTTCAAGGGGGACAGTTGTATAAACCGCAATGGGACAATATTCAATTGCACCCAATAAAGAAAGATTTTTATGTGCCTCATCCCGCTGTGGCCAACCGCTCGCCATATGAAGTTGAACAGTATCGGAGATCGAAAGAAATTACAATCGATGGAACTGCTCCAAACCCTATTCAAAATTTCAGTGAAGCTTGTTTTCCTGACTATGTGATGAAGGAAATCCAAAGTCAAGGTTACGATTCTCCTACTGCCATCCAAGCTCAAGGCTGGCCCATTGCTTTGAGTGGCATGGATCTGGTCGGTATTGCAAAAACAGGCTCTGGAAAAACATTGGCCTATATCCTTCCAGCAATTGTACATATTAATAACCAACCACCAATATCCCGCGGTGAGGGTCCAATTGCTTTGGTATTGGCACCCACCAGAGAATTAGCCCAACAGATCCAACAAGTTGCCAGTGAGTTTGGCAGTTCCTCATATGTTCGTAATACCTGTATTTTTGGAGGCGCTCCTAAAGGCCCGCAGGCTCGGGACTTGGAGAGGGGAGTTGAAATATGTATAGCCACACCTGGACGGCTCATTGATTTCCTGGAGAAAGGGACTACCAATCTGGAAAGATGCACATATTTGGTGTTGGACGAGGCTGATAGAATGTTGGATATGGGTTTTGAACCCCAAATTAGAAAAATCCTTGAACAAATCAGGCCTGACAGGCAAACTCTCATGTGGTCTGCAACATGGCCAAAGGAAGTAAGGAAACTTGCGGGAGATTTCTTGAAAGACTTCGTCCAGATCAATATCGGTTCATTACAGCTTTCTGCTAATCACAATATTCTTCAAATTGTTGATGTCTGCCAAGAACATGAAAAAGAAATCAAGTAAGTTCTTTTTTATATAGATTATGTCATTTATAATTAGTGTTTTGAAGAATGTATAGTTCAATCCTCAGGAAAATGGTAAGGAGAACTCTGGTAATGAGTTGCAAGTTATCCTGTATAATTCTAGAACGGACTGACTCATTCCAAATATTTTTTTGAAATCAATATGTATTTCAAATGTTGACCCCACTCATACCATTCAGAAAGACTTCATCACAAATTGAGGCAAAATATTTCAGCCATTTTTGTACTCAGTAAAATCTCATGTTCCTCAGGGTTCACATTTGTGACCAATATTTTTTCAAACAGAAATCCAAGATATTCTACATGCTTTCAAAATTCCAGTTTCTAATGTAGACAATGAGCTAAAAACTTCTTACCGTGCACAAAATGTCATACATTCTTCATTTATAAAAATACATCAGTGGATTCTTAATTCTCTAACCAGATAATTCAATTAATCCTTTGCTCTGAAAAATGTTGCTAATTTTTTTAAGTTTGCTCAATCAGTTTACTAATCTAATTTTCATCACATTTTGTTCTAAATTGTTTGTATAACCATACCATTAATTGCAGACTCAATCAGTTGTTGCAAGAGATAGGCAACCATACCGAACCTGGTTCAAAAATTCTGATATTCGTTGAAACAAAAAAAAAGGTAGAGGCCATCACAAGGGCTATAAGGCGATTTGGATGGCAAGCTGTATGCATGCACGGTGACAAAAGCCAACAGGAAAGAGATTACGTTCTTAGCGAATTTAGGCATGGAAAATCTACCATATTAGTAGCTACTGACGTTGCTGCTAGAGGATTAGGTAAGCCTCAGCTGGGTATAGCTTGAATGAATACTTATATTAGATATGAGGAATCGAACCATGTTTAGTTTGAAATATTTTTCTGAATGAAGTTCCTAGTACTGAACGTTTTCAATACTGCTAGGCTAAGACTATAGTAGCATTTTCGGGATTTCCAGACTGGTTGGATTTCACAGCTTTGATTTGTTTAATTATTGGCATGTGACCTTGATGCAACATTGAATGTAAGAATTTAAAAGGAAGAAGGTGGATATAAAATTGAAAAAAGTATTGATCAATTTTTGCAATTTAAGTTGTGAAAGAAATCTTTCTGTGTTTACTCAGATTCCACATTTTTTCTTAGGAATCATCAAAAAAGAAAGTTGCAGTTCATCTGAGTCTTGAGAAACACTCGTATCCTCCTATTTAAGAATTTTTCTTTAGCAAAGTGATATAATATGTAATGGAATTAAGAAAGTATAACAAAATCTATGACAATAATAAAATTACTGGGCCATTGGTTCAAGTATTGGTTGAAGTTTTATGTTTTGATCTAGTATTTTATGTTTTTTTTAATCAAGTTTTGTTTTGCAACTAGATCATATAGATAATAGTTAGGTGCTCTTTTGAAAATTCTTTCTCATAACCAAGCCTTTTTTATAGTATCACCTAGCAATTTCGTAAGTCATTATAAAATCTCATTAAAGTAAGGATCTGAAAATGCAACAATACACAGTATATTATTTACAAATAAAAAATTAACCGGAAAATTTTAAATCTTGAAATATAAAGGACACCCATTAGTATAAAGTAAACTCTCATTTTCAATTATTTAAAAAAATTATATTATTTTGAATTTTTTATATTATTTTCAATTTTTATATTTTAAATTTTTATATTATTTTCAATTTTTATTTTATTTATTAAGTTACTGGATGAGATGGAAAATACAAGATAGACGTATTAGACATTAATAAAGAAGTTTTTGGTTGATGTTGGGAAACAGCTAAATTCATACACCTTGTCATCTTGAAAGCTGAATATTTTTTGTATGATTTTTCATAAATTTTTTAATATGTTACTTTCAGTATAAATAAATATTCTTACGTGTAATATTAGGTGCGGTAGTTGTTGAGTTAATAATCAGTCTGGGTTATCCTTTTTTGTTTCAGAGGCACATGCAGGATGAGCGTTCATAGCATTCAAGAGCAAAAAAAAATACAATGAAACAGTGCTAATGATACGCCTTAGTTGTGTTCTTACAAAAGGATGCAATTCTGTGTCTTGCGGTGCCTCTGGCTGTCTGCCGTGAGGTGGTAGAAGACCGATGGAAGATTTGATGTTTGGCCGCATCAAAAATGGCACACGTTTGACACACAGAAAATAACTTCAAGGGGGCACAAATAATGGGCCATTCCTTCAAATTTGCCGAATTTTTATCCATCTGAAATCTATTTTCTTGAATACTAACAAGTCATACATGAGAACTTTTGTAATTCTTTTTTATTTTTACATTGAGATTTTTTGCACTCCTTTTTGAATTTCTCCCATACACTGATATTTATTAATAGGGCAGTTAATTTCAATTATAATATGGGATCATTCTAAATTAACTATTCTATGGGTGGGTGGGTCTAACTCAGAAGGGCAAAACTTGGCATCAATTGAGAAATTTACGTAGTTTTACCGATGACCATTTTTTGAATTTTATCACAATTTTAAAGAAATAGCCCACAAACACTACCAGTAAGTGATATTGCCTTATATCTTAGGGGATACATTTGAAAACCATCAATATCAAGGGTATTGGATACATTCTGAAAAGGCCATGTTTTGATAGAATTGTGATATTTATTCAACCATTAATGGGTTGATAGTTTTAGTATGGAGAAGGGAATGGCCTGTTTTACAAATGATTAGCTTTTGTTGTTACATTCAGTTTCAAACATTGAGATCACTAACTACATCAGATTGATTTTCGAACTATTATTTTGACTTGTGCCCCCACCCAATGGAGCCGCAACAGCCACCTAACTCGAAATATTGGTGGTGATGTCAGCGGCCCTTATGACCAAACGTAAAGTAGCTCGGCTGTCCGTCATCGAGGGACTTTCGAAGATTGTTGCCGAGCTGCAAAACAGATGTCATTCAAATATGAATTTGTCTTCCTGTCGGTCCTGCAGTTTAACTGAATAATTTGGCATGGCGCGTACGCAAATAAATAAAATGTGGTGTATGTAGTATTGAACAAGAATGTACGCGTCGCCACTGCAGCAGCCAACATACATTGCTACTATAGCTGTAACACTATGAATTGTTTATAAACTTCAGAGCGACATGGATAAACATTCACTTTCATGGTTAGTATTCTTGTTTTACTATTCTTACCTTGATTATTTTCCATTTTCACAAGCCGTGATTTGTGTGTATGTGGTTGTGAGCTTGATCAACAAGAATTGACTATTTTTTATTTTACTTTTGTTGAAATGACTGGCAGATACCATTTACTTCTAAAAGTGGCAATGAAATTGTGCCCAATACTACTATTGGTTAATGTGACCTTATGGAAAATATTCAAACTTCCATTTTTTTCTTTCAGTTACATCACTTTCTGTCGATAAAGATGAATAACCTTAGTTTCCATCTAATAACAAAACAACTCCAATAAGTACATGAATATTGTTGAATTAAAATTATGGTGGTGCTCCCCTTAATCTGGTTTGGTAGGTAGATGTTCGGGGGTGGACCATCACTACCATTATGATGTAAGCCAATTAATTTTATTGTATCTAGTTAATGAAGGTTTGTCAATATCTAGTAAAAGTTCTGACATTAGGCATACTTTGACTGCAAGCAATTCTTTTATGTCTGCTGGAAGTTATTAGATGCAATTTCTTCAATTAATTGGGATTTTTCCAAGACGATTGCAAAGAAAAACAAATATCTCTTAGACAACAATTGTTTGTTTTGTTAATAACACATGCTGTTTTGATTCTTAGGTTTAATTCAATATTAAATAATATATCCTTTTTTACAGCACTGTTATTTGAAACTAACAGCACATAATTAGAGCCAAGTTAATGAACATATTATTCACTAGGTGTCGAAATGTGCAAAATTATTTTGGAATATTGATTTTCAATTTCAATTTGCATTTAATTTGTACTTTGTAAAATCAAACTCCTACAAACTTTTTTACTAATCTGATGATTTTGAGGAACAAGCGTGAAAATTCAACTTTGTATTTAGAGATAAGCGTGGCTATTTGACATTACTAAAATGTTTTTATTTTTCACTCTGTACATAATAATATAATGTACACCATCTGAATGATATTTAGTAATATGAACGTAAGTTGATGATAAGAATGAAGAAAAATGCAGTTGGCACTTTCAAATTTCAAATAATTACTTTATAAAGTGGCATCTTTAGGTTATAAATCCAAAATTGGCCAATTAATTTTATTGTATCTAGTTAATGAAGGTTTGTCAATATCTAGTAAAAGTTCTGACATTAAGGCATACTTTACTCCAAATACCACATGCAATTTTTTATTTCAAGATGAATGAAAATATTGAAAAGAAATGTACTACTATTATTATGTCTGCTGGATGTTATGTATTTGTTATTAGATGCAAAATGTACAATTTCTTCAATTAATTTTCCAAAGTCGATTGCAAAAAAAACAAATATCTCTTGGACAACAATTGTTTGTTCTTATGTTAAAGTTGAAAAGTGATGTAACCATTCATAAAAACAGCTTTCTAAATTACCGCTTATTGTTTAGATGTGGAGGGCATAAAATATGTAATAAATTACGACTACCCAAACTCTTCAGAGGATTACATTCATAGGATAGGCCGAACTGGGAGGTCTGAGTGTACTGGTACATCTTATGCTTTCTTCACTCCTAGCAATTCTAGACAGGCAAGAGACCTCTTGGCAGTTCTCAAAGAAGCAAATCAGGTAAAGTAAAACAATCTCAAATTTGCCAGCAGTTATAGTACAAAATGTACCTTATATCTACCCAGTAAATCGGCATGTAAATTTTCCTTCATAATAATGTTAGTAGAGGCATACATCATAAATCCGTTAAAACCACCACTTGTTTCAAAAAAGCCCATTTTCGCTTATTACTCGCCAACCGTTGAAAATACCGAAAAAGAATTTCTTACGAAAAAGAAAGCTTCGTGAATTTCCTGAAAAAAAGTGTTCTTGCATTTTTTTTAACTAATGGTTTACGAGAAAATGGCAATAAATAATATGAAAATTCGAAAATGTCCTATATAATCCTATATAATATATGCCAATTTTTGACATATTGTCAAAAATCAAGAAGCAGGTAAAAGATAAATTCAGCACCTTTATTTTTTTACTATAAAAACTTATGAAAGTCACAACATTTTTAGTGAACTGTACATTTGAGCTAGTGAAAGTCAAATTTATTGAATAATAAGTCATTAATATCTTTGCCAAATGATGATCATCTGAAAGATACAATCAAACCTTCATTTTATATTCATTAAAACCATCACTTTCAAAACCCAATTTGATTTCTGATCTCAATTTCCTAGTATTGGAGCAATTTCTTTGTTTTATATAGAAAGGCCACGCGGGTAAAAATTGAATTGGGCAAATTTGCACGTAAATCCTCAATGGGAATTTGGACAAAAGCTCTACATCGATTTCCTCGTAAACCATGGCTTATACAAACGTTACCAGAAAACTTTTTTTTAGGAAATTTATCAAGCTTTCTTGTTAGTGATACTGTTTTCGATATTTTCATCGGATGACGAGTTATGGGCGAAAACTGACTTTTTGATCCAAGGTGTGTGTTTTAGGGGGAAGCCATGCCCCTCAAAACGGATCTATGTGATTTTAAGATGTACGGGAATATTTCCATGCCTATATATTGCTTAAGAAATTTATACAGACTGTATTAGTGATTTAATTTTTTGGATACAAATGGGAAAAATAAACATTTTCTTGAAACAGATGACTAGTTCATATTTGAAACATTCAATAAGTTTAATCGTTACATCAATTCACATTTCTTAACGTCCCTTTTTCGTCAAGATTATTCACTTGACAAATTTTTTTATATATATTTGTATCCAAAAAGCCTTTAATGTTGATATCACATGCTGTGTTTTGAATTTTAGGTTTAATTCAATAATATATATACCTTTTTTACAACACTGTTATTTGAAACTACCAGCACATAATTAGAGCCAAGTTAATGAACATATTATTCACTAGGTGTCGAAATGTGCAAAATTATTCTGGATTATTGATTTTCAATTTCAATTTGCATTTAATTTGTACTTTGTATAATCAAATTCCTACAGACTTTCTTACTAATGTGATGATTTTGAGAAACAAGCGTGAAAATTCAACTTTTATATTTAGTGATAAGTATGACTATTTCAAACAATTACTTAATAAAGTGGCATTTTTAGGTTATAAATCCAAAATTGGCAGAGATAGCCAATCGCCCAGCAAGCTTTGGTAGAAGCTTTAGTCGGTACAGTGATGGAAGAGGAGGTAGAGGTGGTGGTGGTGGTAGGGGAAGCGGCGGCGGAAGAGGGGGCCGCATGGGCAGTAGCTATGGTGGAGGCGGCGGTGGAGATTTCAGGTCAAGAGAGAGTACTGGTAGACCAACAAGGTTCAGCGGTGGTCCGGGTGGTGGTAGTGGAGGAAGCCGGCCATCAAATGGTTATGGAAGTAGAGGATGTGAGTATTGATGTAAAAAAAAATTGTTCAAAACTTTTAACACCTCTTTTTTTATGTTGAAATCCTGAGAATTTCCAACATAGAAATGGCAACTTTGAAGTTATTCTGATAATTTTTATTTTGTTTCAGCTTATTGAGAATGAAGCGATTATCAGTTCTCCAGTATTTTTCTTCAGATGCATTCCTTGCCCTATGGATCTTGAAATGCATCGTATCCGTTTCTGAATTATAATCGAAAATTTCTAACATGTATGGCATGTTTCTAATGAATTTGAGATTTAGAGAATTACCATTGTTAAATTTATAACTGTGATTAGATTAAACTTTTAGTTTGTCAATGACTGTAAAATGTAATAGTTTTAAGATAAAGATAATAAATAATTTTTACTTGTGATAAAACTGATTTTGACTGGGGTATTGGGATGGGTTAAAATAAATAAGAAACTTTAAAAATATCTATTTATTTCACTGTACAACAAACAAAACACCAGAACTTCTTGTTCAGAAATTCTGATGAATAATACATATTTTTGGAAAATACAAATAAGTCTTGTACAACAAGAAAGAATAATGAGACCTCAAAAGCAGTATGATTATTATTATGACAACAAATTATAAATGCCACATTTATGTTTACAAATGAGAAATCTCACAATTTCTGTCCCGTAAATAAAATGATATGCAGTGCTAACTAAAAACGTGTTCAAACTTCAAGCCTTTCACAAAAAGGATTTTTTATTAGTAGGTATCTAAAAAATCATATGGCTTGGTCAAATTATTCGTCAATTTTATTTTTGTGTATATTTGACACAACTTGGGATGACAAAATAAGCTTCTGAATGGACATTTCTAAACGTGAAACTCTAAAATTCTACCACTGTGATTTTGGTAGATGAGATTTGTATCTGACATTTTATGATTTAAATGGATTGACTTGAAAATTCTCTACTGTTCTATGGTTCATATGTTTTTTCACTCATTACATTCACGAGCAATCACGCGAGATTGGAACACCACGTTCCAATCTCTTCCAAATGTAAAGCTACCTATTAGCTTTTCTCTAATAGCTTTTAGGGACAGAATGGAAACAATCTACATTCTAATCATCCTGAAATTTGTTCATTTCTAGCTGGCACTGCAAAAATAGTGAAATATGTTGCCACTTGGGCTTTACCAAATAGATCTCTAATACAACATACTGTTGAAAGGGAACTCTGACTTTGTTCTTAATGTATACTTTAATTTTTCACTATATATGGACATTTGCAAGAATAAAATTATATTTTATATTGAAAATTGTCATATTTATATAAATGCAAATAATTAATAAATCTCTCACAAATCACATCACAACTAAAGTAAAGGCAGAATTTGTATTAACCAAAACTAAGTTGGAGGCTGTTTGAAAATAAATAATATGGAATGAAATGTAATCAAACAATCGATAAAAACATTTTACTTCTTATTATACCTACATCATAATCCTTGCAAAATGCACTAAGAAGCGTGCGAAATCTTCAGATTAAAACGCCGTACTAGAAAGGTTGTTGCTAGGTAATGACGAGCTAAGTTCTCAGTTATATCATATGAAATGTCAAATAAACCTCTTTGTCAACAATACACAACAACAGATGCTCATTTTCTACTTCATAAGATATAATGAAATAATAGGAATCCTGACCTAAAAAGTTATGATGCAGGCAAAATAGAAAGTGTATGATTAACGTGTACAAGTGCCTTTAAAGTACTCAAACTCGTTGCGCGTGCTTTAAAGGCTCACTTGTATCAAACTATAGCCACAGACGTGAGTAAAACCCCTAATAACAATAACCCCAAAATATTTTTCTCCACAGGAACAATACCTAAGTGGCAATTACTAATTTTCAATAAAGCGAAAACTAGTAGTTCAAAATTTTGGACAGAAAACTTTCAATTTTGCTTTAGGAGTATACTGGTCTTTGGCTGGCTGATTACGGAAGGAAATGGACTCGTATTGTAACCTTTTTTTCTGAGAAATTTCAAATTTGTGTCCAAAATACCTAAACCTACTGGTTTTATTTTTTATAGGTCCGAAAACTTTAACAAACCAAATGATCAGTGATGAATCAAGTTGAGGTTGATGTGGGTGTGTTTTTTGTGTAGTTTAATATGTTATACATCAAATGAAGAAAACTGGACTAGGAAAGCAAACCTCAAAAAATCAATCAACTATTAATCTTAGTAAGATGGTTTGGACACCTGAAAGCCACATTTATTTCTGTAAACAGTTAATGGCCTTATTGTTTTTTAAGTAAATGGAAAATATCCAGCTCAGTTTTTTATATAAAAATGGATTTCCGTTTTTTTTTGGATTTGTCATTTGATATAGACGTGTCTTGGATTCACTGGATCAAATTTTAAATCATATTTGTTTTATGGTTGAACTTCCTATATAAAAGGGCAAAAAGTCTGGTGTCTAGTGAAAAATTGATTTTATATAATTTGGATACATTTTAATTTTATTTACTCAATATAACGGAGCAAGCCCAACTCAGAACATTAACAATTATGTGCTTTGTTATATATATATTTTTTAGGCATTCAATCAAACACCAACTAAAATGGTTAACCAAAATGTGAATTTTTTTAAACACATCATGAAAAATTGCAAAAATTCCCCTAAAAATAAAGCCAGTATGGACAATAATAAATGTTCTTCAATTGTAATCCTTTTTGCATTACCATCAATACTAGAAGCCAACTGATGGTTCCAAGAAAAAAACTCAAAAGCATAAATTTATTCCACAATATCTCACTATGGTAGTTGTAAGTGGATCCAGAAACATATGACAAAAATTGACAGAAAACCATTTTTCTTTAGACAACTTGAGGGTTCCTTTGACTACCAAATATCACTACTCAACACAAATATGAAAAAAATTTAGAAAACTTACGAGGTGAATAGCCATTTTCATAATATTGATCAAAACTTTAAGAAAAAACATTTCCTTCAAAAATACGCAGGACACCTTAATACAAATCAGTACAAAATATCGAAATTCACTAGACTTGTATTCTAGTTTTATTGTACCTAATACTAAGATAAAACAATAAAATACTATCCTGTTAGTACCTACCAAATACTTGAAAATTTTATTAAAAACATTTGATTATGGCATTTGTACCTTCCACATGAAAAAAAAACGATGATTTCCCCAACAAAACTAAATATATATATATACAATTCTTGTCCTCTTCAAAAGACCAATGAGTATCACATTAAATATCTTTCTAAAATACATATATAATTTATAACGAGATCAAAACTAAAATAATAAGGACTAGGAATGTGAAGACTAGGGAATGTTTATATAACCTTACCTAAAACTGTCGGCTCATCTTTCAAAAACGTACTCGATCTCTGCATTGTGGGCAGTGGTTCTTGAACTGGTTTGGTAGACTGAACACCTTTCATCACCCTCCTTGGAGATTTACCAGCATCTTTCAAAGGCGATGGAGTCCTGACATTCGCTTCAGAAAAATAAAATGCAGATGAAAATTAAATCGAGTAGTAGAAAACACTATTATCATCATCTTAATCATTTTCTGCATTTAAGTATATACTAAAGAAAAACGATCCGACACTAATTTCTTTTATATTTTGTATATACCACCAGAAGGCCAAGAGAAACCAGTCGCGCATGTAATTCTTGCATTATTTGCGATAGAATTTTGATATTTGGAATGTTCAAATATTTTATTTGGCATTAACTGATATGATTTTGCTTCGAGTTAGGGCCAATTATTTATGCAACATATCATAGTCATAATGACTGTCACAGTCCTAGTCATAGTCACTGTCTTTAGACATTTTTCAATCATTTCAGTAAGAGTACCCTCTTCCTGGCTCTTTTTTTTTCGGAAACACAATAACAAATAACAAGGATCACAAGTCAAAACAAATAATCATTTATTGTCATTTGTCAAATAGGTATCGACGCACATGCGCGTTGTGCATGTCGTCCTAATCATAAGCATAAAAATTGGAATTGGGAAAGGTTGAATTCTTATGATTATGATTAAGACTAAAACTAAAAAAATTGCATAAATGCTCCTACTGAAATGTACAGTTTCAATTTGATTTTATAAATAAGACAGTGACTGTCATTATGACTATGATTTTGACAATAATGCATAAATTGGCCCTTACTTCTGGTTTCACCAAAACGACCTCAACTTTCGATTTTTAAATGGTTCACCTGTATATTTCAATATTTTCCGATTCAAAAGATCATTCCACATACAAGTAGTACAATTTTCAGCTGAAAATGTCATATTCACTTTCATTTCGAATTTTGAAATCCTCTCTAGGTGACTGCCATAACATGATTGATTCGGAACAATTGTATATTCTTCAACTAATCCATTGATACCACTTTTTGTCCAATCGAAAATCGAAGCAAAAAATCATTTCTACGCTTGGTCCTGTCAGATGGACTGCAAAGTCACTTGATTTATCAACACCAGATTTTTTTTCTTTGGAATTCGTTGAAGATCGGGTTTATTTTACGCCTATGTATTCCTTAGAGAAATTTGAGAACCGAATGCGGATAGTATTCCAGACAGTAACTCATGAAGAAAACTGAAACATGATTCTCAACAAGTGAACTTTCCTTTAACAAACAGAAAACACAAAAATAAATTTTTCAAAAGAAAACAGTGTTCCAAACTATAAGTAATTTTACTCGATACTAAACTTTCCTGGCGTAAACTCATCGATTTTATCAAGAGGAAATTAGCTAGTTTGCTTTTTTTACTTAGGCAACTAAGAGTTGACAAGCCTAGAAATTCACAATTTTCTCTTTTTCACTTAATCATCTCGTATGGCAATGTCCTAAGGCAGTGCTTCACTGATTCCACAGGAGTTTTAGGACTTTAAAAGGGTGTAATTATAATATCCAACATTGTCGTCCTCTTTTCTCATAATTCGGCATAATGCCACTACCGGTAATTCACATATTCTACACACTAATTCAAATCCATAATCAAAAAGATTCCATCTGTCTACTACCATGACAAATAGCCGTCTATTATTTTCGTCATAATTGTATCGAGAGTACCTTGTATTTTGCATCCCGAGAGCTTTAGCTTGAGGGAGTTATTCTTTGGTAATTAATGTTCATATGGTCGAATTGAATTGTCACCCGAGAGGAAATAATAGTATTTATGGTATTAGTGTGTTATGTTGAAAAGATTTATACAGTAGAAACCAAGCAAGTGCGAACATAGTCCGAACGTAGGGGAATTGACTCTTGCCCGCTCTTGTCTAGCTTTGACATTGAAGTGACGTTTGTTTGGTGAGACCGCGGCGCGGCGTGAATCAAAGTACATGCTGAACTGGATCAATTCAGGATGGTCCACTTATTTGAATTATCGAAAATTATTTGAAACATTTTTCGTAAACCGAATGGTATTCAGTGATTGTGTTTTAGGCACGCGTTGTTTGGAGTGCAATGAGCAAATCGATATTATAATGCGCATACGCTGCTTATTGTTGTGAGTTGTGTCTGATTTGAAATATACTTGCGGGAGAACAGATAATGAACAAGCGTCTACCTAGAAAGTTTCAAATATTTCCGAGTGATTGCGCAAATCATAGACAAAGTTTTTTTAAAGAAAATACTTATTGTTTTTATGGCGGCGAATTCACAACGTAACCTGAGCAAGCTAACCTGTTCGCCACATACGGTACTAAGGACCTTTTTGCACAAAAAATCTCAATGTATGAGCCATTCTCCCGTCGATACAACAAATGAGACGAAACCCACAACATGCAGCGTATGCGCACATGATGGAATAATGTTTGGGATTTGACGTCTCGTAATGTTTGACTTTCGTCTGAAAGTCTGATTTCATCAACCTCGAAAAAATGGAAAATTCATTTCTTGAAAAAGGCTGGAAAACATATTTATTTATTCCAAAAATATGACAAAGCAAACGTAACAATATTCCGATTAATCCGTTTATTATTTCAACGTAAATGTTCACATACATTCCCTTCCTGTGCTAGGCAATAGCATAAATTGTCATAAAAACGACTCCTGACATTTTTCAACATATTGGGGGTAATACTTCTGAAAGAATTTTCAATGTTCCTCAACAAATCTTGAAAGTTATCAGCCCTGAACTCTTGAAAACCATAAATGTGTGATTTCACGTGCTCCCAAAGAAAAAAATTATTTGCTGCTAAATCAGGAGATCGAGCTGACCATAAGATTGTTCCTCTTCCTGTGATTAATCGATTTGGAAAAGTGGTATTTGAATATTCTTGGACTACTTGAGAATTATGAGCTGAACACCCATATTGCTGAAACCAAATCCTATGGAAATTCTGCCCTGCTATTCTTCTTACTTCCGGAACAATTTGCAGTTGCAGAAGATCGATATTTGAGTCCATTCTATGCACCTTCTATAACAAATGGGCCAATCATATTTCCACCAAGCAAGCCACCCCAAATATTCAATTTCTGGGGATACTGGGTTCTTAATTCATAATACCGATGCAAATTTTCTCTGGACCAATATCGCGCACGAGAAGGATTATGACGTCATTGTAAAGAAAATGTTGACTCACCCGTGAAAACAATATTTTACACGTAATGTTCATCAGCATTTGCCATTTCCATCACTGTTTCACAGAACTGCATCCGCTTGAAATAATCATTAGGATAAAGAGTATGAGTTTTCTTGACTTTATATGATCGGTAACCATGTCTTTTTAGAATTCGTCTAGCAGAAGTTGCACTCAAGTCTACTTCATTCGCAACAGCTTCAGCGGTTTTTTCGGGTTTCTGATTTACTGTGTCCAACATCATGATTTCCTTCATTTCCCTTTCATCACCGCCCACTGGAACTTGATGTTTTCTAGGAATTACGCAACCAAATTTCTGAAAGTTACTTATGACACGATGAATTGTCGAAATGATCGGAGTTGGTCTATCATTGAATTCATTCATGAATCGGTTTCTTAATGCACGTATAGAGTTTCCTCCATAATACCATTCAACAATCTTAACTTTTTCTGAAATGTTATATAGATCCATTTCGATAGTAATTAATAACTCTTTCACAATTAATGACCCAAAAACGATAATGTAGGTAATTCAAAGGAAAAAATTTTAATATAACTTAATCTGATGACATTTTGACGTGTGCGTTTGTTTAAATGGGCATGAGTAAATTCGTCCACGTTGGACCTATGTTCGCACTTGCCTGGTTTCTACTGTATAAATTCTTAAGTGACTTAGAAAACATAACACACGAGTGGCATGCAATGTTTTATCCAACACATGAAAGTTATGACTGTCATTATTAATGTAATTTAAGACAAGTAAACTATCAAATAACACACTAGTGTGTTATAATCCATAACTCACAACTGTCATGTGTTGGATAAAGAAAATAATAGTCGATATTTGCCATGGTCGAGTGATATTCAGGAAGATTATTTCATGAACAAAGTATTCATATACGTTTCAACATTTAATTCAACCCGTATTTCAACGACCATTCTGTAGTAGAAGATAATTCAAAACGAGTTATTTCAAATTGTCAAATTTTGTCTTTTGTTTACATGAATAGCATTGTTCACCTACATAGCCGTGTGTACCTAAATATCCACTTGTTTACCTAAATAGCCGCTGATATCAAACATCATGTGACTTTGCAAATTCAATTTAAATGAACGGTTCGGCGTTTGAATTTTTTCTAAACTCGACATGTTTCGGAAAATCGCCACGTATTTTCCAATCCTTCTCAAAAACTATACACCGTTATAGTACAAATTGAAGTATATCTTCAAGAAATATGAAAGGGATCAAATCACTTGCTGAACCTGTTGAGAAAAGTAGGATGGAGGAGGGGTGAGGAAGAAAAACGGACAAACCACGTAAAATTTTTCCTGATTTTCCTACTGCAGAAAAAAATGAGCAATATTTTCCTCGAGTTATTATCCCATTTTCCATTATAGATGGTGACAGATTTCAGGTGACGATTTTCTCGTTAATATGCCTTTGAGACCAGTGAAAGATATGAAAATTCTGACCAAAATGATGAAAAATTTGAGCGGTTGCCGCGTGGCCTTCATATGAAAAATTCAATTCCTACACTTAACCTCACTTTGACATCCGCAAACCTCATTCCACTTTGTTTATGGGACATTCATGATGGAAACTTCCATTATTTCAATGGACTAGATTAGTGATGTTGAAAATACTATATTTGACGCGAAGGAATTAAAATATAGATCAGAACTAGTAAATCAGTGTTTTTATTTTTCAAATCCATTAATAAATGACTGAGATATAGATAATTTGAATTTACGTACTTTAGCGCGGAACGTCTTTGGTCTCCGACTCGTCCGTGACGTCACGCCACATGTCTGAGATCGCCACACCACAAATAATTACGTATTAGATCCTTAGCCGCGTCAAGGCACACATATGTTGTACTTTTAGGTCCAATTAAGTCACGCCTCATTAGTTTGCACCACTTCTTCCTTTTATTCATGTCTTTTGAAGTACATGAATAAACAATTTATTGGGGTTTTTGATTGTCGTGCTTTTACACATAGGCACAATATAATATTTGTAGGATATTTTTTTAATTTTTGCCATCGTGTAATGAACAATACAAGACACGAACAGCGCAAGTGATTGTACAACGATAAATTTGTAACCACTCTGCGAATACCAGTCGCCACGTTCATGTGGCGTGACGTCACACACTAGAGCGCTACGTACTATGAAATTATTCTTCTAAGCGCAACTTCAAAGTCCCATAACTTTTTCATTTCTAGAGATATTTCAATGATTCGTTCACATTTTTGTTTCATTTCACTTAAATTTTTAGAATTAATCCTTAATAAAAAATGAAAACTAGTCCATTGGCAGCAACGAGAAAATCGTCTAAAATTTTAAAAAAAATATCACAAGTTTACGCCATCATTGGTACCATTTGGCAACGTGCAACCCTTATGCCTATAATTTTTTCGCTGTTATTGTATCTTAACATGCCGTTGGTGTACATGGCAGCGGCGATGAAAACGTCCCAAAACACATATATTTTTTAATGAAAATCGAATTTTTTATATGAAAGCGGCGACCGCTCAAATTTTTCATCATTCTTGCATGAATGAGAAAATCGTCTCCTGAAATCTGTCACCATCTCCCAGTCTATTATGTCCGTATTTTAAATGATCTATTTTAGATTTTGTGCTTTAATTTTCGATTGGATATTGACAAAATAATGTATCAATGGATAAATTTGAAAAATATTATTAGAAAAAATGAGCCCACATTCGTTCCATTTGAAAATATCAAACTTAAAATAGAAAAATGATGTATGGTCCCATGAAAATCAAATTACAGACGAAGATTTTCGTGAAATAGAATAAAAATCGAGCTTTTTTTTAAACTTACCTTTGATCGGCGAAGTCACCCTACTGTCCAACTTCCTCGGCGAACTCAGCCGACTGTCACTCTTCAGCGGAGAACTAGACCTGCTATCCGGTCTTCTAGTAACAAGCGAGGACGGGGCATCTTTCTTACCCTTGCTGGGATTCCTGGAAACGGTCGCGGAAGGCCTCTTGGATGGAACCGGCTTGGGGACCGTGCTTTTTACGGGAGGTTTGACCGCGGTTTGTACGGGGGGTTTGACAGCGGCTTGCACTGGTGGTCTGACGTTGGTAGGTTTCACCGGTGCCTTCACTTGGGCCTTGATGGCAGCTTTGGCCGCCGCCGACCTCGCCGCGCTGGCGGCGGTGGGTTGCGTTAAGGTACTTCGGCGATGAGCGGATGGACTCGGGGGTACTTGGGGAGCCTTGGCGGCGAGCAGCAGGCTCCGCCGAAGAGACGGGTTGGCGTTCGAAGCGTGCAATCGGCCCTGTTGATTTATGCTAGGACTGGAGTTTCTAGACGAGTCCGAAGAGCTGATCAGGGGACTGTGAGTGTTGAGTTTGGATGTTGAGGAGGGTTTTCTGGTTTGTGACGGAGTGGCACGAGGTAGACGGCTTGATGGTTCCAGGCTGGGACTTAGCTCTTTGATACGTGTTCTGTAGATGAAAAATTCAATAATAATCCAGTAACCACAGAAAAATTTGAGCCAAAAGTGAAGAATGATGTAGCAGCATGAAACTTAAATTCTTGACATTATTGATAGTGAGGAAAACTAAAAAAAATCACTTGTTTTTGGGTTTTATCAGAAAGTAAGAGGGCTGTCGGAAAACGGCTTTGATAGAATAAGAGGTGATGAAATTCTCTACAAAATAGTCCGAAAGGCTACATTAGGTTAGGTTGGGCGAGGTTAATGCTTTATATTTCGAGTAAATCCGTCTTTTTGATCTCTAAAAACGGGTAAAAATCGTCCTACTATTGCGAGGAGGAATATATACCATGGAAAAGAAGAGGTGAGATTATTTTTTTGAGGTTACGGTTAGGCTTCACTTCTTAAGCTAATTAGTATGAGTAAGGTCAATACGTATTTATAGAACAATCTGTAATATAATTGTGATAAAACATTCATTTCTGCAGTGCGACGCTAAATCATGGAGCAAATTCATTATTTCTGAATATAAAGATATTTCGGAAAAATCCTCGGACAGGTCGATTTTCTTTTCCGATGGGCCAATTTTTGAACCCCACCCAAAATATATAGGGTTATCCGCAATTGAGTAAAAATGACTTTGGTGATATTTTTAAATTGGACACCCAGTATATTTTTCCATATTTGGTTAGGGATCGTCATTACGAATCCAGTGATACCAAGTTTGATGGGATTATGTCAAACGGCTGCGGAGATATAGGCAAAAAACTTCCTTATATGTCTAATGAGTATGACTGCGAGACTCCACATGATTCAGAAGGTTAAAAGTGTCTGTCGCACTCATTGGGTATATGGAGAAGTTTTTTGGCCATATCTCCGCAGCCGTTTGACATAATCCCATCAAACTTGGTATCACTGGATTTGTAATGACGATCCCTAACCAAATATGGACAAATATACTGGGTGTCCCATTTCAAAATATCATCAAAGTCGCTTTTCCTCAAATGCGGATAACCCTATATATTTTGAGTGAGGTTCAAAAATTGGCCCATCAGAAAAGAAAATCGACCTGTCCGAGGATTTTTCCGATATATCTTTATATTCAGAAATAATGAATTTGTTTCATAATTTAGCGTCGCACTGTGTATAACATTCTATCAGAGCAACTCTAGGAAATTATATATTATGTATTGAAATTTATTAAAAACATAATATTTCTTCATATAATTGTCTAGGGACATGAAAATATCCATGATTTGTGTACAAATTTCAATATCCTAAACACAGACTGGTTGACACACAGTACTTGCGTTTTCTTCACAAGATCAGTGCATGATAATGTACAAGATTCCATAATTTTTTCACTTCCAATGCTCCTGAGGAAGGAGTATTCTCATCATTTATACGGATGAGCTTTTATTCAAAATACTATTATTATATCATCATCTGTGCTGGGATTTGAACCCATGCCCTTATAGTTGAGAAGCGAACGTTCTATCACCACGACCACCCCTGCCCACATATCCCAATACACTTTGTTTTAACTGTATTGTACTCCAACATGATGATTACCTGCTAATATATTAGATTTTTCATAGTTACCTACTCAAATAATGCCTATAGGAAACATCCACATGACAAATTCAAATGGAATTTCACATCTTTGGGAGAGAGAAAGTTGTGGTATAAGCACTTGACAAAACTCTTGTTCTTCTCCAGAAACTTTCAATACCCTTGCACATTTCCGCTTCACATTTTGTGAAAGATAAGTAATAATAATAATAAGAAATGGTCTTTATTTTTCCTGGCGGAGTTTAGCTGAACTATTCTTCCACTCAACCAGGCAACAAAATGGTTTACATTGTAATAAATATCAAATCAAATTTGATTTAAAACTTAACTTAAATAGTAAATATGAGGTGTTTAGTAATATTGTTATGAAAATCATTAACGTAATTATAAGGTAATCAAGGTAATCGCTGCTTATCTAGTAGTGATTGTTTGAGTTTAATCTTGAAAGTTTTCAGAGGTGCAGATTTCAGAGTTTCGCTAAGAGAGTTGTAAGAGGTCACGGCCTGACCAGTACTAATAATTTCATAGGAACCACAACATTCAATTACATCTCCAATCCACACAACGAATTTTTGAAGTCCTGTCTGCTCTACAATAAATTTGTACTCTTTTTTAGTCGGACTAACGCAGTTTGATCTATTATTGTCTTACCTTTTCAATTTTTACAGAAAGAACAAATAACAGAGTATGATACGTCTCTGATAAGCCGGGAATTTGAGACACTGCGCTCGCAGCTTATGATCTGAACTGGAAGCATACTGCTCCGAAATAGGGGTCCATTGTTGGATTTGATACCATGGTGAGATGATCCTGGACTGTGTTAACTATATGAAATGAACAGATAAATTCATCTTTTTTCATTTCTGATAATCAGGGGTTTCCGAAAACCCCGTATTTCGACAAAATTGTTCATCGCAATAAAAAACAAGAGTTTTTGGACGGCCTTTGAATTTTTGAAATCGTGACACGATTTAGGGTTGTTTTTCTTTGTTTAACAACATGTAAGTGCAAATCTCAAGCTTGATTTTGCATACTTTATTTTTCATGCAGGATGTGTATAAGCAATTATTCCCAACATTTACTGAAGAAAATGGCGGGATTTCGAGGGAGTTTGAAAAATGAGGCAGGAACAAAACCCAGTTTTTTTTTGGCATCTATAAGTGAGAGCTGTCTCACTACTCATAAATCACTGCATTTAGTCCAAAGACGGTAATGTTACCTGCTTTAGTGTAATTATTCCATATTAACTGAAATATCGATGATTTTGGCATCTTCCGTAAACAGTGCAGAAGGGTTATGTGAAGTGGAGAAAAATACATTTTAGGTACTCAGATATCATCATGTTATAAATGCGTGGAAATGTAGAAGTTTTCAAGAACGAAATGCATTTATGACAAATTTAATGTTGGGCTCCGCCGGAACTTGCAGAGGCGGGTAAAAACGCGAGCATGAAATTTGATGTCGGCGTTTAATCACGTTTTTTTTTAAAAAAACGGGTGCATTTTGTAAGAAATTACTGTCAACCATTCTTGTAGTGAATTGAATTATCTTCCACCATTTTGAAACCCTTTTTTGAGAAACCTTATTAATTCCGAGGTAATAGTCAAAAACATTTTTTTACCCCCGGATTTTCGGTAAACAATTTATTTTTTTCTTGTTTGACATAGTTCCAACTTCTAGCATGCTAAATTTGGTGCTGCTACAACCGATTCTCGCCTCAAAACCTTATTGGACTGGATTATAGACGAAAATGATTATTCGATTTAATAAAGCAGTTTCATTAAATACTTCAACAGATGTAATGTTGAATAAAATATTTTCAAAACTACTCACCTTAGCGGTGTGTCAAGTCGCAACCAAGCATTGCTTCTAATCAATCTGTCGGACTGACCAACCAGACACTGCTCCAATTGCAGCTTAACTTTATTCAATAAATCAGCAAAAGGCCTGCTCCAGTTCTGGTCCAGCATTTTGCAGCATCTATGGAACACCAATTCGAACTGAATAAAACTCACTTGATTGTATTATTGAAAGTGTTTTACCTAGAGTAACTACGACAAGCTTGGTCCACTCCCAAATTCTTAGCTGCCATCAACATTCGATCTTCTATTTGGCAAATACCGAATCCCAGTCCTGTATCCAAACTCAGTATATACTGCGAACTCAACACTGATGAGAAATGCTGACGGTGATAGAGATGACAGGCATCAGTCAGTTGCAGTACCAGCTGAGTCACTGGTTCCGCCCAACGCATGGTCGGAAGAGTTGCGAGAACCTGAATACAATGGCATTTTTGGAAGAATTTTAAGGATTTTCTCATCATCAATTTCAGAATTTAGCCGAGAACGTTAATGAAATGCTCACCTTTTCACAAGACAAAATGGTTTCCAGTACTCTATCAGGACTCATGTGTACCACATGCTGCTGGTAGCACTTCTCTCTCAACTCTCTAGGAAGACTGGCGAACGCCCTACTTGGCCAAACCCTCACGAAGTGCTGCGTAATCCATTGCAAGCATCTAATGTTTTGTAACAATATATTTATTAATAACAATTATATTTGATTCACGATATTCTAAAGGCAACGAATGTTGATTAATCTTAACGTATTGTACACATCATACCAACATTAAAACTTGCTGTAAAACTTTTGTAAAACTTTTCATGTATAGGTAATTGGGTTACATATTCAAATAAATAAAGTTCTGTGTATGATCTTGAAAGAGTCTTCACTGTCTTGAACTTCATCATTTTCAAAATTTTGCTCTCTACTATTGTTATTTTATTATATGATTATGTTCTGCCTTATCTATTTTTATTTAAATATTTTTGGAGAATTTAAATTTTTGTTTATTTTATGATCTCAAATTTTACTGAATAATGATTATTATTGGTGTTGCCAAATAAGTGTGAAAGTTTTAGGGGGTGATTCCTTCTTGAGAATTGAAGGGGATCTTTCATGTAAACAAAAGCTGTTTTAGGTCTGTTATTTTCTTAAAATTGCTGAAGAGGAAAAAAGTGCTATTTTGTGAGCGTCTTTGTTTCACAGATTGGCGCGAACGTTGAAATATTCTGGTTATGTTCATTCATCCATTTCATTTATTGTTCCTTACAATGTATATGTATCAAAAAGTTTGGTAGTAGGTACAGTATTCCTTATAGAAAAAAAAAACATAACAAAAAACTTCTTCTGAGAAAAGAAAGAAAAAAGTAGTAACCAGCATACATAGTATAGCTTAAACCTAGACAGTGAAGTAATAGCAGAGTGTCGATAGTATCAATAAGACCACTACAGATTTATCGATTCCATTTACAGAAAATCCGTTCATGAACGATGTTGTATTTTATTTTTTTACTAAGAAATTATGTTTTTCAAAAAGTTTTGATGAAGATAGAATAGGGGTTGCATGTTTCACTGCTTTAAAAGATTAAAACAAAATTTAAAAAATATTCACCAGTATCATTTTTATTGGTAGAAGACGCCCCGCCCCGAATTGCCATTTCTCTCTTCAGCAATTTCAAGAAAAAAACAACTAATTTTATTTTGTCATTTTTGGATTGTTTACATGAAAAACACCCATTAATTTTCTTTACGGAATCACCCCCTAAAATATTTCCCATTATGTGGCAACACCCTGTATAAATCGAAAATAAGCTTATCGCAAAGCCGAAAAGAAAATCAAGAACTGAATGAAAAAAATATAGATTAACCGGGATTTGAACCCGGGATCTCTCGATTTTAAGTCGAGCGCATTACCAACTATGTTGATCCTATTTCGGAAACCGGTGAGTCACGTTTCAAATTTATCTTTGTGTTAGGATGCGAAGATGGTGATGGTTGAATATGATGTGATGGAAACATTCTCGCATGCATATCCAGTGCTACACCAATAGTTTACTGGGTGTCCTCCTTGAGCACATATTTATCTATCAGATGCAGTTTAATGTACCTCGTGGCATTAGCCAGAGACGTAGTTGTTTTCTATCAGATATTTGCCTCATTTATATTTCCGTTAGGAAGCCGATTTTTTCTCATTTCGATTGTATTACTGTTTTATCGACCCATTTGATTGATCTACTTTCATGTCAGTTTCAAAGTGATTTACAACAGTTTTTAATTCATTACAAAAACCGGGATTTTCATGAAACACATTTTTGTTGAAATTTAAATGAAGCATAATATTCGATAAGTTCATCTTTAATGTTGAAATTGTGATTGTTTTGGGATTGTCCGAAAATAGTCATGTCCATAACAAGTACGACTTTTCAAAATACACATACCTTTGATATAAATCGTCCAAGCCATAAGCTGCAGACAAGGGCAGCACTTCCAAGACACCCGTACAACATCCAGCGCATGGTTTGTGAAAGTTGTGGCAGTGCCGCTGCTTCAAGGCGTGCTCCACTACCTCTTTCAAACCCTCCAGGCCAAGCATATCGGCGAGCGAAGCTAGTTCGACAAGACTGATGGAGTCAGGCACATGGGCTGCACCACTGTAGATATGGCACAGTGCGAAATAGACAGATTCGTATGAAAAACCCTGCATTTGAAGAGAAATGCACCGTGTTACTAAGGACGTGAATATACATCGATTGAAAGGTATTATACATCGATCGAAAGGTAACATACATCGATTGAAAGGTAATATATATATCGATTGAAAGGTAACACACATCGATCGAAAGGTAATATATATCGACTGAAAGATAATATACATCGATCTGAAGCTAATATAAATCGATTGAAAGGTAATAGACATCGACCTAAAGGTAATATAAATTGATTGAAAGGTAATATACATCACTTGAAAGGTAATATACAGAAGAAACATTCTTTAGAATTTATTGAAAAAGGCACTGAATTCTGGCCAACTTCTCTCCGAGCATTAGTGTTCGTAAATTGAATTACATCCTACCAGGGTATGACGTAAGACTGGTATTAGTTTCATTCAAAAATTGGCCACCACCTCGTATGAAAAACCCTGCATTTGAAGAGAAAGGCACCATGTAATGTAACTAAGGGTGTGAATATACATCGATTGAAAGGTCATATACATCGTTGGAAAGGTGACATACATCGTTTGGAAGGTAATATACATCAATTGAAAGGTAATATACATCAACTAACTTAAAGGTAATATTCCTGAAGAAACATTCTTTAAAATTAATTGAAAAGGCGCTGAATTCGGGCCTACTACTTTCCGAGCTATAGTGTCCTACTGGTCATTGAATTACATCCGCCCAAAGTATGACGTAAGACTGGTTTTTGTTTCATTCAAAAATTGGCTATCACCTAAATAGTGGTTTCGAAGTAGTCTAACAAACAATATCAAAAATTGTTAAAAGGAAACACAAATCTGAAACTAGCGGCCGCAACCACAGGAACGGACTGACATCCAAATATTCCAAATATTTCAAAACATTCGAAAATAATTTCGATTCACGGCCATACGCAACTCTGAATTTCGTTTAAAATTTGCGAGAGGGACTAAATAATATGTCTGATATATTTTATAGTAGAGAATCACAAGGCAGCTAAGATAGAAATGCTTTAATTTGATTGAAAAAAAAAAAATAACATCAGGTATTAAGAAACATTCGAACAGTATTTCCTCTCACCGAGTTATGCAACGGTGGTTTTTGTTCAAATTTTTCGCGATAAACAAATTCACGTTTGTCAACTGGATTGTGGTTAAAAAGCCAAGATAAAAAGGCATTTCGAAACAGTCGATCAGAAATTCCATTCATGGCCTTGCGCAACGGTGGATTTTGGATTTTTGCAAAGAACAAATAAATATCTGTCAAGAAGGCAAGGGTGTATTGATTTTGTTCAAATATTTTGTGAGGAAAAATCCTGTCGAGTCACGTGTCATATAGCAGCCGAGGTAGAAAGACATCAATAATATGATGAAAAATTAACGTCAAATCAGACATTTCGATCGATGCGAATTTAATTTCTATACACGACGTTTTGCAACGGTGGATTTTGTTCAAACATTTTGTGAGGAATCATTATGGATTCATAAAGGAAATAAAAAAAGTCAATTATAATATTTCAAAACATGCGAATTTAATTTCCATTGATGACCTTACGCAACGGTAGATTTTGTTCAAGTATTTTGTGAGGAAACATCAAACACCTGTCAAGTCACGTGTCATAATAGCAGCCGAGGTAGAAAGACATCAATAAGATGATGAAAATTCAAAGTCAAATCGGACATCTCGAACCATGTGAATTTAGTTTCCATTCACGGCTTTATGCAACGGTGGATTTTGTTCAAATATTTTGTGAGGAAACATCAAACACCTGTCAAGACTAGTGTCATATAGCAGCCGTGGTAGAAAGTCATCAATCAATAAGATGATGAAAAATTAAAATCAAATCGGACATTTCGATCCATGCGAATTTAATTTCTATTCACGTCCTTAGACAATGATTTTGTTCAAACTTTTTGTGATGAAACATTAAATATTTGTCAAGTCAATAGTCATGTAACAGCCGAGGTAGAAGTGCATTAGGATGAGATAAAAAATGTAAAATCAGATTTGCGGCCAAGGCCACTTTCGCTCTGACGGCCACTAACTCCGGCCGCCAGTTTTCAGGTTCATAAAAACAATATCATATCTTGAGTGAGACCCAATTTGACAGGAATAGATACTTCTCCCGAGATATCGACCACGTTCATTTGACACAACTGTAACAATCTGATGATACTAAACTCCAAATTACCACCAATAGAAATACCAATAATTTTTTTTTATGACAATATAATAATTTGCAAAACTTAGATTATCGTGCGTGATACCATGAGAGCTCACATTTAGCAGGATATTTTTCATAGTTGTATTCGAATACAAACTTTTATTGACCAAACAAACAGATCGTGTTAAATTACAGAGAATTGCTTAATATGAAAGTATGAGAAAACAACTATAAAAAATATTGGATTCAAAATCTGAGCAATTATATTCATTACTAGAACTGTCTAGCATCGACTTTCACCTAAAGAAGTGTAGTATCAAACGTGAGACATTCGCCGATTTGATTACGAGAAAACAAATGCTTGAAAATTTCAAGTATTGTTTACGAATTGAAGTGAATTAAATAACAAATCAGTGAAATTTATGGAATCGCTGTCCCCAAGTAGTTTTGATTGTTACTGATATCCATGTTTGACAAAGTCTGAGTTTTCACGAGAAAGTTTTCTGAAGAATATTTTTGCTGCTTTAATTGCCTTTCAAAACTGATTTGTATGTGTCATCGGGTGTTCCATCATTATCCTTTGTTTTTTTTAAAGTTGGTTAGTATTTTGGCAACTATTTTCTTCAAATGATTTGCCAAAAAACTTTAGCTATGGATCTATTTACCATTATTTCATCAATATCGAAAACCTCTTGTCACTTCGGCCACATTTTGTCACCTATAATTCACATTTTCTGACTGAAGTAGACTAAACTGGATAACTGGGAATATCATTCAATTGCAAACAACTTTTTTCAATAACATTTTTCGATATTTTGCATATTAATGTCACTTTACTTTATAGTGAATTTAGAATATCGGCCGTTTCCCGCTTAGCCGTACGCCACTGGCAATAACCGATATGCGCGTACTCAGTCTAATTGAATGCACCAACTTTAAAGAAGAATGACATTTTTTGAGAAACTATTAATGAAAAAGTTTCCCATATGGTTCCAAAATTTTGGAGGACACTGTATATTACAAAGTACAAAGCACAAAATATAGAAATTTTTGTCACTCATCAGCCTTGGTGAATTTCAATTTAGACAACGAAAATAAAATATGGGTTAATCAGAAAAACGGTTGCTTCGAAGATTTTGTATAAAATTTATCGTTTTTAATTTGGGAGTTGGTGCAGTTGGGTCATTTACCGGTTTCTAGGACGCCATTACAAACTAACGTAACCTTCCGATAATTTCTATTGGACAGATAGTAAAACACTTTCGAACGTTTAGATAAATGTCAATAAACTAAAGAGAAATTGCGATAAAAACTCGATTGCTCATATAGGAAAAGCATGTGGCGATTTAAAATTCATTAACATTTATCAGTTCTTTTTTATCTTCAATTTTGTCGAATTAATTAAGGACATTTCTAATTCCATAGCCTACTGCATCTTTAAAGCCGCTCCGAAGATTTGCTGGTTCATTCTACCTTTTGAAAACACGAACTACATATTTTAGCATTTTGAAATTTTACGTCGAAATTTTTTGCGTCATGATTGAGTTTTCTTTATAAAACAAATTTCTTCTCTCTTCGAAATGAAATTTTAATTTATCAAATCGCACATGTTCTTCAAAAGTGACACAAGTAAAAAAACTGAGATTTTGAGTTAATATAATGAATATATCCGATGAACACTATTCCACCAATGCCTTAATAGTGTATTAAAACTTCAAAGAGAACTTTTTATAATTTAAAGTTATCGTCAATACTCTAAAATCTGTGGAATCATTATCATTACAGACAACAGTTTTCTGCGGTTTCCGAAAAATGAACTAATTTGAGTTATGTCACTTTTGAAGTACATGTGCGAAATCATTAATTCATTCACAGATATAGACAAGATTCGACATTATTGTGAAATTGATGAATCTAAGACATGCTTCGAACTTTAAACTGCCACATCCGTTTCTGCACAATCAAAAAGTATAATAGTACTGGGTGTTTCATAATTGAATGCTGATCCTAAATGGCGATGAACCGCTTTATTTATAAGATACAGGGTGTTCAAATAAAAATAAAAAACAGATTTTCCAATATATCTCTAAAACCTCTTTGTATTTTGCTTTCAATTTTGACACATGCAAAATACCCATAAAAATTATTTTTTTCCAGTGTAAAAGTAATTTTTTAGTTTTCATCAGTGGCGTCCTTGCATGACCTGCAATATTTTTAATTATTAGCTACTGTTATTTTTCAAATTAATGTAATTTTCCGCAACTATTTTATTTCTGAGATGCAAGGTGTTTGTATTTTTGTACAAAATCCTAGGTTCGATTCACAGCTTGGTCATCGGTCACGCGCGTGGCATCGCACGTTGAAAGGTAAGAGCATTTGCCGTCACCTGGATGATAAATTCTGAAAAACTGCTACACTACATAAAGCACCATAATCTGGAAAATGGATTTCCCAACTTATGTGTTGCTCCTAGAATTCTACTGACTTTGCCTAGTCTGTAGCTTGTGCAAAAAGGAGTATTTCCAAGTTAAAATTCATAAAAACTTACCTGAGTAATACAATCTGCCAGAAAAGACTTTGACTTGCTATGATTTCTACCGAAAGCGAATTAGCAAGCCAGATCGACCCGATAGACTTAGTGAAAGAGTTTGCAAAAACGAAAGTAAGAAAAGCATCATTAGGGCTTTAAACAAACGGAATAGCGGGAATCTAGTAATTAAAATAATTATGAGGGGCGACAGGGTACGCCAAAATATGTCTTGCCCCTGTACACTAAGTATTTGGCCACCCTACTGATGGCCAAATACTTAGTGCCGGCCCTGATGTGAGGTGAACTGTCAGTACTAATGGTGAAACAAAACAAATAGTCGAAAACTTTTCTAATAATATCCACGGGCTATTTTCGATGAATAGGTCAAATATTTACATCATCATCAAACACTTTTTTGTATAATTAATTTGTTATTCTTTTCTAAGGATTTATATTTGTTTAGATTACGTAATGAGTAATTACATTCCGAATGGTCCACGTATTTCTAAAACCTAAGCGAAGGTGGGTAAATACGTTTTCAAAATCAGCCACCACCAGCACCAAAGCCATTAGAAATCTCTATTGGTATACTTAAAAGGGTTTTTAGGATCGGAGATCGGAGATGATTATTTTGTCAAAACTTAGAAATTCAAGATGGCGGCTCCAATATGGCGCATGAGTTTTGGGATGTAATGATCAATTGATTATAAAAAGAATTATTATACAGGGGTTTTTGGGATCGGAGGTAATGATTTTTTCTCAGAACTTGGGAATTGAAGATGGCGGCTCCAAAATGGCGGATGAGTTTTGTGATTTATGGGCCGATTGATTCTATAAAAAATTGGTATATAAGGGTTTTTGGGATCGGAAATTATGAGTTTTTTGGCAAAACTTCATTCAAAATTGATATGTAGGGGTTTTGGGGTCGGAGATGATGTTTTCATAAAAATTTCAGAATTCGAAATGGTGGTCCAATATGATTTGCAAATTTTGTGATTATGGTCGAGATTCCGAAGTAGAAGTCGGGATCCCGACTTAGATTTTGGGATCTCCAGATCCCGAAATGGAAGTCGGGTTCCTGATTTAGATGTATGGATCTCGGGATTCCGAGATAGACGTCGAAATAAATAAAACGTGGCCCTTCTATCTTCGGATGAACCTGCTATGTCTTGTTTCAAAACAACGAGTTTCTCCACTGGAACACTAGAGATAGCTGCTCAAAATAATCACATGACTCGCTTATCAAAACTATTATTTCTTACCCTTTTAATATATACTTTTTAAATAACCCGATCGGTGGGGACTACCAGATACGACTTTTATTGTTCAACACGTCTATCTATAAGATACAGTACCTAAATTGTCATAACTCATAAACAATTTACAAGAGTAGTTTTTCAGTCAGACCAATGTGAATATAAGATTTCGTAACAGATACTCAGAAATAAATTAGGACTGAATTTAGAATGTTTCAAATGTTTGCCATTACTCTAACAATTTTTTAATGAGAATTGATTCTTATTTTGCTGAAGTTTTTTTGGATATATATCAACCAGTAATTTTGATACGGTCCTTATTAGTTCATTTTCGAAAATACTAGAAATAGTGGGAACTCGTTTAAAATAGTACGTAAAGGAAATAAACCAAGCGCGAAAAATAGAGAATATAGTATGGACCAAACACCCCCTCTTGGGTGACACACATTTCGATATAATAGTAATAACAATCATCAAACTTCACTCACCTGCATGGAAATGACATTTCCGCTCTTCTCCAACCAATTCCCGCTCAGCAGCGCAGCGAAATACTGACACCTCGAAGCCAAAATGCACTTGTGCGCCTTCAGCTTGTGCCCTTCGACTTCCACGACGACGTCCGGTCCGATTTCTTCGAGGAACATGCGTAGCAGGTCCGTCCCCAGCTTCCGGACGCATTTCTTCGGCTGCGACACGTCCGGAAGCGGCGGCAGAGAAGCGTCCGAATCCGAATTGGTGTCGCTGTTTTCCGCCTCCAAAGGGTGCGGGGCCGTCCGGTACCCCACCGAGTGCGACATGAGCAACGGGCTCTCCACCCAGGAGCTCTCCGGGATGGATCGGCTCATGCGCGGCACGAAGTTGAGCTCCGCTCGAGGCTTCTGACATTCCAAATCCGACAGCTTCACGAACTGCGGGCAGGGCTGCAAAACGATGGCCATTTTAGGTTAGGTTAGGTTGATGAAAAACTAAGCCGAGCGAGCAGATTTCGGTTTGTATCACGAGACCACAGAGCTAATCGAGCGTAAAGTAATTGACGAACGAGATTTTCCAGGTGTATCAGATCTGACACCTGTCACATCCGATTTTCGTTATTACAGTAGATTGAACATTGAAAACTTTTGGAGCACTTATTGTAATATAATTGAAAACCTTTGCTCGCGCCCTCGGTTTTTAACGAACGCAGAGGAGATTAAACCGAGCTGTCAGAGGTAAAAACCGAACGCGCCTTTTGAAACCAACGCAATGCGAAGACGCGCGAATACTGAACCTTGTCACGGTTCGAAATGTTCAACAATATTGTTGGTTGATAAGAATTCAACATCACGAGCAAGACGAAATTTTCCTGTCCATCGGCGCAGTCAATATACTGAAAAATTTTTATCAAGAATGAACGTACGATGTTTATTTAATGAATGTCGTTTGCATAGTCTGTTAGCGGTTAATGAAAGTTTCACTTTTTTTCGCGGTGAGCATTTCTAGGCGAGAGTTCGAACATGGAGGTATTATTTGATAAGTTTCTTTTTCGAACGAAATTACGAAATCTCGCGTTACATAATAGCACAATCGAGATAATTGAATTTTGAATAAAAACATCGGAACTATCAATGATTATGATGCACTAAAAAATAATCATCTTCCAGATAGGTTCCAGTGACGTTTCATTTTGCTACAACAAATAAAAGGAAAATAAAAAAATTCAAAATTATATAGCAGTGAAATTCCGGTTACATCCGGGACGTCCGTTGTATATCCATTTGAAGTTGAAACGTCCGTCTATAGACAACGAAAGGACATCCTCGTAGGACATCCATTATTTGTCCAAATTATGTCCAACGTCCCTTGGTAGTATGTTATATACTACCTACCCTCTTGTACATCATCGGACGTCCAATGTTCTCCTCTCAATAACAAGATAGATGTCTCTCAAAGACGAAAAATAACCATGTGGTAAAACATTCCGAGGCGGACTTAATTTGTAACTTCCCACTGTCGTATTTATTTGGCCAACGATAGGATGTCATCAATGAACACCCATTATTTGTAAAATCTATGTCTAACGTCCCTTGACTCCTCTCAATAACAAGATAGATGTCCCTTATAGACGAAAAATAACCACATGGAAAAAAATTCCGAGGCGGACTTAATTTGTAACTTCCCACTGACGTACTTCTTTGGACAACGATATTTGTACAATCTATGTCTAACGTCCCTTGACTCCTCTCAACAACAAGATATAAGTCCCTTATAGTCGAAAAATAACCATATGGAAAAAAAATTCTGAGACGGACTCAATTTGTACTTCCCACTAACGCCATTCTTTGGAAAACGATAGGAAGTCCTTGAAGAACATCCATTATATGTACAAACTATGTCCAACGTCCTTTGGTGGTACGATACATACGTCCAACGGATATCCCTCTTGAACAACAACTGAACTGTGAAGGATCGATTTCATTCGGTTATGTTCGGTGTCGTGTACCTCATAAATCCTATCGAGTAGGGTAACATGGGTACTATGAAGTTTCAGGAGAAACTTGTCCATTAACCCATCCAAATCTAACAGATGCGCATTATATTTCACCTGTAGAGTCTAGCGAATACATTTCCTTAATAATTGTAATTGTAATTATGCAATTTCGAGTTAAAGACACGGGAATGTGTGAAATGAAATTGAATTTACTGCTATGAAAAGAAGAAAGAAATAAGTAAACAAAGAATTTGTATATGAAGCAATGTCATATGTTAAAGTACATAGAAGTTTATATATTGATAGTTTAGCAAACAATCTGAGAACAGTTACTTTAAAATTAATACCCCTAATTCCCGACTAATACCCACTAATGCCCAATAATTTTCAACTAATTCCTCTAATTCCCCACTATTATTACTCAAGTAATAACACCAGGTAGCAGAGTGGTTAAAGCGACATTGTTTCAGTCACTTTTGGCTGCCAGTCAAAGGTTCAAACACTAGCGACTGCAGAACTTTTTCTGATGGCCCGAGAAAGTGCTAGGAATCGCACGTAAAAAGGTAAGAACTCGTTAATCCTTAGCTCGCACAAGTTTCGACTTCTGAGGGCTGCCGTTCATAAGGGGATGACAGCTGGTTAACGGAAAAAAACAATTTTAACAATTTTTTTTAACAATTTTTTAATACCCATAATTTTCAACTAATTCCTCTAATTCCCCACTATTACTAAAGTATAATACAACTAATACCCAAAGTTTGTACACCAAAATTCCCCAACGGTTTCCCCCTCGGTAATTGATTGAAATTTGGGATATACCATATACATAATAAGCGGTACTTTTCGAACAACATATGATTTTTTTCACTTCCGGTTTTACTTTTCTGATTATGACATAAGTGACATTTCAAAAATTTTTGATAATTTAATTTTGAGTTTTCCATTTAAGTGTGCCATTATGGTTCCGATTTATTCCAATTGACCCGTCTAATACTATAATTATCGAAATCACGTCAAAAATACTAAATTGCGTTTTTTATGAGCAAATAAAGTTCATCGTAATCGACTTTGGGGTAAAACTCAATTTTTTCAAATAGAACCATATTGGTACCGTTACCGTGGTACCATTTATTAGTAGGTACTATTAATAAGGAATTTATTCATACCCGGAAATAAAATGTGGGGTAAATACAATTAAAATTACAGATAAAAGAAAATAAGATGTCGGGGCGTGGCGCAGCCCAAGTAGCACACCTATATTGGTAAAATATTGATACAATATTGTGAACATATTGGCGAAATATTTGAAAAGCCATATTGGCGAGAAAAAAAATGTGAACATTCGGCGATATTGGTCCAATATTACTTGAATAATATTGGCGAAATATTCTTGAACTAATATTGGCCTCAAAATGTTCGGCGATATTGGTACAATATAGCTGATACAATATTCTGACAATATTGGCACAATATTCAAAAGTAAAATGTGAACATTTTGCGATATTGGTCGAATATTGTTTGAATATTTTAGAAATAGTTTTGGTGGAATATTCTTGAAGCAATAATGGCCTCAAAATATTTATGGATATCGGTACAATATTTTTTATCGATATTGGTAGAATATTTATCAATATTGGTACAATATTTATCGATATTGTTACAATATCATTTGAATATATTGGTGGATGTCAATATACCTTGGTAAATTATTAAATGTCCTTTAGTTGATGAAGGTGACACCAGAGTCTGCCTTTTGATCGCCATAACCGCTGAGTGAGCTGACTTAAAAACAAGCTAAAGGAAGTATTTAATATACTTTCGTAGGTTTTAGAAGACGTTCTATATGTAGAGCCACCTAGCGGATTTTTATCCAAGTTTGATCATGATATAATTTCAATATGTTTCATTGAATATTCGGCCAATATTCAAATTTCATCTCAATCTAGATGTTGAAAACAATATAAAGACAATATTGTTTTAACGATATCGATAAATATTATTGAACCAATATTGACCCAATATTAATTAATAAGTTTTGTTGAATATTGGCGAAATGATATTCAACCAATGTGTAATCACACTTGGAGATACAATATAGTTTTTATTTCCAGAATCGATATTAGGGGAATATTGGGATTGCGATATTTATTCTAGATGTTAAAAACGATGGGAAGACAATATTGTTTTATTGATATTGGTAAATATCGTTCAACCAATATTGACTCAATATGAGTTATTACAATTTCTCAAATAAAGTGGAAATGATATTCAACCAATATTCTAACAAACTTGAAAATACAATATAGTTTTTTCCCCTATAATCGATATGACTGGAATATTTGGATTGCAATATTAATTCTAGATGTGGAAAACAATATATAACCAATATTGTATTATCGATATTGGTAGAAATTATTCAACCAATATTGACCCAATATTTCGTGTGATAATCTACATTCAAAACTAGTTCAACCAATATTCCACCAATATTATTAATATAATATTGTTTTTTGAATATTTACCCATATTGGATCAATATTGATTTTTCATTTACAATATATCTATATTGGCCCAATATGGAACCAAGATTCAGCCGATATGATGTGCTACCTGGGAGTGGTTAGAGCGTCCGACTTTGAGTCGAAAGGTCCGGAGTTCGAGCCCCAGTTGCGGCTGGGATTTTTTAATTTAATTTGACCGATTAAATTATTAAAATCTCGTGGCTGCTCCTAAAGTGGCGAATGGAGTTAGTAACAAGGCCTATCCAGAACACGTGGCTAATGACCATAGCAGTCGATGTCAAGACACCAAAGAGAGAAAAAAAAATAAGAAAATACAATTATTTTGTTCTAATTTAATGCTAAGAATTTTCTGCTGTTGATGCATGTCCCCGAGAGACAGATGTTTGAATCCTGTAGAAATTATTCGTTTTTTCAAAACAAACCAACCTTATTATCAATCACATTCAGGGTCAAGGGGGATGTTAGGCGTCAATTTCGAAGTACATCAAATGTTTCAGTATTATTCTCTCTACCTACCTATTATGTCCGTTTATTATAGAATACTCAAAAAATATAGTTAGATATACTGACCTTCACACAGCACTCAGTGTTCATTTTCAAGAATATAGAGAGGATATAATAAACAATACAAACGCATATCAACACCCTAATGAAACTGTCTGCGTAATATTCATAGGATCACACTCTATTGTATGGAGTTCACTACTATTGTATGCATTATTAATATCGACTCCATATAAAAATTAATGTGCTTTATGAGCATTCCTTCGATATCTTCGGGTAAACATGTTTAAGTGTCAAATATACTAGAGTTACTCATAATCATCAAGAATGAATCATTTGAGGAGAGGAATTGACTAAAAAACATTGAAGGAGAAACAATTATAATTGAGAAATCGTGACGAGTGTTTAGATTCTGATTTATTTCACAAATGGTTTTGATAGATTTTAATGGACAACTGATTGAGCCTCAATACTTTATCGACAATAAATTGATGGATGCAGCCACTAACTATGTGGTAGGAAATCATCACGAAAAAATAAACTTTCTGTCAATTTATACCACTTCTATTTCTAACCAACGTAACTGAAGTTTCGTCCTATATGGACATTATCAAATGAATAAATCTATTCGAGGCTCTGTTCCATGAATGACCAATTCCAGCTGATCACTGAGTAGGTTATATCGCTCAAATCCTTCAAATCCACAAAAACAAGTATAAAAAGTACATCGTTGACCAATTGGCCGATTCAAATGTTTGAATGTTGACCAAAAGCGTGCAAGGGTAGTAGCATCGCGTTCGATCTGTGCTCGATTTGAAAACGACTTCTTAAACCGAATTGTTACTATGGATGAGACTTGGGTAAATTTCTACGATCCAGAAACAAAGCAACAATCGATGGAATGGCGACACTCCGGTTCTCCAAGACCTGAGAAGTTTCGTGTCCAAAAATCTACTGGAAAAGTTCTTGCTTCAGTTTTTTGGGATTGCCATGGAGTAATCACGATTGATTTTTTGGATAAGGGTCGAACAATAACTGGAGATTACTATTCGACATTACTGACCACTCTACGGGAAAAAATTAAAGAGAAAAGACGCGGAAAGCTATCCAAAGGTGTTTTGTTTTTGCAGGACAACGCCCCTGTACACAAATCTCATGTTGCCATGCAAAAAATTCGTGATTTAGGGTTTGAATTACTAGAACACCCCCCTTATTCACCAGATTTGGCTCCGTCCGACTATCATCTCTTTCCTCAACTGAAAAAAGTTTAAAAGGTCGTAAATTTTCTTCCAACGGGGAGGTAATAAAAGCTGTGGAGGTCTGGTTTGCAGAGCAAGAAGAAACATTTTTTTTGAAAGGTATACAGACGGTGCAGGTTCGCTGTAATAAGAGGAGAATATGTTGAGTAATAAAATATTTTGACATTGAAATTTTGTTTACTTAATTCTATAATAGACTAAGAATTTTTCAATATATCCTCGTATATAATGAAAATCAAGACATGGATCAGAACTAGATACATTATACTTGACACGGTATTTTTTGTATACACAAAGAACAATGTAAGTGGTTTTACCGAAGATTTTATCACTTCAGTCGCCTAACGGGTGTCATCTTTTGGACCTTTTACCTTACTAATGGTATTTTTTTTTATAAAAAATTGAAAATAACTTCAATCAGTTGTCAAATTATTTTTTGTAATAATTGAATTCGGCTACATCATTCTACTTTGATCCCATTATTTCTTGGTTATTTTATTGCCAACTAATAAGAAATAACAATCTATAGCAATGTTTAACGTAAACCTAAATATTTTCATAAAATATTTACCTTTATCATTTAAACAGAAATTATACCCAAAGATAAACCAATGAAAGGCAGGCCTACCGACAAACAGATATTGTGCCGGGTGGCACTAACTAGCGAATGAAGAAAACAGGTGTTTTTATAAAAATTTGCACGAGCCTCCCTGTGGATTTTGCATACTAAATGAGGATTTATAGTCCGCGCCTTTAATTTAAGGACTATAGAGAAGACGATGCCCTCAACTTTTAATGTGTGATGCAATTAACGGGACTGGTGACAGTGCAGGGATTTGAAGTCCCGAGATTAAAGTCGGGATCTCGAGATTTAAGACAGTTTGTTTGAAAGTGGTTGACAATGTTTCACTTTGAGTAAGGTTATTCTGGACTTTCATTGTCTAAAAAATAACAAAGAAAAATGCAATTCTCTGCAATTTTTATTCACGGCGTTTCAACTGTTAAAATCTACAGTCGTTATCAAGTGTATAAATGCGACAATTTCAAGGATACTTCTTCTCGGGGCCAGGTAGCCGAATGGTTATAGCGACATTGTTTCAATCACACTTTGGCTGCCAGTCAGAGATTCAAACCCTAGCGACTGCAGAAATTTTTCTGATGGCCCGAGAAACTGCTAGGAATCGCACGTAAAAAGGTAAAACCTCGTTAATCCTTAGCTCGCACAAGTTTCGACTTCTGAGGGCTGCCGTTCATAAGGGGACGACAGCTGGTTAACGGAAAAAAAATAAAAAAAAATAATTTTTATATATGATATGGCTAATTTTGGGTCATTAGCCTAGGGGCAAATTACCCCTACTAATGGCTAATGACACAAAATTAGCCATATCATATATAAGAAGTATCCTTGAGATTGTCGCATTTATGATAACGACTGTAGATTTTAACAGTTGAAACGTCGTGAATAAAAATTGCAGATAATTGAATTTTTCTTTGTTCTTTTTTAGACAATGAAAGTCCAGAATAACCTTACTCATTTAAGACAGTATTATAAAAAAAAAGAAAAACTTTGGCCCTTTGACGATACGTCAACTTTGTATCAAAGATAACAGAATTTTTCAGCATAATTCCTATTTTCTAAAGAAAATCTTATTTTTGTTGATAACTGAAAGTTAGTACTGGTATAAAACAGTTTTGTCAAAGTTACGGATTTTTTAATGTTCCATAAATTTCGCAGAAAAACTTTTTTTTTAAATTCTAACTATTAAGTAAGCCTATTTTCTGCGATTATTTTGAAAAGTCACGTGACCGCATCCTAGTAGGCCATTTTCTATCTTTTTTCGAGTCCAACTTAAAGCACAATTCCAATTTCAAGATAAATTAAAAGTTTAATACACTTAAAAGATTAATAAAAGTTTTTCCAATATGAAAGGCAGTGTATATTAATAATTTCGATTTATACCATTTTCGTCAGATTAGTTTTCAAAACGGTCGGTAATAAAAAATTAAACAGTTACTTATGTATTAAGCTAATTATGTCAGTCAATGACCAACATGATTTAACACATAACTTTTATTTTAGCAAAATTACTGCTAACAGTATGGTGTTTTCAGACAGAAGTGATCATTACGATGAAAAAAAAATACGTTTTTGAATTCGAACACAATCTATCACATTTGAAAAGCAGTGCGTGTCACTGTTAACAATAACATGTACGTTCGGTGTGTTAAATGATAAATAGTCTTTTGTTTAGGTCTTCCTTCCATGAATATAAATTACTGAATTAAACAACAACCATTTTTATTTATAACACTGTCATGCATCCACATGTTTGCATGTATCAACTGCAATATTTATATCTATTCGAGGAATGGCTAAAAATGGCAGTTACTGCTTAAATCATATTTGTTTCCTTCAAGATTATGAAATGTCTTACACTCTGTCTAACATATGCAGTGACCAAAAAGAATTCAGGAATACAATTCTTCAGTCGTTCGTTCCCAAATTTTGTCATCTAAAATGATCCATTAGTGTCTGGAACTTATTCAGGGTGTGAAATAATTATTTATAATTCTAAATATTTATCAGTTTACAAGAACCCATAGAAATTTTCAATATCAAGAGATGTAATACTGGACAATGGTAGCAATTGGCAATACTGGGGATTCTGTAAGATGCACTTGTCTATTTTTGAACTTTCTTTTATGTTATTTCCGAAATTTAATATACGGCGTATCCCAGAATTAAGGGATAATCTCCGTTTGTAGAAACAATATGTACATATTCCAAGGCTGAATACAGGGCGTTGAAAGTAATAAAAAACAAATTTCTTAGAATACACCAAAACCTCTCAATATTCCTCTATAGAAACAGGGACGTACGATCATATTTTCTCTAGCGAAAGGGGATAGGTTTTATTACCTGTCTTTAAAAATTATTGAGAGAGCAATCGAGTACTTTCAAAGAGAAGGTTTTTTTTTTTAACTAATTTTATAATGCCTACTTAAACTATACATTACTCAGATGAATAATTTGGTTAGAAAAAATATTTAGTCAGACAGTAGTTCTATGGTGAAGCGAATGACAAGTCAATACAACAAGTTTCTGATATCAAATTTTTAGGTATTCACATTGCCTTTGAAATCACTTAAGCAATCAAAGTAAATTAAGAACGCATCTATTTAGTTCCATAGCTGAAACACAATGTGTCTTTTGATGTTATGAAACTTATACATCATAGCCTCATTTAGTGGACTATTTCCCATGATGTTATACAATGGGGTACAATAACAAAAGCACATGAGAAAGCAATAATTCTGATGACAGGAGTAGGTATCAAAGATGGAACATTATAGACCGCTATTGGTTGTTCGTTATTGGTTGTTCTTTGTTCGTGGTTTCGACGTTTTAAACTTCACGAATTATATATTTTTTAATCCATGGAACTAGTCTAAGCTAACTAGACTAGCCCAGGCTACAGCCCCGTATCAAAACTCTTTAGAAATTAGTTTTCCAAGTCAAAGTTTAAACGACACGTACTTTTATACCATACTGGACTTTCGTTATTGATTTCCCATTATGTGTGTTTTTCTCAAACAAAATATCCATCGAATTATTGAAGCAGTTTTTATGCTAATTCAATTTTTGGATTTAATTTTTGTAAAAAAGTCATGTTCAAAATATTGTCAGAGGTTTTACTTATAGACAAGGCTTTATTTACTAGAGAACAACATATTAAAATAATACTCATCCTGTAATATGACATTTGTACAATATTGTAATTGATATTCAGTGATCAATTCTTTTTATTCATATATTAGTGCATTCTGTAGTTGTATTAGGTATGTCAGATTATTATGGAAATAAATTAAAATTGGTCTTCGAAGTTTTCTCGCATTAAATCTGCAAATAACAGATAATTAGATAGCAAAACAAAAGACGAATATAGCCAAATTTATTCGAGTCATTAAAGAAGTTTATTGTGCAGCAAGTAAATTTATATATATATATATATATATATATATATATATATATATATATATATAAATATGGCTAATAATATAGGTAATTTTTATTCGTATTTTTTCGTATAATTTCTGTTAAACCAATTTGAAAGTATCACCACTATCCAGTGACGTCACAATTTTAATTTAAAAAATTTCCATGATTTTTGGCTTTGAAAACTATTCGAAGATGGCCTTGAGATTTTGAATTTTGTTTTGAAGTTATGGCGGTTGCTTTTATTAGAAAAAAATCGTTTAAATCGGAAAAAAATAGCAGTGTACAGTGGTCACTCTGTATATATACCTAACTTTGTTCGGTTCATGTTCTAAAATTTTGTCATTATTAAACTCTTGACTTTTCAGGCAATATCCGCTTTACATCTTTTCTCAAGTGATTTGATATGATAATGGAAGATGATTAAACATCTTACACCATTAATAATATTTATTATTATTGGTTCTAGGAATTGCTAATTTTAAACCATTATTCTGTCTGGTATTACGATCAGAAGAAATGCTAATAGTGTATCAAATAAACAGTTTCAAATATGAAAATTGCCATAACTGTTATAATTCATATTTGAGAGAGGTTGGTATAAATAATACCTTACTTTGCATATAAATATCACAGAGCACACGCTTCTGCAAAAGACAGACTGCAAACGATGACTCCAGTAAACTCTCAAAAAGCCAAACCATATGGCAGATGAGACGCAATAATAAAATAGTACACAGGTCGACATTTTCGTTAATAAAACTACACATTTTTTTGCATAGAAAATATTGAGAACTGAGAAAATGAAGTCGCTATCGATATTATTCCAGTGTCATCAAAGTTGGAATCGAAAAATTAGAAACACCCCCACCGTATGCCTAAATATGCATTGAAATAAAGCTGTCAAATGACAATGAATTTCATGGAGAAATAATGAGCCATTTTGGAGTTAACCTGAAATAAATTTTTCCATATTTTGATTCCTCAGAAAAGTATTAGCCTATGTAGTCTTGCAATTTTCGAGTTGGACAGAAATACTCAAAAATCATAAGAAAAGTTGAATAACTTGCAAAAAACTGGTGTTAGTTCGGGGGCACATTTCTTGAGAACAATCGGCGGAATTTAAAATACTTTCAACACTCTGTAATTCAGGTAAATACTTGTAGAAGTTGTTTATGAGTACTTGTCGACTTAAAACGAGTTAAAGATTCTATCCACTGAGCCTGTCCCCTTCGTTCTTGGACACGCTGTAAAGTTCATAAAATGATGGCATTTGACTATTTGACCCCTCCCCGTATACTTACGTTTCTGCTTGGTTCCATTCGGGGTTGTGGGTCAAGCAATTGGATGTGTATTCATAACAACTTCTTGTAAGAGTGTGCGAAAGGATGTCAATGGTTCGTTAGCCGTGTGAGTTGTTTAGAAATAACTGAATCAAAACAAAAGATAAGAAACGGTAAGTAATTAGTTAGACTGCCTGTCTGGCGCAATGGTTTACTTTTGTAAGCGTGTTATCAGCTGTGACTCAGTCTAAAGAGAATAAACATTGTTGTTGGAAAAATCGCCCTCGATATCTTATCTTCAGGATATTCGATGTAGTTATTTCAAAACAAAAACAATGTAAGAAGTGAAAAGTCTGTAAGTATAGGTATCTGTAATTTGTCTTTAAATATTTGAATGCCCCAAACAACATTCCTTGGACTTAAATGAAGAGCCTTGTCTTGTTTACCAAACAATGAAGTTTGGTTTGGACATTTTAAATTTTTTCAATTCAACTTAATAATGAAATAAAAGTAAGTGGTAATAAAACATGAAAGTATATGTTATACATTTATAGATTCGACTTAACATACCTAATGCGTTTATTATTGTTATGAAAGTGATATAGTTACATTTAAGTTTTTTTAATTAGAAAAAAAAATCAATTATACAACTTTAAAGTCTTCCTTTAGGTTAACAAATATAGTATATTAAAGTGTAAGTGTAAGTGGACAAAAAGGTCTTTCAAACACGCGCGATTTTTCCAGCACGACGGCGCAGCCGGATTGCTCAAGTGTTTGAAAGACCAGTTATCCACGAATACTTTACGCAATTTTTTTTATTGGTGCAATTCGAAATCATAAATACTGGTATTATTACTACAAAACATTTTAATAGGTAATAATGATGTAAAATGGTTGAATTCGTGATGTGACATCAGCAAGATACATAGAAACCCTGGTGTGATCTCTTATAGCTGTGAAACCGACATACAAAAGTGTTAAGGTACGGCCTACTTGATTCGTGATATTTTTACTGCGTTGATACCGTTTCACCTCTTTAGCACACAGATGGCGGCAAAATTACAGATTCATGATGACGCTTGGACAAGTGTCATGTTATGTAATCTTCAACATTGAATTTTATTTGTTGTGATATTCATTAACCATAATTTGTAAACATTCAAATTTTAATCAAATAATTATGACTCAGTACTTCGGAATGTTGGAAACTCGGTTATTTTCGACTTATACGCCATCCATCGACGAATGACGCCAACGGTATCAGTGCAATTACAGTCTCAACAACTTTGTTGAAACAATAGCGAATCAGTGATAACACCATGGTTTCTATACATCTTGGACATCAGTAAGATACCCTTTGTTGTCATGGAAATGAGAAAAACAGAGATAAATTTGCAATTTGTCATCAAAGAATAATTGTTGTCACTGTAGTGCCTAAAAATGAATTCTAATATCGATTCTTTGGGTGGTAAATCAGAATCGCGGTTAATATGGCAAAAATCAAAGGATGCACATAAAAAAGAAAATGACGTTACAATTTACTGCTGTCAGATCAATAATAATCAAAAGTTGTCATAGACTTCATGTTTCTCGAGTTGTTAATGTTACCATGGTAACTTAAAAAAAAACGCGCGTTTTTGAAAGTTCGATTTAAACATGCTGACGCGTGCTTTAAATAGGTAAAATGAGACACCAATAAAAAAAAGATCCTTTTACATATTTCTGTAAGTAGAGAGGATATATGTAGAGAAATTTTAGGATGATCATGGCACTTTAGAATGCAAATTAAAATTTGATTTACATTTGTGTAAAAATTAATTCAAAAATTATGAATTCGGATGAACAATAATTTAGAAAATTCTAAAAACAAACAATACATAGACTGTCCCATTTAAATTTCGAAAGTTAGGTGATGCCATTTGCATGATCGAATATTCCTTCAGAATGCAAAGTTTTCGTAGGTAATACCACAAGTGTATCAGTGATTATCGAAATAGCAATTCCTTTGAATTTAAGAATCAAATTTTGTTGCTTCGCAACCACACGAGCGCTTGCGCGAGTGTGGTTACCTAAAGCAACATAATTTGATTCGAAACCGAGAAGGAATTAACGATAATCGCCGATAACACGAGTTGTATTTGTTAAGATTATTTCATGAATTTATTTATTTTTATTTATTTATTTACTATTCAATTTAACTAGGAACATTAATCCCGCATTTAGTTCTGAAATTATGCAACTAACAAAACTACTTGATATTTCAAACATCCCTCTATTTCAGTTACCAATGACAGAGCGCGTCATTCGTAGTTTCGTCATTGCATGTCTAGTCTACTGCTTCTCGCTCGAGGTTATGTTTTGATAACATTTTGATTTAGTGATTTGATTAGTCAACGAGTATGCAAAACTTATCGAAAATTGTGAAGTTGATATGAATTAATAGTGAGTGCTTATTTAGTTTTGGTCAAAGTTTGGTGCTGTATCATTATACCAGCTTGCTAGTGCTAAGTTTGTGTTTTGATAATAACCAATCAGGAATCTACAAAAAACTAACAAAATCGAAAACATGATGTTTTCATTTATCAAGACAAAAATTTCAACCAATCATAACACGCTATTTTAGCATAACTGAAATAATCAGTGATATCCCAATAAAATGAAGCATTTTCGAAAAATACGTTCACATCGCTGTCATGAAAACTGTGTTGCCTAGAAAAAGCAAGTGATCTTGTTGAACCCGGTATAATGTAAAAAAACAACGTTACGCTCTACCTGATGATTTTATTGAAAATATGAACAGGATGTTAAATTTAGCTTGCAAGATGTGTACCCATCCCACAAACACACACACACAGAACAAGTTGAATAAAAGCTTTTAATTTAAAGAAGTGCCAGTTGGTGGCGCGGAGAAGGGGTTGAGGAGAAGGGGGTCCTCAAAAAAAGTTGCGAAGACTCGCAAAAATAAAATCGGAGAAATACGTAAAAATAGTGAAAAACATCAAACCGTGGAATAATTAAATTTCTAATCATTTCAATCTCATGTCCCTCAAAGGCTAGGTAGAGACGAGTCTGAACTCAGAAAAATTTCCGACGTTTCGGGCGTAGAAAATTAAATTTAAAAAATGTTGGTCGGGGACTTGGATCCCCTTCTTTAAAAAAGTTGCGAAAACTCGCGAAAATAAAATCGGAAAATTCCTTAAAAATAGTGAATTACAGACGTAGAAAATTACGACGAAAAAGAAATGTCAGTCGGGTGGGGGGTGGGTCGGACCACTCTCTGATACAGTTCGAAAGAAGAGTTATGGAGGGACTACTCGAATAATCAATGTCATCTTGATTTGTCCTAAACAAAATAATTTTTTTTTTTTTTATTCATTCGACACTAGTTTATTTTTATTAAACCAGTCCTTAGAGCTGTAATACAATTCTGTACTATTTGCCATCATATCTGGAAAGTTTCGCCAATCATTTTTAGTGCTCGTTCATTCGATTCTGGAATTCGAAATTTTCCAATACTTTAAAATTAATAATGAAGTAGTTTTTACGTCAGCGGACTAACGCACATTGCCGGAGACAATGAGACCCGGGTTCGAACCCCGGTTGACCCAATTTTTTTTAATTCAGTTCTGATTTTCATTTTCCCGTCTGATATGCCATAAACTTATTTTCGAATTTAATTTAATATTAATCTTTCCGCTCGTGATGTGAGGATACGATGATGAATTACATGACTATCAACCAGTCTCGCGACTACCGACTGCTGTGCTGGTGTAGATGGCTCGCTCGTCTGGCTTTTTTGGCCTCCAAAAAATGTATTATTCATCTAAAATTGTTATCTCTTTTTAATGTTAGCAAATTACCATTGAAAACTGTAGAATGCCTTATAAATTGCACTATGTTTTACATCGAAGGCCAAACATTCATCAGCTTGTGATGACATAATTTGTTCCATTGTAATATGTAAAAAAAAAACAACTAATGAAACTCTATCCTTATAAGTACCTACCTATGTATTCATTCGTGTTTTGTTTGGCCCTGAATCTTTTCTGTTTGTTTACAAGGGCAGAGTTGGAATTGAACGAGTTAAAAAAAGAATTAAGGAAGGAAAAAGGAAGTTGTTGATCAATTTTGATACAAATTTATCACCGAACCAAATTTTTTGAAGGCGAATCAAAAGCTATCCGATAGATTCAAGATCCATCGTATGCTCACAAGAAATCGAGAAAAGCAAAGGTGGATAGAGAAAATAAATAGGAATTGGTAGTATCAAGTAATTAATTTTTGGAAGCTGTAAGCTAGACAGCACCTTCTTAAACAATGAATTTCAAAGATACACCATCCGTTGAATAAGAAAATCCCGATAAAGGACTCCAGACATTTTCTATGTGAAACGGCTTTCAGCAAATTTTTCTGAAAATATGACATAAGGTCGATCCTGACATACCTACTTATTATACCGGGTGTCCGCAAAAGTGGCTCGCCCCTATAACTGTATTGTTTTTGAAGATAATGGAATGAAATTTGAAGGATCTGTATAAGACATATAACTGCAACTTTTGAGAAGTAACCCAACTTCATGCAAGTTTTGGTTTCACCAGAAGTGACATAAACTTTTGATTTTCAAATGAGACACCTGGCATATTTTCACTTCTCTTGTCTCCTCATGACATACTGAATACAACCATGAGTTACTTGTCACTTTTTGTAAACGAATTTTATTTTTGTTTTGAAATTTATTCTTCATTCTAGAGGGCTATGGATATCTTCAAATCACTAATTTCAGTCCTGAAATTTTGAGAATAATACTGTTTTTGATAAAAATTTATCTGATATGCAACATTTCATTTTAAAATTTCTATTACTAATTTTTTTCAAATGGCAAAATAGTGGCTCGTTGTGTTGAGAAAAAAGTGGCAAACAATACATAGTTGTATTCAAAATATGATGTGGATACAAAAGAGGTGAAAATATACTGGGTGTCCCATTTAAAAATCGAAAGTTTATGTCACTTCCGGTGTTAAGCTGGAACAGCCGTTTCAGCACAATAAAATAAAAACTAGTGCATTTTTTAACCGATTAATAACTATTTTCTAACATAACCCCTAATTTTTTAACTCAAGCGGTTTCGGAGAAAAAGGGGCTGTGCTAGCTTAACGCTTAAGAAGGCACAGCCGTTACTCAACTTTTTTTCTGCTGAAATTATTCAGATGATTGGAATGCTACATTTTTTAACTTTTTAATAACTTCCGGTGATATACAAGGTGTTTCAAAATTTCGCTTCCTAAGGCAAAAAAACAAACAAATATTCGAATTAAATTGCATAAATATTACGATTCGATTCCTTCATTTTCTAACTTTGTCAAAATAGAACACTGAGGTGATATTATTTGATATCTCATACATATTTCCGATTGTGGTGAAAAAAATTACAGTGGAAAGTACTAAAATCGTGTCGAAACGCAATGAGACCGAAATCCTAGTCATATCACCATCTTTCTCTTTCATTTTCCAACTTCAACTGAACTGATTGGGATGAATAATGTCTTCATTGAATGCAAAGAGGAAATTTGCTTTTCAATATTTCACACAAATGATATGAATAGGATGAAAAATTAACAGCGAAAATATATTAATCATCTTCGAAACGAGATGAGACTGAAAACAACAATCAGAACAATCATTGGAAATAATATACAATTTTACATTATATTCGCTCCTTATGTACACATAATTGTACACATGATGCGAAATGATTGATTAACTGTGAAATATCGCGATCTTTCGATTCTCCCATTTTCTAACTCCAACACAACGACTGATAAATGCAAATAGGTGTAAAAATTCAACCCGTGTAATCTGAGCAGTAAGGAAAATCAGCTGAGGAAATGCTTTCAACAGATTTCAAAACATGATGAGACCGAGAGCATTACAATTTTACCATTATTGTGCCCTCTGATTTTTTAACTCATCTGAAATGGTGGTACAGGTATGTATTACATATATTATATTCGGCCCATATGAACTGACCATATTTCCATTATTTTGCCATCTGATTTTATAACTCCAGCACAATCATCAGAAATTGTGGTACAGGGGTGTATTTCATTTTATTCGGCCTATATGATCGAACTGGAATGAAAATTTCCCTGGTATTCATTTTTAATGACTACGTAATGCAAAAGATTGATTAACTTTTAAATGTCGCAATTTTTCCATTCTCCCATTCTCTAAAAGTACAATGACCGATAAATGCACGGATGGGATGTAATCATCAATACTCACCACCTGTAATCTGACAAATGAAGTTTCCTTCAAATACATTTTTTAACCTTGTTCAAAACTCGATGAGACCGAAAGCATAACAATTTTACCATTATTTTGCCCTCTGATTTTCTAACTCTGGCACAATAATCGGAAATAGTGATATAGGGATGTATTACATTACATTCGGCCCATATAAACTGATTGGAATGAAAATTTTCCTTGAATTCATTTTAATGTCCATGAGTGATTCGAAAACATTGATTACCATTGAAATTTCGCAATTTTCCGATTCTCCCTTTTTCTAACTCCAGCACAATGACCCCCGTAAAGCTAGCAGAACCACTTTGGAATTTTCAAATTTTTTTTAGGCCATAATTTTAGGCTAATTTTAGGCTAATTTATTACTCTATTCCCAAATTTTTTGCTCTTCAATTGTGAGAGATATCGCGGGTTCTGCTAGCTTAACGTTAAGCTGGCAGAACCAAACCGCCAAACGAATGATTATGAAAAGTCTAAGCACACCAAATTTTAGGCTCATTTTAGGCTCACGTTTGAACCCATCGCCGATTTTTTTGGGAATTCGTTTTAAAAAAAAATCCCGGGTGCTGCTAGCTTTACCGTTAAGCTAGCAGAACCCAACCTTAAAAAAGCTACTCAGAACAAATCCAGTTGGACAATAATTTTAGGCTCTATTCAGGCTAATTTATTACCCAATTATAATTTTTTTTGCTCTTCTGTTGGAGGAGAAATCATAGGTTGTGTTAGCGTGTTAGCTCAACACTGAGCTGGCAGTACCAAATGGCTAACCGAATCGTTATGGAAAATCTGATCGCACCATAATTTTAGGCTCATTTTAGGATCACGTTTGAACCCGCCGCCGTATTTTTTGGAATTCGTTTTTTAAAAAAATCCTGGGTTCTGCTAGCTTTACCGTCAAGCCAGCAGAACCCTACCTTAAAAAAAGCAACTCAGAACAAATCCAGTTGGACAATAATTTTAGGCTCTATTCAGGTTAACCCCAATTATACATTTTTTTGCTCTACAGTTGTTATGAGTTGCTTTTTTAAGGTTGGCTTCTGCTAGCTTAACGGTAAAACTAGCAGAACCCAGGATTTTTTTAAAAAACGAATTCCAAAAAAATGGGCGACGGGTTCAAACGTGAGCCTAAAATGAGCCTAAAATTATGGTGCGATCAGATTTTCCATAACGATTCGGTTAGCCATTTCGTACTGCTCAGTGTTGAGCTAACACAACCTATGATTTCTACTCCAACTGAAGAGCAAAAAAAAATATAATTGGGTAATAAATTAGCCTGAATAGAGCCTAAAATTATTGTCCAACTGGATTTGTTCAGAGTTGCTTTTTCAAGGTTGGGTTCTGCTGGCTTAACGGTAAAGCTAGCAGAACCCAGGATTTTTTTTAAAAAACGAATTCCAAAAAAATCGGCGATGGGTTCAAACGTGAGCCTGAAATGAGCCTAAAATTATGGTGCGATCAGATTTTCCATAACGATTCGGTTAGCCATTTGGTAATGCCAGCTCAGTGTTGAGCTAACACAACCTATGATTTCTCCTCCAACTGAAGAGCAAAAAAATGTATAATTGGGTAATAAATTAGCCTGAATAGAGCCTAAAATTATTGTCCAACTGGATTTGTTCTGAGTAGATTTTTTAAGGTTGGGTTCTGCTAGCTTAACGGTAAAGCTAGCAGAACCCGGGATTTTTAAAAAAAAACTAATTCCAAAAAAATCGGCGATGGGTTCAAACGTGAGCCTAAAATTATGGTGCGATCAGATTTTCCATAACGATTCGGTTAGCCTTTTGGTACTGCCAGCTCAGTGTTGAGCTAACACGACCTATGATTTCTCCTCGAACTGAAGAGCAAAAAAATTTATAATTGGGTAATAAATTAGCCTGAATAGAGCCTAAAATTATCGTCCAACTGGATTTGTTCTGAGTAGATTTTTTAAGGTTGGGTTCTGCTAGCTTAACGGTAAAGCTAGCAGAACCCGGGATTTTTTTAAAAAAACAAATTCCAAAAAAATCGGCGATGGGTTCAAAGGTGAGCCTAAAATGAGCCTAAAATTATGGTGTGCTTAGACTTTTCATAATCATTCGTTTGGCGGTTTGGTTCTGCCAGCTTAACGTTAGGCTAGCAGAACCCGCGATATCTCTCACAATTGAAGAGCAAAAAATTTGGGAATAGGGTAATAAATTAGCCTAAAATTAGCCTAAAATTATGGCCTAAAAAAATGTTGAAAATTCCAAAGTGGTTCTGCTAGCTTTACGGGGGTAGCACAATGACCGATAAATGCAAAGAGGTGATGTATTCTTCAATTTTCTACCCATGTGATCTGAGCAGCAAGGAAAATCAACTGAGAAAATATTTTTAAACGGCTTCGAAACGTGATGAGACCGATAGCATTCCAATTTTTTCATTATTGCGTCCTCTGATTTTCTAACTCCAGCACAATAAAATAGTGATACGGGGATGAATCACATCATATTCGACTCGTATGAATTGACTGGCATGGATATTTCCTTGGTACTAATATATAATGTCCACGTAATTCGAAAACATTGATTAACATTTAAATTTCGTAATTTTTCAATTCTCCTATTTTCTAACTACAGCACAATGACCGATAAATGCAAAGAGGAGATGTATTCTTCAATTTTCAGCGCATGCGATCTGAGCAGCAAGGAAAATCAGCTGAGAAAATATTTTTCAACGCCTTAAAACGTGATGAGCATTACAATTTTTTTCATTATTGTGTTCTCTGACTCTCTAACTCCAGCACAATCATCTAAAATAGTGATACGGGGATGAATCACATCATATTCGACTCGAATGAATTGACTGGCATGAATATTTCCCTGGTACTAATATTTAATGTCCTCTTAATTCGAAAACATTGATTAACATTCAAATTTCGCAATTTTCCGATTCTCCCTTTTTCTAACTCCAGCACAATGGCCGATAAATGCAAAGGGGTGATGTATTCTTCAATTTTCTATCCATGTGATCTGAGAAGTAAGGAAAATCAACTGAGAATAGTTATTTTCCTAACAAGTGCGGAAAGTGATACTTTCCCGCACGCGACTGCCGTTGACCCGAACGACGCGAAGCGGAGTTCGGTCGGGCAAGCAGTCAAGGGCGGGAAAGACACTTTACGCATGAATTAGGAACATTATTTTTTCTACGACCGCATAAAGATTCAAAAAGCACATTGACAATATATATTTTATTTCAACATACAAAACATTCCATGAAAATCCTCTAATTATTATTAATATTAATGTTGAACACAATTTGTTGCATTCTGCAAATGCGTCAGAATAGCCGGTCCAGAGTAGTTAGTTGGTGGTAACTGGCTGTTAAGAGTAACACTCGTAGATTGCAAAGTGCATGAAGATGACGGAGACGGCATCGGTTGCAAGTTGCCAGTACATGAAAGAATTTTATTCGAGATGGTTTTCTTCTGTTCTACGGAGTCCTCCAAATAACTCTCAGCAACAATGAAATGTTCATTTAATAACGATAAATTGACTTATTTTACTTTACTGCACTAGTGCGGGAAAGCGAGTTTTCCCGCACTAGTGCGGGAAAGTGACACTTTCTAAACTAAAATGAGTGCGGGAAAGTGGGTAAAAATGCACGGTCGTAGAAAAAATATTTTTAAACGGATTCGAAACGTGATGAGACCGATAGCATTCCAATTTTTTCATTATTGCGTCCTCTGATTTTCTAACTCCAGCAAAATCATTTAAAATAGTGATACGGGGATGAATCACATCATATTCGACTCGTATGAATTGACTGGCATGGATATTTCCTTGGTACTAATATTTAATGTCCACGTAATTCGAAAACATTGATCAACATTTAAATTTCGCAATTTTTCGAATCTCCTATTTTCTAACTACAGCACAATGACCGATAAACGCAAAGAGGTGATGTATTCTTCAATTTTCTGCGCATGTGATTTGAGCAGCAAGGAAAATCAGCTGAGAAAATATTTTTAAACACCTTAAAACGTGATGAGACCCTTAGCATTACAATTTTTTTCATTACTGTGTTCTCTGATTCTCTAACTCCGGCACAATCATCTAAAATAGTGATACGGGGATGAATCACATCATATTCGACTCGTATGAATTGACTGGGAGGAATATTTCCCTGGTACTAATAATATGTAATGTCCACGTAAACCGAAAACATTCGCAATTTTTCGATTCTTCCATTTTCTAACTCCAGCACACTCACATCAACCACCCTGATTTCCAGCTACCTCCACTCAAATAATTAATTATTATTATAACGTTTATTTCACACCAAAAATAAATACATATACTAGGTACATTTTACAAGGATACATACACAATACATGAAATACATGAAAAATAATCTCCTAGAACCTACTGCCGTACAAAAATAATGGGACTGGAATCCAGGAAAAGTTTTCAATTTCCGAAAATAAAAAAAAATCTGGATTCCGGTCCCATTATTTTTGTACGGCAGTAGGTTCTAGGAAATTATTATTTCATAATCTACCCGTGAGAAACGCCGTACATGAATATTTTGTCGGAAAAGCACATCTTCAGATGAAAAATTTGTATTATAATTATTACAGTCATTTGCACCACCAAGAATTGACGGCATAGTGACTAAAGTTATTTTTTCATTTAGCAGCATCGTTCTGAATATGTTTCATGCTGGGTCAAATGACACCCCAAAATTGTTATATGGGCTTGTAGTCTAACAACGTTGGTGAAAATAAACAAAGAAACACAAAAATCATAGAGTGCGCGTTCCAATAGAACCCCCCTACTCATGATACCACATTGAATCGCATGTGGTTTGTGTGGTTCTTCTTGTAGAAATGCTTTGCCAGGTGTTGTCATGACTGATTTGGCAGTCGTAGGGGGCTGTTGGAGTACAAAACTGCTATTGTATAGGAAATTTACGAAAGACTGGGTTTTTTAAACATTTACTTTCATTGAGGAAATTATTGTCTTTCGCCAAGTACGCTCAATTCCATACGTGAAATATTTATTTATTTCACATGATGAAATAAAATAAAAATCCCTCATATTATATAAACCAATCAAATATCACCATTTTTTCAATCTAAACCAATGACACCAAGTATTGTAGTCATTGGTTTAGATTGTGAAAATGATGACATTTGATTGGTTTATATAATATGAGGTATATTGTCAGATAAATATTGCGTTCATTGGTTATTTCCAATCACGTGATCACAAATTGAAGGATATCACAGGATATAATAATAACATCAAATATCAGTTCAATATAACCTTGAGTTCTAAAGTGGTATATCATTACAAGGATACTCGATGAGGTGATCCAATGTTTTTTTTAATCTTAGATACTTATAGTTGTAATGATACTAATAATCAAGCATCAGATCCTTCGCCATAAATTAGAACGCCCTCAACGCAACGTTCACAGATTCTTGAACATACTGTAAACGCATATTTAGGAAATTTTTTATTATTATTAGGTAAAAGCTTTTATTTAACTTGCCATGTTAGATAGTATATGTGAGTCAAATATTACAACTGAATTTGAAACCAGTTATTCCCAACCAATTCGACAGTTGCTCATAATTATTGTGACAATGCATTACGGAATTTTTGTTAAATAAAAAAATGGCGGTTCCAATATGACGGACGAGTTTTGTGATTATGGTACGATTCGATTCTAAATTGGTGCGTGGGGGATATTATGAATATTTTGTCAAATTTCATAAATTCAATATGGCGACTCCAATACAGAGAAAGTTTTGTGATTATGACCAGATTCTATTGAAAATTGTCAGTTTAATGCCTTAAACTGACAACGTCGAATTCATTGAGAGGGAGAATGAAAACTGGTACAGTTTTGCAATACTTATCATTTAATTTTTTCAGAACTGAACTGGAATTTTAGAAATCGACCAAGTATTTCTTCATTTTTCCATACCAATCTCTGTACTTATTGAAAAAACGATGTGTTTAAAACTGTGCAAGTATTTAAAAAATAATGTGATAAAAACAGTAAAAACTATTTACTTAATTTTTTTTATTCTAATATTTATCCATATTATTTTCATCATTCTCGTTCCTAAATTAATTTCCCAATTATCTAATCTTACTGCAGATCATATCAAACAACAAATATTTGAAGTGTGGCACTCAATGAAGATAAAAAATATTGGAATTGAATAATGAAATGATAACCATGCTGTTGGTATTTGAAGAGAAGGGTATTATTTATGTTAGTTAAGATACACAATTTACATTGTTTAATTTAAACTCATATAATTCAATCTCAAATGATGGTCATTAAAAATAAATGATAGCTGCTTATTTTTTAAGCTTCCTAATCAGGTCAATACCAAGTTATTTATTGAACAAGATTCTCTGATATTTCCAATTTCATCCATGTTAATTGAAGCTGTTCAAATAGAAAAAAAATAATAAGTAGGTATAATCTATAGCTCTCAAAATTTCAGTGACAGATAATTTTCATGGTCTTTCCTCTTTTTTATCACATCTCATTCTTAATAATATATTTTTCACTTTTCCTAGACATTCAAATCACTGTTCCACCTAGAAAACTCCATTAATATTGTTGGGTAGTTAGAATGATTATTTTGCATTTGATAGTCAAATTAAAAAAAAAAATTTCTTTTCAAAAATACACCGCGCACATTTGCGGTGTACCACAAGGTACCGTTCTAGGCCTAGTGCCATTAAAAATAATTAATTTGGTAATTTCATAACAAGTCATTCAAAGAAATCAATAATCAACAACAGTTACAGTTATTGTAATATTTCCCTGTGGAAGAGCACTTACCTGGGTTTCAGGATTGGTATCTCCATTATTTTCTTGTGTTTTTGTATTATATGGGTTATGACTTGATGAATTACTAGGAGTGTCATCATAATTTTTTTCCGAAATTTTGTCACATTCAATATGCTCTTCTTCCACTGAATCTTTAGCAGAATCACGGTCCAAATCATCAGAATGCTTGTCAGCCACATTCTCACTACTGCTAGATGACTTTGACGACACAGACAAGTTTTTAACCAGTGAAGCACTTAGGACCTCAATATTAACGCCCTTGCTAATGGGCCTAGTTTCATGTTCTTCAGACTGCCTACTTGTGCCAGCCACACTGCTAGAATTTATAGAACTAACACTTGAGGAGAGGCTACCATTGCTTTTTGTCACTACATTTGATTTATTGAGTGGTTTGCTTCTCCTGTAAGAGATCAATGAAGAGCTGAGTTTTATAGGTTTGTCTTTCTTGGGCCCCTCAAAGTCAATAACCATCGAAAATATGTTTTTGGTAGCAGATGCTGAAGGAGGTGTAGAAGGGACATCATCAACATTTTTCAGGTCAACATAGAAACCAAGCGGTGTTTTTCTAGTCGTTTCAGACGCCTCAGTGTCGAGCTGCACAATAGAGTTGAAAGGAGTATTGGTTTCTGGAAAATGATGTGAATGTCCTGAGGAACTGGAGAAATTATGGTCATCATGTGGGTTTGACATTTGTAACATGGAAAAATGTGGTAAGGCGGTTTGAAATAACAAGGCTCCTTGTCTTCGCTCGTCAGTTCGCCTCTGATCTGCAGTATCAGCATCGTCTGACAAACTGGCAGCATCGATGAAGCAACCACTGAGCAGTTGCTGGTTATGCAGTTGCTTTTGCTCTTTTGTCCGACCTCTCCAGTCTTCATCACTCCCTACGCCTGAATCCATATCAGTTTTCACATACTTTTTATTCATTGAGAGCGTGTTGTTCACATTTATGACCTACTAATTGTATTGCCAATATCTTCATCAAATTTTCAATAACAAACACATAAAAAGTCACCAAATTCATTAGAGACAGCACAGCACTACATTTCAGTAATGTCACCTAAGTTTCATTTAGATTTGCCGGCTTTTCATCAAAACACTTGCATTTCAACACTGATATTGACCATTCTATTTATCCCCGTCTCAAAACAACTGAATTCAATTTAACGCGACCACTAATCGTAGTATCGTAGTTGTCATGTTGTCAATAACGTCAAATAAACACTGCACCACTTGCACTGCACTCTCCTGAACTGCTCGTGAAAGCGCTGGTGCATTATCACAGAACACCAAGTAATGACAGCGCCAGTGGCGGTTAATTGAATAGGGTTAATAACACAAAAAATTATTTTGAAAATACTAGAATTTTATGACAATAATTGCTGAATACATATTTCATAAATACAAAATTCACCTCACTACAGGTAACTTTGAAACGTTTCTGCGAATATTAAACCTTTTTACGCGCCCTCCGTGTTTCGCGCATAGATATTTCTTCGAGAACAGCCCCAAAGAGTAGATTACAAAGAGGATACTCTTGGCCATTTATCAATGAAATCGTAAATTTTTTCGTTGACCTTGGGCTAACCCAACTACGAATTTATGAATGGGATGAAGCAATGGGTTATGGGTTAAGCCAATCAGAGCGATTCTAGAGTGACAGTTGTCGTTGTCATTCGTGATTCCAGTTGTACCTAGTAATTGACAAATCGCTTCGGACTGATTCGAGTTGAATTGCACAATCATTTCTAATTACTATTTTCATCAGAAAGCAAGATAAACTAATGTTTATATTTCATTCTTAAATAGGACCTAGTGAAAATGCTAATCTTATATTTGACAGCGCAACGAACGATCCTCCACTACTGTTAAAACACGAACACTAATAATTAAGGATCTTTTGTTAGCATTCGAAACAAACCGAATGTCTCAGCCAATCACTTGTGTTATCTGCATTGTTTATATATGTGACACTTTGATTGGTTTACTTTTCCCTCTACCTGTATGAGTTAGTTGGTCACTGTCGCAATCTCTATCTCACTTTCTAGAGCACTCACACGAGATGTTAAAGGCTAGTTCAAACCATTCCGAATATACGCAATTTTTTCTTCGTTTCGCAGATAGGAAAAATACTCATACTGTAAAAAAGTTTTAGTTCATAATGAATCATAACATATAATTTTTCAGTATTAGACATTGTTGCTTGTTTTTTCTTTTCCTATAATATCCTAGTAATGCAGTAATCCCCATCAGTCTATCATGGGAGCAGTTGGCTAAGGTATTGCTCACTTTTCCCAAATAATCAGCCCTATGCTGTATCACTTCCATTACGTTTAGCGGTCAGACGTTATCCCAACTCAATGGCAAATTAGTGTGATATAGGAAGTGTCTAGGCTTCCCAATGTGGTATCGGTCAAAAAATATTAAAATCCGAAAGGGGAGCGGACCAACGATTTCATATATACTAGATCAAGCATACCCACTCAAACTTGAGAGCTTTGTTTGGCTCCATAATAATGCAAACAATTCAGTTTTCCTACGCAACTATAGGGAACACCAGCCCACTAACTTATGATAACGCCAGCGGCGGTTATTGAGTTGGGATAAGAATAGAAAAATTAATTTTGAAAATACCAGAATTTTATAACAAATACATCACATACATCAATACAAAATTCACCTCACTACAGCTAACTTTGAACCGTTTTACACTCCCTCCGTCCGTGCTTCCTATACGTGTTTTAGAGAAAAGCGCGTTTATATTCAAAACAAACCGAATGTCTCAGCCAATCGATGTCTTAATTGCGTAAGAAAAATTTGCATTACTTTGATGCTACTTTGGTTTGATTACTTCTCCCTCAATCCTATACGGAATTGAATTCCTGACCACAGAACTATATTCCTGGGAAATAGTTCTTTGATCCAGACATATAATTTCATCCTCTGATCGATTGGACAAAAACATAATAAAATAAAACGCGCTACATTTTCCCGCGTTCGGGATTTTAGATAGGTTCAAATTTGTAAATTTTGCCTCAACTCTCTCTCTCTTATGTAGGCCGCAAGTGCTTTTCAGATGAGCAAATCCAAATACATCAGAAACCAAATTCAGAGTGACTTTACTTCGTTTGAGTTGGATTCATGTATTAATACTGAATGAAGAGATTTTGCAATGTTCTCTGGGGCTTTTATTGCACGTGTACAGCTTGGCAAATCTATCTGTGCCTCTGAATATTGGGTGCGCGGTAGAAAAGCCGCTGTCCTTTCTGGGCCTTCCTGATTAAGTTGGTAGCGGATATTTACCTTCTCTGTTTATCGTTCGCCCATCTCAAAAGCCAAAGCTATTCCATACCTGAGATGGGTTTTTATCAGAGAAAAGTCGCCCTTGTCATCTCAAGCTTCAGTTCTATCTACGAAGCATCCTAATGTGAGCTTTATTAATATCAATGCATAAACCAATAAACTTAAAGGAAGTTTTATTTTGAATAAAGTTCTATCTAGATACAAGTTTGGAAGGAAATTTCAGACACGTAAAAAAGTACAAGAACCACGTCAATATCACTTTTCCAATCCATATAAAGGTGGTATCATCAGTAGAAATAGTGATAGTGAATATTGATATTTGCAGATCATTCAAATACAACAGAAATGATCCTTGTGGAACCCCGTTTATGACCTCTTGTATATTAGATGTCTCATCATTCACTATTACTACTAGATATTTGTTTAACAGAACACAACTAAATCTACTTAAGTAGTAGGAAAAAGTAAATCCTAGAAATTGTAGGATTAGTGTTATAACAAGCTCTTCTATTTTGTAAAGAGAAACATTCTCAATTGAAAATTGAACCAATACATGACTCCTCTGACTTTATGAACATCCTGTTCATATTTTAAATAAAATCAACAAGCTTTTCTACTTTCTTTGATAGAAATGGAACAGAAATTAGATCGACAGCTAGTTTCAGACATGATGGAAAGACTCCAAAAATTATTAATAGCTTCAGCTACAATGTCTATTGTTTCATCATATATTTTTGTTGCACACTTTATGACAGACATATCAGATGTCCTGGACGTGAAACATATATTCATATAATCCCAAGACAGCATCACATCTGTTAATTTAATGTCATCTTTGTGTCAGTTGCACTGAATATAAAATACTGATTTATATAAAATAATTTTTATAATAATTTATACAACTAAAACAAAAACCTCAAAAACTTAAGAACTAAACTTCAATTTACAACAGCGTTCTTCAGATAATAGTTCCTTAAAACACACAGATCTTTAGCCATATTGATTCTTCCAGAACTTTTGAATATATCGTGCACATGCAATAGCAGAGAATAACTGAACAATTCTGGCATTGTTTTCAGTAGGTCCGATACAAGAGAATTGGGAATTGCAGCTAAAACAGCACTTGCCGATTTCACTTTAACTTCTACAATTGATTTAACGAGATAAAATGCAAAATAAGTTTGTTGGGTAATAGACCCTTCTCTTATTCCTCCCTCAAACATGTGTAGAAGATGGCGAAGTGAGGTCAGAAGTTGCTCAGTTGATTTCGGTTCTTCTAAGGTGTCCATTAGACGAGGCATTTTAGTTAATGGTGGCTCAATTTCGATATCCTGGAAAAAAGAAACATGAAATGCTTTGTGTCAGTAATAGAAAGGAATTTTCAGTTATCTTTCAACTATGATCAAGAAAGCACCCTAGTTTATTCACTTACTTCTGATAAAGAATCCCAGGCAGTATAAACACTGTAACTGGTGAGGGTTGCTAGGGCAGGCAGATGGGGTTCCATCAAACTATCAGCTTGTAAATCATTGTACAGTAGCTGAGGTAAAACGTGAGATAACAACTGCTGAGTACAACCAACTATCTCAACGTGAAATATGGCCAAGGCCAGGTCTACACCTCTTTGTAGTAGGTCTCTAGATCTCAGCTTGAGCAGTTCCTGAATCACTGCCGATACCAGCCAACGATCGCCTGACGTATCTAACAGGCAGTGGAGAGTCTTGGCCGAATCGTGATCTAGCCAGCCTCTGCAGATACCTGTTTAAATAGTAATGTTTTGAATACAACTTTTAAAACAAGTTTAAAGCAATTTTACCAACAAATAAATGCATGTTATATGCATGTTCTGTAATGGACTCTGATCATGATGGTATACATTCTTCAACTATTCTATTTTAATTTCCTTATATATAATTATCTCTGGAAATATGTTTACATGTGTATTAAACTAGGAGTGGACTTGACTGAGTGGCGATGGGAAGTCCACTCAGCCCAGTGATAGCCAACTTCTTTATGGAACTTTTTAAAGAGAAAGCAATTGAGGCTTTTGATTTAAAACCGACCATGTGGATACGTTGCGTGGATGACACTTTCGTCATTTGGAGATACGGAAGGGACACACTGAACCGTTTTCTAGAACATCTGAATGCTCAACACCCCAGCATCAAGTTCACCATGGAGACTGAACAGGAACAGCGGATAGCATTTCTAGATGTACTAATTGAAAGATGTGGCGCAAGACTGACACACAAAGTATTCCGAAAATCTACGCACACGGATAGGTATCTGCATGCTCTATCGAAGCACCATCCTAGTCAGAAGCGAGGAATTATCTCCACACTAGCAGAACGTGCTCGGAGAATATGTGAACCTGAGCAGCTACAGGACGAACTAGAACATCTCCAAACAACCTTGAGATCGAACGGATATAGTGTACCCGAAATCAACAGGGCCATAAAACCGAGGACTTCCACGAGACAAAGTAGGGAGGAGGCTCAGATAGTTGCACGTGCGTATCTTCCATATATTCCTAAGGTCACAGAAAGGGGGGTATATCGCATACCATGCACTTGCGGAAAGGTATACATCGGAACCACAAAAAGATCGATGGGAACAAGGCTGAAGGAACATCAGAGGAACTGCAGATTAGGCCAAACGGACAAGTCAGCAGTGGCAGAACACGCGCTCAGTAAAGGAAACCACAAGATTTTGTTTGAGGACGTAAAACTTCTTGTCCCCAACCAGGGATACCATATCCGACTTGTAAGGGAGGCAATAGAGATTCACAAACACACGGAGAAATTCATAGAAAAGAAGCTGTTAACCTCAACCGAATATGGAATCCCATTCTTAGAAATTCCAGGGTAACAAAAGAAAATTACGACATTGAGACAGTAGGCAAAAAGGTGTCAACTAATGTTTTCGAAAATATGCTTAACCCAGATACGAGAATAAGCACTTCTGAGATAACAAAGGATATCAACAACATTAAGCCGACAGGTAGAAAGGGGTCAATTAGGGTTAGTGAGAATGTACCAAATCCAGATACGGTAACTGACGCACAAGACTACCTAAATCAGAATAAATACAATCTTCGCAGACGGAATCTCCAGTCATCTGAGATTATTCATGATGTATAAGCCTCTGAAGAAGCTAGCCACTCGCGCCAGCGAAACGTTAGGAAGAAATTCCAAAAAACGACGGCCTTCAAATTGTGACACTGACAGAATAAATTATTTTAACAACAAAATTAAGAATACAAGCAATATAATAGAATCAAACAATATGGAACATTAAAAATAATGTATGAGGAAGAAAAAGTCAATCGTCTGATAGAACTATTACTTTAAATCAAAATTATCAAGAAGTCACAGATTTGAACGTCATAGCAGAGTTGTTTGCTTACAACTTTTCAAAATCTAAAATTTTCAACTCAATTTATGGCAACACTGCCTTGTACAATCACTAAGAATTTAAATAGAAATTGCCCTTCACAAAACGATCATATAACTGAAACAGAGCTGCACAATAAAAATGTTAATAAATAAAAAGTCTTCTGGGCTGGATGAGTTCAAATCAAATATACTTTATTGTCAGAAGATTTTGCATCCCATTGACAAAGATTTGTAAGTAACTATAAATATAAACATAACTAATGGTGTATAGATAAAAACTGATGAATTACAAAAAATTAGAATAAAACAAGTACAAATACAATAAAAAATAAAATAAGTACAGGTATTTTTAAAACGATTCATTAAAATACTCTTGTAGGCTATAATAGGGTCTATCAGCTAGCAAATTTCTCACTGCTTTCTTGAATTGTACGTTGGTCAGATTTGCAGACCTTATATCTACTGGTAAGTGATTGAAAAGCTTTCCACCATTATAAAAAATGGAAGCATACAGTTTCAAGAATATACAGTGCAACTACAGTTAAAATCTTATTGGCAGCAAAATAATGTCTGCATGATTCCCTAGGTTTGACTTTACAGAGACACCTTACCGCCCTTTTCTGTAATATCAACACAGAAGAGAGAAGGGTTGCACTGCATGTTCCCCAAAAAGGTATTCCATATCTTATTTGGGAGTCAATTAAAGCGTAGTAAACCGTTTTTGCTGTGTGAAAACCCAACTCATTAGAAACCACTCTCACTGCATAACATCTGGAGGAAATTTTACTCTTGAGTTGTCTAACGTGTTCATCAAATTTAAGCCTACTATCAATAAATACACCAAGAAATTTTGTGTTCAATTTGTTTTCCAAGATATCATTGCCTATTGAGAGTTCATTTAGCAGACATTTAAATGTTATTATATTTGTTTTGGAGATATTCAAGGATAATAAATTAGCATCACACCAATTTTTCACCTTTTCTACATCTGTTGATATCTTTTTATGTAGCTCTGCTGAGTTCTTTTCTTTCCACAATATTGTTGTATCGTCCGCGAAGAGAGTAAAGCTGCCAGATATATCTATGTTGTCAATGATGTCATTAAAATAAGTTATTGATGTAATGATCGCCCCTTTAACTTAAATATTACAAATCAGTATTTTTTTGCAAGGATACTTCCCAATATAATTTAAAAACAAATTGGTAATACTGTTTTTCAAAAAAGGAGACTGTTCTGAAGTCGAAAATTATAGACAAATCTTGCTAAGCTATTTCTCAATCATGCTAACTAATTTGAGGATAATAATATATTTTGCAAATATCATCAATAATTCAGAAAAAAACATATCAACTGAAACTGCCACGTACCATTTACAAAGAGGTTGCTTTGAATAAATTTTGATATCTCTGTTTTTTATTTACCCAAAACCTTTGACAAAGTCTCTTCTGAATTACTAATTGCAAATTACCTCAACTTGGCTTTCAAATCAGCACAGACATAATTTGTAAATTTGATATTTGTAATGAGTTATGTAATGAATAAGTAATGCCTTCACACTCTTCAAACTATATCAACAATGTTGTTCAGAGACTCATATGCTACCAAACAACCTTTTTCAATAATAATATTAGTTATTTTTGTTCCTTCTATTCAAATAATGAACCTCAGAGATTTTTATAAAGTTATCAAGGGTTTTGAAGATACTAATACAAGTTTCAAGTATGTATGAACCTGTGTCTAAACAAACAAGTCTTTGAATGAATTTCAACTGTAAGCATAAAGCCTTGTACATACTTATGCGAATTCGCAAAAATTTTTGCGAATAAAATGGCGGTTGACAGTTTCGCAATAAAGTTCAAATATTTGAACTTTATTGCGATTTCGCAGAAAATAGTGATACAGAGAATCCACGAAAAATGATGAACACTTGTTTCATTTGCAAGGATAACCTCAAAGGCTGGTGATTTATATTATATTTTTAGTTCAAATCATGAGTGATATTTTGAATAAATTAATTCCTATGCACCAATTATATAATCTTTGGAAATATCACAAAACTTTAAGAAGGAAACAAAGAAGTTGTAGTGTTTGAAAAATTTTCAAGAACCGCAAACTTCAAGGAGACTATCATAACCTCGTTCGAGAAATGCGAATGAACGATCGTTACTCATTCACCATACAAAATTAGTTATCTTAAGTGATAGTGATATGATTTTTTCTTTTGCCTTCTTGGTTTTTGAACAAATTCTAAATTTATTGTCTAAGGAACATCACAAAACAGTAAATGAGATCATTTCTAAATGACAGTGAGCACAGAACACAAACAAATTAGTGAGTTCTTTGACAGCGACCAATAAATTATTCCGCAGAAGTTTGAACGCCCATTTCCGTCAATAATTTGCTACTTTGCGATTTGCAAATTTTTTTGCGAATTCGCATAAGTATGTACAAGGCTTAATTACTGAAGGTTCATAGCCATTGTATAAACTGCAATTGATATTTTCTAGGTTTAAAGGAATATTTTTTCCCTGATTAATAAAGTTTCAATAGCTCACATCAATAGATACAAAATAGCGAGAAAACTTTAAAATAACTTTCAGGGCCTACTTCGAAATAACATAACTTACCCAATTTCCAAACAGAGCTCAACTGTTCCGTTGCCGGAACCCTCGACACCAAATGATGGCTGCTCATTGTAGGCAAAGGCAGCTGCACCTCTCTTTGCATTTTCCTTATGATCTCGCATGTCAACTGCCACCTGTCCCGCAAACTATCCTCTTCGGTGATGGGAGGCGCCAGCAACTGCTGCACCATGTTGATCGGCTTGAGAAGGGTATCTTGCGGGGCAGTTCTCATGTAAGCGCATATCCAAGCTGCTGCGGCTAAGGGTAGGCAGCACATTTTGCCTCTAACGGCGTCCAGAATGCGTTTTACATCCTGGGGCGCCAAAACGCCTTGTTCCCAAGCCACGAGCACCTCGTGCATCAGTCCAGCGATGTTGAAAAGGACGTCTTGCCACTTCACACCTGGTTTGAAATCCGACTCGCCGGAGTTGAACTGGTCTAGTAGGGATTCTATAACCGCTGGATCGCCTGAGGAAATTGTGTCTTTTTCAATATACAATGCTCATTGCTGTGTCTACAAAATTAACATTTCTCTATATATTTTTATTTCTTATATACTTTTTTATAAAAAGTAACTTGGACATTTAATATTTTATCAATGACCGACATTTAGTATTATTTAAAAATTATTAAATATTTTAATGAAAAATTGATTTATTAATCCAGTCTTTCGTATTTTTGTCGGCAAGTCTCCAATAGAAAACAACTACTGTCCCCTACAACCAAACCAAACTAATATTTATCTGGTTATTGAAGTTTTGTCAAAAATAAATTTCGTGCTAAATTAAAACATTTGACTTGACTTTCTTAAAACCACATTCAACAAAATTTTGATTACTGTTTAGTTACATAATAAAATCATACACAATATTATGAGGGTACTACATGAATGAACTACCTAATTTCAGTAATTGCTCCGATGCCTTGGGTCTTTGTCTTTCCACCATGCAGGATTTCACCCATTGTTCAAAAAGCGAATCTCCATCAGGGTCTAGCACAGCAGAAGCACCATAATTTTGCACTATAGCGACCAACATGAGGAAGGTAATGTCAAACAGCTGAGATCTGGCTTTATCCCCACCAGATTTAGAACATTCGTTGAACCTAATCAGCCTATTTACAAGTGTGCGGAGTTGGCCTTGAACAGTAGCCACAGCAAGTATGAGTTCAAAGCTTTTACCTGTAAGAACTTGATGTAACATGCCTAGAAGAGCATCCTGAAAAAAATTATTAAATTGATGAAAAATAAGAATGATACATAATATCCACTTAAACAAAGTTGCTCCACAATTAGTTTGCAAAAAACAGTTAAGGATACAGCTGATATATTTATAAATAAAATAGAAAAAAATTCAATTGAAAAGCTTTCTTTAGAATGCAGTAAAATTTTGGTTTAATTCAATCTGGCGATCTTCAAGTTACTTACTTTCTTAATTATCATATCATGGTAATGAATATCCTTATTTACATATATAAATATTTTGAATATTTGGTATGGAAATAATTAATAAAACATTGAAAACTAATAAATATCATAACTAAATCAGTTTTACTTCTCCTGATGCTAACCTTGTTATTGAAAACACACATCAAGTGAAATTGACAGTTTTCATGATTAGGTAAGTAGTTTTTATATTTTTTAAAGCTAAATGATTATTACAGTATAGAGCATAGATAAGTGTCAAAATATTAAAATCTTGAGACAGTATTTTGCCAGATTCTCTATTTGAAACATGCATCATCTTGGTCTATATTAATTTTTGGCATAATAAATGCTCATAATTTGATATTTACTTGAAACTGAATGCAAACTTAGAAAAAGAAACCTCAGTGAATTCAGTATATGTTTGAAATGGGTACTTATACCTATTCAAAAACTATCCAAGAAACAATATCCCAAGAAGATAAAATTCTCACAGGTGTTCGAATACAATAAAGTCAGTTCCATCAACATTATCCAATAAACCATCATAATCATTGAAAAAAATCAATATTGTATCAAACATAATAGCACATTAATTTTTCTTTGTTTTGGTACAGTACGATATATTATTGACAACAGAACAGGCCACAAAATGGTTCCTTGAGGTATTGCTATCCCTACACCCAGAAACTTCCAGGATATATCAAAAACCAATATATTTTCACTTACTAAAAGATCATAAGAATCAGTCTAGTTATTCATTGATAATTCATTTGATAACCAATTTATAAGGACCTGTAAGTAGTGTTCAAGCAAGTTAGTTAAAATTCATTCTGTCTGTATATTAATCATTCCTATTTTAATTATATCATTTGTTTTAACCAAATACCTGAATCTTGTGATAGTCTGTTGAAAGTGTTTTAAGTATTCCTCCAAGTGTAGATTCAGCACAAATGTGCCAATAAGTTGGCATCCCATTGCTGCCTGGTCCCGAATCCAACTTGAGAGAGGGAGGTGCTTTTCTTTTTTCTAACAGCATCTTCATTTGCTGTTCACTAAGTAACCTGCTCTTTGCTAGTTCATCCAGAAGACATTTGAAACTGGAACAAGTGCTGTTCGCATCCATTGCATCTAACAGTGGACTGTGTTGCAGCATCAGTTCCACAGCATTCACCACACACATTGAATCAGACTTTCCAGCTAGCTCCAGAAGAATGTGAGGTACTTTTAAGAATGCAAATGCTCCCCACTGGCTCTCTTGAGATGTTTGACTTACGTTGTAGAGTGAAAGTAGGCTACCTCTCATAAGTTCAGCATATAACCTAGCATTACTATAGTCCTTTAATTTTTGAAATATTTGAAGTTGTTGACACAAAACTGTTGTGGTACTACCAGGATTCCCAGTGAGTTTTACTTCTAACCAGCACTGTATGAGAGAACCTGGCCATTTTTCGCTATTTACTGGTAGCTGCAACATGCTTACATCAATATTACCTAATTTTCTTACATACTTTGAAAACTCATCAGCTTCAGTTAGACTGGGCTCTAACTCAATACAATTCCTATTTGTTTCAGTAAACAACTCCGGATCATTATATCGAGCAAGACACATCATTGAAACATAGAAATCATCAGTAAGGAGAATTTTCAACAACTCTCCAGCTTTTTGAATTATTTTCTTTGTGGACTGACATTGCTGTAGAATGTTCAATAGCCATAAAGCTACAGACAAAACTGCAGTGGCTAGCACTGCCTCGTCAGGCTTTCCAAAACCAACTGTTACCCCAGGTAGCATTCCTTCCAAAAACTCAAGGAGACTGAAGACACAGTGGAATTTGTTCAACTGACTGTACTTGCTGAGTCTTTGTAAAACCGCTGCATGTGACACCAACTGAGCACTCAAGGAATGTTTCAAATAACTCAACATTAGCTGGTTTGCACCAGCTCCAACTACAGCCTGTTGAAGAATGCAATCTGCTAGATTGTAAACATCTCCACTTACTCCTCGAGGTAACACTGTTTTAATATTGATACCCCACTGTAAATCTGTCCATCTTTCTCTCCAAGCTCGGAGGAGAAGAGCTTTTAAACAGCTTGTCTTACTGGTAGTTTTCGATTCCATAACTTTGTCGATATTTTTCAGAAACTTTATAATATGAGCATGTCTTCTTTGAACAAAATTTACTTCAACTCGAAAGAATTTAGTATTCAATATTGGTATTGTCGAAAGTTGAACTAGGGGAATCAGAGCAGTGCCTTGAAATAACCAGGTGTCCTAATTTTCCATTCCATAACTCAAGATTCAGTATATTTCTGATTAAACGTATGGAAAATCTTGTGGGTACAAGAGGTACATCGTACACCCTTCATTAAAATAAATTATATTCTTTTTCCTTTTGTAAAAACGTATTCAAATATAATAATATAAATAATAGAACTTCTTCTTCTACAATCTTCTTATTCTTCTTCACAAGTATCTACTTCTTCATAATAATATTAACCTCAACAGTAAACCTCCTCTGCGATTGGTTCAGAAAAACGGTGTGCAGAGTTTAATTACGTCATCATATGCCACTACTGCTGTTGTGTTTGTTAACCTCATTTGATGTTTGTAAACAGAAGCATTGAAGCTGTGGCTCACGCTCAAATATTCTGATAAAATTTCCTTAAAGTGACATAATTTTTATTTATTTCCTTCACACTATATTTGAAACAAACCAACAGAAACGACCCTGTTAACAATGCCATGATATCGATGTTCAAGAGATATAACCTTAAGTACATACTGCGGATGTAGTCATTTTACATCTATGCGATGTACCTAGGATGTAAAGTTAGATACAAACAATGTCATGCTATGATGTAAATGACATATAAAATTGAGGATATACCAATTCCAAATCTATGCGAAGTGCTCTGCAGATGACAATGTACCTAGGATGTAAAAATAGATACATATACTCTCCATAATATAAAAAGTTTTCGAATCATTGACATTTGACAGCTTATCTCTTTGCTGCTTGCTGCTTGTTTGTTTTTGGTTCTTTTCTTCGAATATAAAATATTTTTCGTTAAACTGTTTAACTTTTAGAGAAAGATGAGTGAAAAGATGGGTACTTCCAAGCCTAATTATCGGTTCTTGTGAAATTATAATACTACGGTACAGTGTCAGAAGTTCCAAAAGTTCTTGGATAAATATCAAAAGTAAAATTTGCTATTGGCCAAATAGCAGAAATACATCAGTGCTGATATCCAGGAGGGTGGCACCGAAAGATGAATTCATTCATTTTTGAGATACTTTCAAATTTATCAGACTTCAGATTCACTTGAACAAGCCCGAAGAAAGGCTTGAAGATATGCATTTTATGGAATCTGAAGGTCAGAGGAGACGGAGAAAGACAATGAGGAAAGGACAAATTACAGATTGTACCGATTCTGATAAAGAGAACCAATCAAAACCACCAAAAAGTATTTTTTGTGCAGTATGTGAATATATAAAATTATTTATATTGATACTTTCCGGTGCGTTGTCCACCCTAGGGATTCCACTTCTATGGAAAACAAATTCTAATATTGAAATAGGTATTTTTACATGCTTTATTTACTATCAGCTTACCAAGATATTTTTAATTTGTAGAGGAACAAACAGTACAGTGATGATACTCAGTTATCATTTGGAGCTAGTAAGTAAAATGAGTCAAAAAATATGCTTGTGGTTAATATTTTTCATTTGTAGATGCACAGTTGTCATCATCCAAGCCTGGTAAGTTTTACATATTTGAAAATATATTGAAGATATATGGAACAGACAAAACATTAGATTTTCAACCTTGCTTTACTGGTACTTCTCAAAATGGTATTTCAGACCATAAACACCAATATGTATAACTGAGATTAAGTTAATATTGAAGGATATTCAAAACCAATATTATTGTCCCATAGTAATTGTGATTATAAGAGGTGAAAGTGATGAGTTGAGCAACAAATTGCCTAAAGGATTTAAATGAGCTGAAAATTTTCGGACAAATCATTTTAGAAGGAGAAAAACAAAAATTACTGGTACCTAATGATAAGGTAAATTTATTCAATAAATATATATAACAAATACAAAATAAGAATAGAACTAAATGTGCGAAGTAGTGTCTTCCTCCTAATTGTTTATAATATTATCCATCTCTAATTACAAAATTATTAGATATATTTTTATTTTTTAGAGATGGTTACTCAAACATTTTATACCTACTACATTATTTTTTGTTTCAGATGAAATACTTCAAGTCCATAGGTGGGGGGGGAAAGGACCACCTAACTAGGATTTTAAAACTGTATATAATACAATGAATTGGTAGAATCGTGTTCCTAGTTGGGACTATGGAAGTACACACAATCCAATTATTGATTTCTGCAATAAATTGCCTATGCTAACCAACTTTTGTTTCTTTCAGGTGTTGTAATGAAAGAGCACAATATTACGCAAAGAGAAGTTGAACGAACAGTTTCAGAATGATGGCTTCACCATGCGAAACAGAGATTGAAAAGAAAAGGTAAATGATTAGTTCATTTTTTTATCTTTTTCAAAATTGTTATAGAATGTTTTTTGTTTTTATCACATTTAATTTTCATAAAATGTTTTATGTGTTGTTTTTCATTTGTGTTCCTTCTTGAGATTATATAATATGTGTTCCAAACCGATTCGTTTTTCATTTACTTTTCAGAATATTTCGTTGGTGAGACAAGTGCTCATTTAGTGAAAGGCTTTCGCGGCCATCGTTGAATGAATGATGTTTTTTCGGGTTTTAGGCCGACGTTTATTTAGAGAAAATCTCGACGTTTCGCCAACACGAGTGGTTGGCATTTTCAAGAGAAATATGTTTACAGTTTCGATCACTGAACACTATACTTATTGTTTGTTTGTACTCATTTATTTCATTTCTATCATTTTTTCAATGTATCACTTGAAAATGATATAAGAAAATGTTCACTATAGTTTCACCAATGAAATGAGCAAATAATGAAATAGTATGGGTAGAACGGATTTTCTTTTGGTACCTCCCATCAGGATGTAACCGGTATATGGGTTGTTGACTCTATGGAAAATCTTTCTAGGATGTACCCTGGATTTACAAAAGCTAAATCTCAGCGATCTCACTTTGTGATGTGCAGGAGACCTCTATCCAATGTTAGCATGAGTATGACAAATTCACCGCTCGGTGAGGTCCCTGATCCATCTGTGGGAGTTTAAATAGGAAGTCGCAGTCAGATTTTGACGTACTTGGTACGTACATGCGACGTAAAAATGTTAGCAGGGGACTTAACTTCAAGGCAGATTGATCAAACTATTTGACTGTGACCGCTTGATTATTTGCACATATATTTTGCGTATATGAAGAATTCAGAAAAATTGGACTTTCAACTACAATGAACAGTTTCACCACATTGAAAGAATTGAATTCAAAGGCACTGCTACTCCTCATAAAGTTTCTAAACTATAACGAAATCAATCTTTGAAATAGTTGTTTAACACCTAATTTAACACCTCATATCCTTACCTATTATTTCCCTGGGGTCTAAAAATCCGAGGTAATATTTCAGGGTGTGAAAGCTCCGCAGTTATCCCGGAGCGAGAACTCTCATTTACACCTTTCAGAACTTTACACTTTTGAGGGTATGAGTTTGACTCAGATTCAGTTTATGGTGAAGCCAAAAATAAGTACATAAAATAATGAGCTGACCAACTTTCTGTTAGAAAAAGGCCAAATATAAGAAGAAGTAATGTGATGTGACTAATGTCAATCTAATCACCGACATAACCTTACTAACCTTAAACTTTATTTTGAAATTACATTTCAGAAGTTTTTATGCCGTAGTTTAAGTGAGGACCGATACGACTAACAACGGTCTTTTATATTCAAAATGCCTAAAGAACAATATCGCGAGACAGATGTTGCCAGAAAAATGTAAGTATGATAAGCTTCATAGATTGAAGAACTCACTTTTAAGTTCTAGTTCCCATGTCAATTTTGGAGTGGAAAGTGCGGAGAGCATGCAACAGCAATCTCATATTCATGTGGTTGCTAAAAATTTGTATAATCAAGATCTGCAAAGAACTCCAGTTCCATATGGTGTGCTCGATATGAGATTGGTAAGTTTACTAATATCATGTTTGATTGACAGAAGTTATGGCAATGATTTTCAGGGAACAATCTCCAAAGAATTACCTTGTCAGACCTGTGGAAAGAACATAAACGATTGCAGTGGACATTTCGGATATATTGATCTGGAAGTCCCAGTGTTTCACGTCGGATATTTCAGAAGTATAATTGGTATTTTGCAAACTATTTGCAAAAGATGTGCCCAAGTACTTCTGTTTGATTCCGAGAAACAACAATATCGAATGCGCTTATCAAACAAAAATTTGAGTTACATGACCAAAAAGGCTTTTAGAAAAAAAATTGTTGAGAAATGTAGAAAAATTACTAAATGCCCACATTGCAAAGAAGTCAATGGCTTTGTGAAGAAAATGACAGCAGCTAAAGGGAGCACAGGGAACTCTGTTTTGAAAATTGTGCATATAAAAAATAGGGGAAAAGATAAACAAAGGCTTCTGGAACTTCAACTCAATGAATTCTCCTTGGCAATTGAAAGCAATCCAGACATTCGCACCATGCTTACCGGTGTTCCTGTTCCAGAAATTCTTACTCCCATAGATGTGTTGAAATTATTTGAAAGAATTCCTGAAAATGACATCTCACTTCTAGCCATGGATATAAAACGGTAATGATACCAAATAGAAAATTAACATCTTTTACTTCCATGTTTATACTTGAATTTGTGTTGTAAATACAATTCAAACTAGATACTTCCTAGATACTAGTGTCATGTGTTAATTTTGTATAGAATTTAAGCATAGTTTGGGTGTTTGGGTAATTTTTCTTTTGGTATATGAACATTTTTTTAAAATGTTTTTAGTCTTGTAATTTGTCATTTTCAGTGCTCAACCGAAGGACTTGATTTTGACAAGAATGCTTGTACCTCCAGTTTCAATAAGACCCTCTGTAGTATCTGATCTGAAGGCAGGAACGTAAGCTATTTTATACCAATAAAAACCTTTTTTTAAATCATTTATGCTTTCAGTAATGAAGATGATTTGACAATGAAGCAGTCCGAAATAATCTTTATGAATGATGTTCTAAAAAAGCACAAGCAATCTGGAGCTTCCGTGACTATGTATCAGGAGGGATGGGATTATCTTCAGCTACAGTCTGCTTTGTATATAAACAGTGAATTAACAGGTGTACCCCTTGCCATGATGGTAAGAACAAGAATAAAAAACTTATTTATCTGAGTCTTGATACAAATTTATGAACAAGAAACAAATTCACCTTTTTTAATTTTATTTCTCTGGAAATTACTTGAGAGAAATTGAGTAGTTTTCAATATTAAACATGAAAAATAGAAGCTTTATTATGTGACAACTCAACTACATCCATTCAAAAATATATTTTCTTTTTACTGGCATTCACATAATCTTAAATGTAATAAGAAAAAATGATCAGGATAGAATCAACTTCAAAATTACATGGTTCTGTTATTACTTACACATATGTATATGTTATGAACCAATAGGGTTAAGTAACACTCATGCTAGAATATATGAGAGCCTAAGTACTTCATTATCAAAGTTCATTCAATGTATTTTGACTCAGTAGAACTTGAGTACACCAGCATTTATGAAACACTCCAAAAAAAAACTCACATTATTTTGTACACATTTTTTGCTTCCCAACCAAAAATTTATAATAAATGTGTACAAAATTAGGTAACCTTTTTTTGGAGTGTGCCATAAATGTTCATTAACTTTTCCTTTTTTTAATTCTTTGGCTTACTTTATAAAGCAAGAGTACCTTGAAAGGATTATTTAATAATTTGCATTTTAAGTCCTAACATTTTGTTCTTTCTCATTCATTTAGAAGATTTCTTCATTTTTCGGGTGAAATGCTTAAATTTTAATTGACAATGTTAGTGAAATATGGAAAATGTCTATTTATTGATCCCAACTCTGCTTATTATTGTAGCTATTTTGTTCTTGTTTTTCCAGGACTCTTTCATACATGGTTTCCAGTTTAATACATTCTATATTGCCATATTTGGTCTCACTATTCATACACATTACAACCATTTTTTCTCTTTGTTAAATAATGCCTTTCCTGAAATGAAGACAGAAACTAATTTTGATAAATGAATATGTTTGTAGCCGAAAAAACCAGGCCGAGGGCTACAACAACGTCTCAAAGGAAAGCAAGGAAGATTTAGGGGTAACTTGTCTGGAAAGCGTGTAGATTTCTCATCCAGGACTGTCATATCTCCTGATCCAAATTTGGAAATTGATCAGGTAGGAGTCCCTAAACATGTTGCGATGATTCTAACTTTTCCAGAAAGGGTATTCCAAGGCAACATTGAGGCTATGCGCCAGCTCATTATAAACGGGCCAGATAAATGGCCTGGAGCTAACTACATTCAGCAAAGGGGGTTCAAGAAATTTTTGAAGTATGGTAACAGGGAAAAGTTGGCACAGGAACTAAAGGTACAGGTTTTTTGGCTTTGTTTTGTGGTGGAATTAAACATTTTTTTTGTAGTTGGGTGATATGGTGGAGAGGCATCTGCACAACAATGATGTGGTTCTTTTCAACCGACAACCAAGTTTACACAAGCTATCCATTATGGCACATAGAGCTAAAATTCACGATCATAGAACTTTCAGGTTCAATGAGTGCGTTTGTAATCCCTACAATGCTGATTTTGATGGGGACGAGATGAATTTACATTTGCCACAAACAGAAGAAGCAAAAGCTGAAGCTTTGATTCTCATGGGTGTAAGTTGATATACATTTAGCAAATATGTAATTTTCATTTGATGAATGCAATAGTTTTGTTTCACATTTTTTTCAGAATAAAAGCAACTTGGTAACACCCAGAAATGGGGAACTTCTGATAGCTGCAACTCAGGACTTTTTGACTGGTGGTTATTTGTTGACAAAAAAAGATACGTTTATGGATTTTAGCCATGCCACCCAACTAGCTGCCACTCTTCTTGCTGGTAAAGATACCCACATGCACATTAGGCTGCCAGAACCATGCATCATAAAGGTAAAACATTAAATTTAATCTGTTATCATCTTTTATAATCTTCTTCTCTCAGCCTGTCCAGCTCTGGTCCGGCAAACAAATCTGCAGCTTAATATTCAGCCCAAATAAGAAATGTCACGTTAAAGCAAGTTTAGAAGCTAAGGGAAAGGCATATACAAAAAACAAAGAGATGTGTGTCAAGGACTCTTATGTTCTTATTCGAAACTCAGAATTGATTGCTGGTACTCTTGATAAGGGTCATCTTGGCAGTGGAGGCAAAGGGGGGAATATATTCTATGTCTTATTGAGAGATTATGGGGAGGAGTTTGCTATAAAATCCATGTGGAGATTGGGTGAGAATTATTCATTGCAATTCAATTAAAAATAAGTTGCTAAAAATTCACGTGTTATTTTCCAGCAAGAATGACCTCTTATTATTTGATGAACACAGGATTTTCTATTGGAATTGGTGACGTAACACCTGATGAAAATGTAATAAAAAGGAAAAATAAACTACTCAGTCAAGGGTAAGTAATTGTTCCATCAGTACCTAGTACCTCAACGAGATATTATGAGGCCATAGGGAATTTTTTCGAAATAAACTTGATAATGACTTCCATGACTATGAGTCAAATTTATTAATAATTTTTAACAGTATACATCTTGTTCACTAAGTTTAAAATTATTTGTTTCAGTTACGAAAAATGTCAAAAATACATCAAACAAATGGCAGAGGGAAAATTGCCAACTCAAGCCGGATGCACGATAGAGGAATCCCTAGAAGCTGTCCTTATCAAAGAGCTTTCTGATGTAAGAGAATATGCAGGGCAGGTTTGTGTTTCTGAGTTACATCCTACAAACAGTCCACTTATAATGGCTCTTTCTGGCTCTAAAGGTAATTGAATATTTGAAGCAATACAGTCCACTATGATCAATTAACTTTCTTGCAGGTTCTATTATTAATATCTCGCAGATGATAGCTTGTGTGGGGCAACAAGCTCTCAACGGGAAAAGGGTACCTGATGGATTTGATAACCGTTCTTTGCCTCATTTCAAACATCACTGTAAGTTTACTGAAAACACAAAAAAATTACCATTTCATAATTATTTTTCGTTCAGCTAAAACTCCAGAGGCCAAAGGGTTTGTTGAAAATAGTTTCTATTCAGGATTAACCCCAACAGAATTTTTCTTCCATACAATGGGTGGTAGAGAAGGTTTGGTTGATACAGCTGTTAAAACGGCAGAAACTGGATACATGCAGAGAAGATTGGTAAAGGTGAGAAGTGCAAGTAAGAAGTATGCTTCTTGGGTGAATTAGCAATTCTTTCCTTGAGGACTTTTTTTATAAATACATATAGAACAAAATTATTTCAAGTATGTTTCAATTCTCAAGTTTTTCACATCGAAGTTTTACCTTTGAATAAATATGCAATCTTTCACTGTGAATGTAATATTGTAAATTTAAAATCAAGAAGCTATGATGGTGTAGATTGAAAGAATTATTTTTAAGAACATATTTTGAACCTTTTTTAAAGCATTACATTACATTACATTTTCGTAAAACAAATCATATTTAAGTTGCAAAAAAATAATGTTTTGCCGTTATTCAGTTTATGTAAAAGAATCTAGCCCCTCTGTAATCAGAAATGTTTCAATTATAACGGTTGTTGAAATTATCTTTCAACAGAAAGTGATTATCTATTGAAGTTATTTTTTTTATCATTGCTGATTTTTAGTCTGTTTGAAACACTTTTGGCCGAGTTGAATTTGCTCATCAAATCGTAGGTAATCCAGAATTTGCATTATATATATATATATTATTTTTCTCCTTTTCTACCAGTCCCTTGAAGATTTGGTTGTGCACTATGATGGATCTGTACGAAATGCTGAAGGGGATATGGTACAAATGACTTATGGTGTTGATGGCTTAGATCCTACATACATGGAAGGTAGGTCACTTTTTTTGTGTTGTTTGGTAAACTGTGATTAGGAAATTACAAGTGTAAATTAGTACAATTTCAGTTTTGTCAATAAACCTGTTTTGGTTTTTAAATAAAAGTAAAAATTGTTTCGCAAATAATGTTTACATAATGCCCTTATGGCTTACAATAACTAACGAGCCTTTCTTGCCAATAAAATCTTATGCTAACATCTAAATAAGAATATTCCCATGCCAATGAAATGCTTCAGTGATTCACCAATACTTTATTGATTCAGGTAAAGACTGTCCTGTGGATTTTGACAGAGTTTTGGAGCATGTCAGGGCCAGTAATCCATGCAGAACAGAAATAGTACTCAATGGAGAACAAGTCAGAAGAGCAACTGATGCGTTTTTGGCAACAAATGCGTTGGATGAATGCAGCGAACAGTTCAGGAAAGAATTGGTGTAAGTTTAGCTTTACATTCCACTACTTCGCTCCACCTCACTTGAAAATATCCTATTAGCTATTGATTTTTCAAGCAATTCAAGGAAAGTACTGATTTTATTGTTGAAATTAAGCCCTTAAAGTCATTGCGGAATTGAATAATCTTCTTGATTTTGATCTCTTTTATTGGTGGAATCACATATTTTACTATAAGTTGCTATAAGTTTTATCCCGACCTGCTTCTAATTACACTTATTTCTTTTCATGTTCCATTCTCAGTATTCAAATTTTATTTTCGCTCTTTTACCTTTTCTGTTTGGATGACCAGCCTTTTGTTCTACTGAAGCTTGAGATCTTTCTAAGTTTCTAGACGATCTCACCTTATTGACTGTCAGATTATTTCTAGTTGATTATAGTTATTCTTTTGTACGTGATCAAAGTCAAGTCAAAGCCAAGGCAAAGTCAAGTTAAGTCAAGTACTATATAGTACTGTTTTTTGTAAGAGCTTTTGTATGTTTTATTTGATTTGATACAAATATGTTATTTTATTTTATTATTTATCACTTACAATTATATACATTTATGCTCTTATATTTAAATTCTACAACTTGACTTGTCCTTTGACTTTTGTAAGTTCCACAGGATAATCAATCAATCAATTTATTTATCCTGTGGAACTTACAAAAGTCATAGGACAAGTCAAGTTGTATAATTAAAAATATAGGCGTATAAATGTATATAAATGTGAGTGATAAATAATAAAATAACATATTTGTATCAAATCAAGTAAAACATACAAAATCTCTTACAAATAACAATACTAGACATGGAACATAACAATAAATTGATTGATTGATAGTATAGTCAAAGTAAAGTCAAAATATACTTTATTGTTGGAAGTTATTAAATCTTATAGACAAATATTCATTAATTAAATGATGATTGAATTATATTAACAATTATCAGCTACAATGGTGATACTACTATCCACACATCAGCCCAGAGAACTCCACCACCATATTCATCTTCATTTTATTTATATGATTCCAGCCAGTTTATGTATACCGTAGCTGACCGAATTGATTCAGTACTCAGAAGATTCGGCTACTCTCCAATAGTGAAAGAAATAGAACGATTAACTTGCCGGCAGTTGGTCACCTTTTTGGAAACTTGTGCCAAAAAATACACCAGATCAAAAATTGAACCAGGAACAGCTGTGGGAGCTCTAGCTGCACAAAGTATTGGAGAACCAGGAACTCAGATGACATTGAAGACGTTTCATTTTGCTGGTGTAGCCAGTATGAATATTACACAGGGTGTTCCTAGGTGAGTAACGGTTGAATCGGAAACGAATTTTAATGTCCAAAACCTGTTTGTTAATGAGTATAAAACAGAGTATCACAACCATTTATATATTTTAGGATAAAAGAAATTATTAATGCCAGTAGGAATATAAGTACGCCCCTTATTACTGCAAGTTTGATGAACAAGACTGACCCTTGGTATGCCAGGGAGGTGAAAGGCCGAATTGAAAGAACTACTTTGGGAGAGGTGAGGTTTGATATTTCATTTACCAACAAATTATGTGAAGAAAAGTTTTGAATCAAAAATCACTCTCGTTTCAAAATAATTAGTACTCAGCGTTATCACTGCCATAATTTCAACAGATAATGGCCCTAACTCGAAAGTTTTATAGAACAATGAATCATCTGTTAAATTACGGCAGTCATACCTAGTAACACCCTGTATACTTAATATTAAAGCTGATTCACGTTGGATGGTATAGTAGGCGTTATTGGAAAACCAATTATGACTTTTTTACGTCAACAACGTTGTGATTTTAAATATCATACCCAGTATATATTCAAATTCTTGAAGTATACTGATATACCCTTATATACTTATGAACCTTGTGAAGAGCTATAAATAAATATTACAATAAAATAACGAGTTTAATAATAAAATTAAAAAAAGATTGTAGATGATACAATAAAGTGGATAACTTCATATTTGAACATTGAGTGCAATGGATAAAATATCAAAATGCCTTTTGAGAAGTACAAAATCTATATACCTGAGTGCCACAAGGTTTATTTTTGGGACTTTTGTTTTTTCATTTATTAAAGATAATGACATGTCGAAAGGTGTAAAATTAAATGGATGAAATTCAACAATGTTTGAAGGAAGGTTTTGAAAATATGTTTTGGTGGTTAGGTGATATTGGTTTAAAATTAAATACTAAATTTATGTTAACTGGATATAAACACGATGTTAATCATGTTACAAATTCCTTTTATTTTAAAATTGATCATGAAATTTTCGAAAGAGTTTTTGATTTTAAATACTTGGGAATTGTGTTGGACCTGGAACATAAATTAAATGATCTCAATATGTGATTTAGAAGAAAGTCGCAACTAAAATAAATTAACTTTAAATGTTAAATTGACCCTTTTATTTGGGTAACCAGTTGACCATTCATCTGACATGCTTACACATAATAATATATGTGTTACTAATCCTGACCTTCTTTTTACAGATTTCCACATGTATTGACGAAGTTTATACAAAAACTGAAGCCTTTCTCTTGATACAACTCAACTATGAGAGAATCAAACTCCTTAAATTAACCGTGAATGCTGAAACTATTCGATATTGGTAATTACTTGTAATAATTATCTTTGAGAATCATCTAACGATAATGATTTTCAGCCTTTGTACTTCAAAATTGAAACTAAAACCAGGAGATGTTAAAGTGGAAAGCGATACCATCATAACTGTCCATCCTAATCGAAGTAAACATTTGAGACGGCTCAACTTCGCTCTAAGCGAATTGAAAGTTCTAATACCAAGTGTAGTAGTACAGGTAGAATATTTGGATACAATTTATTGTTTTCATCATTGAAATTCTTATAAAACTTTAGGGTCTGTCAACAATTAATAGAGCCGTGATAGCAAGGGATGATAAAGACGGCAAAGCAACTTATAGTCTTTGCGTTGAAGGTAATAATTTAGGACAAGTCATGGCCACCTATGGAGTAGAAGGAAAAAAAACTGCATCAAACAATATCTCGGAAGTTTTTCAGTACTTGGGGATAGAAGCAGCAAGGTAATCCTCAATATACAATAATTCAATGATATGATGATAAATACATCTAACAAAAAATCCAGTGTTCTGCCACTTTTCTCCATTTTTATAACTTGCCAGAAGAGTCTTTGTAAACAGAAAACAACAACTTTGTAATAAAAATACAAAAATCAAGGTGTTACTCAAGGTTTTGTACTAGGATCAATTATGTTTCTCTTTATTTACTACTGATACTACTCTTTCATGAGATGTTTATATTATCTAATCAATGTATATTTAGACTTTTGTGTTGAAACCAACCATTGAAAAGATCTTCAAGTAGTGTAGCAATAGTGTGAAATGAAATTGAAATCCTTAATTTCAAATTAATCGTATATTGTATTTTCTAGAGGTACTATAACGTCTGAAATCAAGATGGTAATGGAAAACCACGGAATGAGTGTAGATTTCAGGCACATGATGTTGTTATCTGCGCAAATGACACACACTGGTCATGTACTGGGTATCACAAGAGAAGGACTGGCAAAAATGAAGCAATCTGTCCTCAATTTGGCATCGGTAAATTTAATAAAGTGGTGGCACTTCCTCAAATTATTAAAACTAAATTTTTATTTCAGTTTGAGAAGACAGCAGATCATTTATTTGATGCAGCTTATTATGGCCAAACTGATAAAATCAATGGAGTTTCAGAAAACATTATAATGGGCATGCAGGCTCCTATTGGAACAGGGATTTTTAAGCTGCTTCATAAACCACATCGTATAGAGGAGTGTACACAGACAGAAGAGTTTTTATTTCAAACTGTCACATAAATAAGTTTTCACTTTTTGATACTTTTTATTTGTTAATGATTATAAATTGTGTTTTTTTATTAGGTGATAAAATAAAAAATTAATAAATGCTTCAGGATTCTTTTTTTGCTTGAACTAATTCCCGTAAACTATCAGTTGCCTCTTTCACAGAATTTTCAAGGAAAATTTTGTTGTTTTCCAATACTTTAATTCTTTCTTCGGCTGTATTTTGCTTGATCTTCAAATTCTCTTTCACTGTTTCAATAGGAGTTAAGAAAAACATGCGTCCCACAGATTCATAGGTATTTGTTCCTTCCTCAATAGTGTTGATCTCCCTAAAATATTAACCAGTTTCATCAACTCTTCCTGTATTGTAAATTGTACCCACCTTTCTGTAATAGATGCATGCTGCTTACTCCTTTTCAAATTTTCTATTTGTATGTCTGCCATTCTTAACTTCTGTGAAGTTTCTAATTGTTTTTCTTGTAGCTCAACAAAGGCCTGCAGTAAAACACTTGTTAATAAATCGCGTATCATATAAACGTACTTACTTTTTTCAATTCCATATCAACTTTGGACATTTTCCTAATTGATTTTTAGCTACTTCAATCAACAATCCCAACCAAATTCCAAATTTGGTCAAAGAAAAGGTAAAATGACAATAATTGACAAATGACAGACAGGATCACCAACTGAGAGAACTAGAAAGTCTCCACATAACACAAGGTGCTTTCGTTTGCATGACAAGTGTGGCACTTTCTTATTTTCGGTGGAATGTATTGACTGGATTGACACTCCTTACTGAACTACACTTGATTGAAAATGCAGAAAAATTACACTACACGTCAAAGGACCTAATGTGAGGGTCCTATTTACTACACATAAGTGCTTTTTTCTGTTGCCCCAGTACGGATATTTGAATTTGCCTGCGTTGAGTGTATCTGGGTCTGGATGGTCATAGTAGCTGAGGCCACACATTGAAATAAGGAAGAAAAACATTTCTTTTCCTCATGGCGATTCGTTGAGTAGCTGACGTTTCTTGTCTTGAATTTATTAATTTTTAGAAAGGTGAATATTTTGGGTGGTAGTAATAAAATCTTAATCAAACTACAAATTATAAATCAAATGTAGTAAATCCCATGGGTTTAGAATCATGGCAACTTTTTAGGTTATATCCTAGCATATTGTTTCCAATCTCAATTTTTTTCTTCAGAAAATGTCGAAAAGGAAGGCTCTTGAAGAGTCAGACAAGCTGACACGAATCGCTATCGTCAATGCAGATAAATGTAAGCCTAAAAGATGCAGACAGGAATGCAAGAAATCATGTCCAGTAGTTCGTATGGGAAAACTCTGCATTGAGGTAACTCCCAATAGCAAAATAGCTTCCATTTCCGAGGAACTTTGCATTGGTTGCGGTATTTGCGTGAAGGTGGGTGTATTTCATTTAATCCAAATGCCTGTCGCCAACTATAGCTCTTTTAGAAATGCCCATTTGAAGCTATAAACATCATAAATTTGCCAAGCAACTTGCAAAAAGAAACTACTCACAGGTACGGCAAGAATTCCTTCAAGCTACATAGGCTTCCCATTCCCCGCCCAGGCGAAGTACTAGGGCTAGTGGGAACTAATGGAATAGGTAAATCAACAGCATTGAAAATACTTGCTGGGAAGCAGAAACCTAACTTGGGTAAATTTATGGTAAGGAACAACTTTTGGGTTATTTTCAAATCATCAACTAAGTTAATTTCAGGATCCCCCTGACTGGACAGAAATCTTAAGCCACTTCAGAGGAAGTGAATTACAAAATTATTTCACCAAAATTCTGGAGGATGATTTGAAGGCATTGATTAAACCGCAATATGTGGATCAAATACCAAAAGCCATCAAGGGAACTGTTGGTCAACTTCTTGATCGAAAAAATGAAGTTCAAAATGTAGAAGAAATTTGTAGAATGTTAGGTAATGTTGTAAATTCCAAACAAAGATTTTTTTTAGAGATTTGTCATCATTTTAGATTTATCTCATATAAAGGAAAGAGAAATTGGTGCTTTATCTGGAGGAGAGTTACAGAGATTTGCTTGTGCTATGGTGTGCATTCAGAATGGGGATATTTTCATGTTTGATGAACCATCTTCATACCTGGATGTTAAACAACGTTTGAAAGCTGCCAGAACAATTCGCTCTCTGTTACATCCTAGCAAGTGGGTATATTAAAGCATGTGGAAGATGCCAAAACATTAATTCACCTCATTCTAGATTTATTATTGTAGTTGAACACGATCTCAGTGTTCTTGACTACCTTTCGGACTTTATCTGCTGTCTCTATGGTGTTCCTGGTGCTTATGGAGTAGTAACTATGCCTTTCTCAGTGCGTGAAGGTGATATAAAATAAAACTATTATTCTAGTTTGAATATTGTGAATTATCTGTGTTTTATAGGAATTAACATTTTCCTTGATGGTTTTGTGCCAACTGAAAATTTGCGTTTCCGAGATGAATCCCTAGTTTTCAAAGTGGCAGAGTCTGCCACAGAAGAAGAAGTGAAGCGAATGAATCACTATGAGTATCCTGCAATGATGAAGACTATGGGTAACTTTGAGCTTAGTATTGTTAAAGGACAATTCTCTGATTCAGAAATCCTCGTACTACTTGGAGAAAATGGCACAGGAAAAACCACCTTCATCAGGATGTTGGCTGGAAATTTAGAACCTGATGGTGGTTCAGGTAATTCAATCTATCAGAATCATTTTGTACATTCACATACAATCTGTTATAAAATTATTTTAAGACAATTTTTTTGATAAAGGTTTAAGAATTTTGAAGAAATCAAACTTTTGTTTTAAATGTCCTAATTTGAAAGAACTATTTTCCATTCAATTTCAAATTGACCAAATAAACAACTCCATTGCATACTTACATAAAAATGATACTTTATTTTCTGTTTCGTTCTAGGTAACTTGATTCAGCTCCACATAAGTTACAAGCCACAGAAAATTAGCCCTAGGTCTCAAGGATTGGTCCGGCAACTTTTACACGAAAAGATTAGAGATGCCTACATTCACCCACAGGTAATATTTATTCCAGAAAAAGTTTCTGTCACTGAGAATTTGTTAAAAGTCATTTATAAAAACGTTGATAAAGGCTTCCTTCTGAGCTCAGTAACACCTAGTTTTGTTTCTCTAATATCTGAATTTTTTTATTAATGATTTTTTAGACGAGTTTTGACTGATAAGAGAGCTTTTTCATAAATACCATATGATTCTATTAATTAATAATATTATTAATGATCAAGAAGTCATAATTCATCCATTGATATACTTTTTGTTTTCTGTAATTTATAAGATGCACATACATTCACCTCAAAAAGAAAAAAGGGAATAACGAATTGGGATATAATTTTTTAATTATTCCCAATCTCTCTTTTATATCAGTTGATCATTATATAACGTTATATATCTGCAACTACATCTTTAGACAATTTCATTATACTTGTTGGGTTCTTGTGTCATTATTTTCCACAAATTAAAAAAGACAAAATATAATAATTTATTTACTTAAATTTCACTCTAGTTTATTGCTGATGTGATGAAACCACTGAAGATCGAAGATATAATTGATCAAGAAGTGCAGAATTTATCAGGAGGAGAACTGCAAAGAGTTGCGATGACACTTTGCTTGGGAAAACCAGCAGATGTCTATCTTATAGATGAACCCAGTGCTTACCTTGACTCTGAACAGCGTTTGGTTGCAGCTAAAGTGATAAAAAGGTAAAAAAAAATTGTGATTTGCAGAAATAATTCATATTATCATGTGATCCATTGATTTCAATAGATTTCTTCTAAGAAGATGAATATAAAGGGTGTATGGGGTATGAACTATGTAATTTATACAGATGATGGCTTGATGGCAAATATGTGGGTCCTAAATCCAACAGTTTTCGAAATTTCATCCTAATTTTGATCAATTTGGCAAGAGTGCATAAATTATTCATCACTGCTATAGTCACATTTCAGTGTGACATGAGTTTTAAAACTTTATAAAATAATTTATTCCCAAAGCTGGTTTGTCATTTAGAGACGTATCAAAGAACACTAAAAAACTTGTATAATTTGTTATACCAAATCACCTAGGTTTCGGGAGAAACTTCTTCCCAGAAGAAGAATTATTTCTTTCCATCCCAAGCAACCCTCAAAAGTCTTCAGGAGACTTGTGCAAGCTAGGAATTATGAGGGTCTCGGTTCAAGGAATCATCTGTTGAAGTATCAGTAGACATACCTCTAACACCCTGTATACTAAAAGTGTGTTTGAGATAAAATTGAAAAAGAAAAATGTGTGTTCTTGTTTTACAGTGCAGCTTTTTTTTAGCCCCTCCCCCCTTTTAACTTATGAACGGTTTGAGGTAAAAACCATTTTGAATGGTATAACCGGTACTACTTTTTGCGTCAGTGCGATTGACCGATAGGGGCGCGGGGGGGCACATCAATTTAAAAATTTCAACACATCGTTGAACAACCATATAATTTCCGTTAATACTGTCTGTAAGTCAAACCTTTAAAAGTTAGGAGGGGGGGGACTAAAAAATCCGCACTGTATACTGCAGTAATAGTTGATAAAGTAATGATTATTTGAGTTGGCAATTATTATGTTTTTAGGTTTATTCTACATGCGAAAAAGACTGGTTTTGTGGTGGAGCACGATTTCATCATGGCAACCTACCTAGCAGATCGTGTCATTGTTTTCGAAGGTTCTCCATCTGTGAAGACTACTGCACATGCTCCTCAGACCCTTTTGGCTGGTATGAATAAGTTTTTGGAGCTGCTAGGAATCACTTTCAGGCGTGACCCCAATAATTTCCGACCCAGAATTAACAAACTTGAGTCGGTGAAAGATTGTGAGCAGAAACGAGCTGGACAGTACTTCTTTTTGGAAGATTGAGCTGTTGTTTACTGCACTTGCATCACTCGAACAGTAATTTTTCCGGTTTTTGGTATATAAGTATTATTGTATTCTTATGTATAATTTGGAAGAATTAAAAGAGATAATCAGGTTTTGATGTATTTTATTATTTGAGGTTTATTTAGATAAATAGGTTATTCAGGATTATTACAGAACAAATGTATCAATCAAACTTTTATTGAATAAGTTTTCTTCCACAATAAATATTAGAAAAATCAAAACATCACTGCGAAATACTGACTAATTCAACAGGTCAAATGCTGTAAAATTAATATGCATATACATAAATATAAAAGATAAAATGTATATATAGTAAAATAATAGTTATTTATGCAGCAAGTGCAAAAAAGTAAGTGTATATGCACCCGACGTGAAATTGCCCGACCAAGCTGTCAGGCAGAGTCTGACAACTCGTCGAGTGCAATTAACAATTTTTGCACGAGTTTGCATATCATATTTTTTATTATATAACTAATGCTAATTTTGCAAGTGCTTTTTTATGGTTTTGACTGATAGATGGCTACGTATAAAATTAATGAAACCTAGAAGGGTTTGGACTGCAAGAAGGCAAAAGCCTTCTGGGATTCCCGTAAAAATTACAATGTCTGAAAGAATAAAAATCGTTCAAATAAGAAAGAGACAGAGTTATAAGTTCTCCAGCCTTCCGAACGAGGCAACTTACGGGACCAGTATCAATAAAAATCTGATAGATGTCTCTCGCGATTACATCACAGTAGGGTCACTGAATCTAGAAGGTCGTGCCGTCCTTACGGGTATGGCCAATGGGCGTGGTCTAGTATTTGAAATAGATCCAGTATTCAAATAACCCACAAAACTTGCTCTTTAATTGGTGATTTTGTGGGTTATTTGAATACTGGAACTATTTCAAGTATTGGACCACGCCCATTGGCCATACCCGTAAGGACGGCACGGCCTTCTAGATTCAGTGACCCTACATCACAGACTACATGCTACACAGATCCTCTCACCACAGCACTACGAACATAGAGGATATGACCAATTAACTATCGTCCAACCCCTTCAGTTTTCGCCGTTTTCGGTTTCGCTGTTCACGATGACAATAACTGTCATCGTGACATCCTAATAATTATCTAGCAAAGGAACTTACAGGTAGTTCATTTAAAGACGTAATAACATTTATTGAACATGGTTTGCGAAATTACTGAGAAAGTGCAAATTGTCAAATGGTATTTTCAAGGATCAAGGACGTACATTGCGTCAAATTAAAGTATTATTTGTTGAAAAGTTTGAAAATAGGCGGACAAAATTATCAATTTCTCTAACTCTTCCTATGTTCAGTGCCCTGTGAGAAGTACTGTATTGTGATCTGTGGATTAAATCCAGCCATGATTTTAAGCGAAACAGTGATTCAACTTTTTTTTTCAATCTAAGGCCTTCTATACCTGATATAAAGTATTAACATAAGCGGTAGTAGGTATACCTATTTCAACAGTTTTTGGACAACAAATTGAGTTCAGTGATTCTAGTGTTCATGGTTTCAGAATTAGTTAACTTGAAATCCCGGCAGAAGTGTGAAGTTCCGTTACCACAGACCGTGGTGTGTCTAGTATCAGGCGTATTTATTGCCTAGTGACCTAATGCTAAATGCATTTATCATTAGGGCCACAAAGATTCTTTATATTATGTTCCAATTGAAAACAAGGATCGAGGTATGCAAAAAGTGGCAATGCTTGCGTAGATGAATATCTGATAAACTCATTATTTGAACTTTCGAAATTTTCGGCAATTTATTCAAATTTGAAGGAGAATAAAGTCTCGCATGGAACTTGCCAGCTGATCACCACTAACCTGTTTTGTGCCAAAATTCTGAGCGCCATTTCGCGAATATTATTATTATATTTACCTTTTCGCATTATCTTATCCAACTAAAGACCACTTGCTCACTAGTTTATCACAGCGCCGGCGAAGGTTATTTGTAACTCAGAGTAATAAACACTCGAATGCAACTTTTTTTTCGTATCATTCGAATGCAACTTTTTTTCCGAAATTGTCGAATGTAACTTTTTTGAAACACTCAATTTCTTTCGGATCACTGTAATGCAATTTTTTTAAAGGAACAGTTGAATGCAACTTTTTTCCGAAATTCTCGAACTCTCTTTATGTCGAAAATCCGACTTTCGGCTTTTTTCTTGAAAACTCGACATTAATGTAGGAGCTTTGACTTTTTTCACGAAATTCGAAATGAAAAAAATAACTAGAGGTTCTTCTGCGCTTTCGTAACCTCCTGGCTTTTTTTCTAATTTATTGTTCGATTTTGCTTATTGATCTGAGGTGTTCGCTGATTTACCTAGGTAGCTAAAATAGTCCTAGGTAGGTAGGTCATTAGGATTGGATTGTAGGGGGTTGTACTAAGTTGTACAGGCTATTCGGCCTCACAAGCACTTTGGACCTATTAGATCTTTTGAGCAATAGGTCATTGGGAGCTAAACGGGTACAAAAATATCAACAAATTAAATGGAATAATTATTTGTGACACGCCCATGATTCATTATTATAAACCTACTCGTGATATTCCTAGAAACTGTTCAAATCTGCATGACTAACAAAATGTAAACACCAAACATACCTACTTATCGCTCAACAAAATAAAACATTAAATTTTTTCGGAAACTATTTATGACCTAGACATAGAGATAATTTTTTCATGCTAGTACATTTTCACTGAGGAATTCCGTATTTGGAAGGACGGAAGGAGCAACTTCAAGAAATTCCTAAAACTATTTCTGTTAAATGCACCTGAGTCGGTGTTCAAACTGTTCAAAGGCCTGAGTTGTCTTTATTGTAAGAAACGATTCGGCAAATCCAACACCGTCCAGTTATGTTCTTCTCTGCAGGCAGAGACCTCTACCGTAGTATACTGTTGAATGGATTTCTGGCAATCTCGATTCGATTCTCGTTCTCGCATTCGTGGTAGATTTTACGGTGGGTGTGACTCAAGACACAATTTTATAACTTTTTCTAATTTGTGAGTATGGTTTTCGGTTCAAAATAATACCTACTTCATAGGAAATCCATTCTTTGTTATTCACCTACACATAATTTGACCATAATTTTAATCGATTAGTACCTACCTACAAAATTTACAGGTCAAATTCAGGAAAACAGTCGTGACCCAAAAGATTTATTGATTTTCTTTTTTTTTATTTTTCGTGTTGTTCCGTTTCGAAAATGTATTAATGTAACTACCTATGTGCAAATGCTTTATAGAGTGAAAGAATATGGGTTCAACTGGATAACTTACAAGTAGAAATTTAAAAATAGACATCTACCGGTTTGCGTATGGTCGTAATATCGTCATTTACGAAAGTATACAAAAACTATAAATAATCGCATCACGAATTGCACAATCTAATTAATTAACACGAGAAAATCTCGTTGTGAATGACTAAGAACAACTTTTTCAAGAATTGCCTGCTCTAGGTATCTGGCGAGTCAGTTCTGTGAAAATGTTATTCACTAGTATGTACGGTAATAATTATTTAAAAGAATGATGTCATCTACTTGATTGTGCATTCCATGGCTAAATTCACATCGCTCATGGTCTTCCATTCAGTTCACGACTAGCTGTTGTACGTGTTGTAACATTTTATAATTTATTTTAAAGTTTAAATTTTAGTAGTTAGATTGTTTTTCTTATTGTTCTAGTCACACTATACCAACTGAAGCAACATGAGTAACCAACAGTATTATCCTTTCAAAGTGAGTATTATTGATTGTTTATTTTGTGGGGATAGGTCGACAATATTTTTGCCGATGACAAATGCCAGTGGGATCGGCCCATCCCTAGCTTATATTTTTTGGGAATTTTTCGCAGTATAGCTTATTGAAGAGAATTACCTATCCATTCATTTTTGATTTTCAACAGTTTCAACTCCCTGATAGACCGACCGGCAGACCCAGTGGCGCATTCAGGATTTTTTTTTCGGCGTGTTAATATTTTAATTTTGACTTTCGAAACCCAAAATACACCTCAACAAAATATTTTCAGTGATTAATCAAGTGGCAGGGAGACATTTTTCGGGGAGGGGGAAGGTTTATAACCCCCTGAGGCCCCCTCCCTGGGTGCGTCCTTGGACATACCTGGTATTAATTTGGTATATTTATTTTTGGGTATTAATTCGGCATATATCTTCATATATCTAAGTTCTATTTAATATACCGGCGGTAATAATGTAACAACCTATTTCCCCTTCACATGTGAGACTGATTATGATTTGTGTTTTGGGGGGTGGTTGGACTTTTAGAACTGTAATTCTTGCCCATTGAATATCCTTGAATAGTTATATATTCTCTAAAAAACTATGAAATGAATTTACAATGGAAATTATTGCAATGCGTGGTATAAGTAGGCCATGAATGCATTATGTGGTATCCAGATGTTCTGTTGTCTTCGTTTGTATCATTTTCATAGCACATGCATCTAAGGATTATTCAGAAAGATTTTAGAGAATATTGGATAAATAAAACGCCACCAAGAGGAGAGAAAGACACCCGGGAATATTTTACATACAAACGTTACATGAATGATGTAGTTATCAGATATTTGACTCATGTTTCCCACTTAGTGGATGTTTGGAGAAACAAGAACTTCCCTGGCTAATACCTCGGAGGACATTGAACTGCTTCTGATATCTTATTTGCCTCGAGTTGAAGGTGCCAAGATACAATAATAATAAACCTCAAACTTTATGCTTGAGGAGGTGAATGCTTTCGAGATCGACAAATGAGCTACGGTTCATCTTAAGCTAAATCTCAACAGAGCGCGTTGCAAACAGTACGGAGTGCGGAGATGATGTCCATATCGTGGACGAAGACATTCTACATCATCTTGAAGCGGAATAAGTGACGAATATTTACCTAGGGGTGCAAAACACCAGGAGTAACCAATTAAAAAAATCTCTCTGCAGCACAAAATCAGACAGATTTGGTCATCAGAACTGCCAGGAAAAACAAATAATATGCTTGCCGTTCCGATCTGCCTCGTACTCGACTTTAGATAAATGAACTCAAGATATGCTGCGACAACTTCACAACTATACGTAAAAACTCTCAAAATGAAGCATCTTCATAAGAGCTTGCATCCTAAATCGTCCCGTTCCACGGTTTTATTTCCCCAGATAACAGAAAGATCGTGAACATTTGAGTGTTTCCATGACAGAAAGTGGTACTGCAGGGTGGAGCTAGCTAGTGCATCAAGCATCTTTTGAGGTTTTAGGTTTATCTGCCTTTTGGTAATTTGGAAATACTGAATTTTTTGTTTTGAATTAGCATTTTCGTTCTGGGGGGGGAGGGGGGGTAATAACCACCACGACCCCTCTTTGAATACGCCTTTTGCTGCAGCCGATGAACTCGGTCTCGTGCTCGACACGAGGTGACTCAAATTCTGACAACAAATTAGAAACTTCGACGAAAAGACAAAATTCTCACATCAAAATCATCGAAGACAGTGGCGTAGCCAGGATTTCAGTTTGGAAAACCTAAACGTAGAATATATCAAATGTTCTTTTTATACTACGACCTTTAGAGATTAGTATAATACTACGGTTCTCCAGGAGGACCCAAACTTTTTTATTTGACGTTGTAGACCCTTATTTACTTTGTGGAAAATTACACTAACGAAAAAGAAATGTCTGTCTGTTGCTCTGTCTCTCTGTAGCTCCGTCGTAAGCACTTCAAATTTGATTAATTTTATTACTTTTATAAGACGTATATACATATAACACAAAGCAGCAATGACAATTTACTAAATATAATGAAACACCAACAACAATATTCAACATACGTCAAAATATCAACAAATACCTTACAACTGTAAGAAGAAAAGTAGAAAAAAAAAGCTAGAAGCAATTAACCGATTTAAAAATCGGTTTTTCATTAAAATACAAAACATTTCTCGTGAAAAATAAAAAAAATTATTCACCACGAGCGTTACTATATCCTAACGCTGATTGAGCAACACTCATCCCTCGGCCCTGAGGCCCTCCGACTGAATCATGTTACCCTCCGAGCATTAGGATCTATATAACACACTTGGTTCATAAATAACTAAAAAAAATCGCATACTTTTCTTTATTCGTGTTTTTAGAGAAAGCTCTTAACATTGTTTTACATTTGCTTTGCGAAGAAATACAGTCACCTTCGTGACTGCACAAATTGGATCTTTTCAACGTGCACTTTTTTATTGGTCTTTAATAGCCTCGGAAATGTGATACTGTTTTATTTTTACGGTTATCGAATTTCCTGTTGTGGTTACTGAATCGTTCGATATATGCCGGACACCGGAGTAGCAGCAAAATGATATTACCGACGATATTATTATATCAACAAAAATGAGACTTCCTGTGTTGTGTATAAAAACGAAGCAATGTACGAGAATCTGAGGGAGGCTTAGGTAGACGTATGATGTGTGAACGGGTAAACAGAAATGGAGAATGAAATTCCAGTCAAATGAGAATGGATTCCAGGTGATGATTTCATTGTTTTACCCGACTCAAACGCAAAAAGGGGTGTTGAGGGAATCGCTTTTATGACTTCAGTTTTTTTACGATTTTTTTGGGGGGAAATTAATCAACACATTCGCCACAGGGCCAAATTTGCCTGGCGCCATCCCAAGATCTATAATATTTTCAGTGTCTACCTAACGAACCTCCCCGTCTTCAATGAGCTAGCGGCACCCACTTGTCATCTGACATTTGTTAGCCAAGAAACTTGCACATTTGGTACGTAGTTGTATGGTTTCATTTTGGCGCCCAACGTGGGGCTCGATTCGTGTGGTTTTGATCACGAGGACAATTTAGTACATATCGAAATAAAAATTTGTTTTTTCATTTTGTAAATAATTGTTAGAATCATTCATTGAGCAAGGGTTACTTTGAGCATCATTGAGCAGGGGTCAATTTGAGCACAATGCAAGTATATCGTTCAACACAAGACGAACTAACATGAACCTAAAAAATTACCAAATCTAACCCTTATTCAAAATACAATATACGCAAGCAAACTAAACTTCAAAATAGGCAAATTAGGCAGCGTTATAGAATTGAGAGATTCCCAAATTGTTATCGGACCACCAAGTTCATAAAAAATATATCTTTCAAGAAATCTCTGGTTTTGCAAAAAAAAAAGATTCTACGTTCGGTAAATTTGTGTCTGACTGGCGCTGTAATCGAGAACCCACAGGCGCTGTCTTGCCAATGTTCAACGAGTTCATCCTGTTCACTCCTACTCGTAATAAATATATGCCTACAAACCTTAGCTGGGCGTGGTGAGGAAGAAACTCGACTGTTCGGTGTGACGCGCTATTGATGGCTCTTAATGGTGAAAATACCCAATATTTATGCATTTTATGGTCCCATTAAAATTCCTCCTAAACCGAAAATAACGATGGAAGTATAAAGAAATTACTAACAAGTATTTCAACATTTTAATTAGTGTTTATTCACTTTTGTAAATATCTTGTAATTTAGTTATAAATATTATTTTAGTAACGAGTTATTTATATTTTCGTAATAACTTCATGAATCCAGTATAAACAAAATGTTATCACAAAAAAAACACTTGACTTCACATTATCGGTTACACTCGACTCGAGAAGTATTTGCACTTCTGGATAAGTGCATGCGATCCTTCAAGCATCGTCATTCGATTCATGCAAGGAGAATCTTTCAAAGTTCAGAAAAAATGGCGAGAACCAAGGAAAAGAATATACAATAATTGGTTTATTTTTAACCTTTTGATGGTTGTAATTGTATGTTTCGAAAAAACAGCCTAGTTGCAAAGCTCAAATACTGTCTAATTTTCTAATCTTAGAAAAATTACGAAGAGAACGATAATTTTATATTTTGAACACAATAGCTTTCTTGTCTACTTTCTGCCTACTTCTGTGCTTAGAAAAGTTGGATTATCTATAATCCATTTAATATATTTGCACATTGTTCAACTAGTATTCGGAAATAATAACTAAAAGTAAATAAACTTCCACCACGCTTCTGTAATTGTCAACTTGTCAAAGCTCACATCGATAGCAAGGTCATAATACAGGGCATGGCTGTCTTAAGGGTCTTACAGAAAATATTATTATATTTTCCAAATTATAATGGCTTCCTCGAGCTTGAATTAAAATCCGGAGATTGTATCTTGGTCGCGAATTTTTATGAAAATTTGGATCTCGAAAAAATTTCCGAAAATAATTCATGCTCTAGAGAGATTATGAGTTAAAATTTCTTTAAAAAAATTCGGACCTCGAAATAATTCATGCTCTAGGCTCTAGTCACAGCTTAATAAACACATATTAAGCTGTGCTCTAGGTATATTATAAGTAAAAATTGGTATTTGTGAAAGACCAGCCACTGAAAGTAAAGTGACATGCGATTTGAATTTTACACCCATCGTTTCTTTATTTGATTGATGGTCAGAGAGATTCATTTTTCCACTTCGTATATCAAATGTTTTTGTCTGTAGATTCGAATGTATATCAAGGCAATTCGTTGTGAAAACGTTCCACGACTAATTGGGAACAATGATCTTATTGTTCTTTCAGTGCAGGAAGCACGTTATTTCATATTCCAATTTTGACAAATGGGATGTGAAACGGAATCTAATAGAAAGTAGAAGCACTATATAGGTTTAGAATGCCCAGTGTTCACCTTGGATGCTATTTATTACTGTGTGAAATACTTCTAATGGTACCTACATTACTTTACTTTAAAGGTGAATACAAGGCCGTTGGGTCTACTCATCCTACACCGCCTACGCGTTTTTTCATTGACACCGTTCAACCAAGCGTGGTTCACTTGGTAACCATGTAACCAAGTTTCGATTTCAGTTAACTTGCACCGCCACAACAATAATTACAGAGTTGCCAGCTGTCTGAAAATACAAGTAAACCTCGAAAAGTCAAAGAATTTTGTAAAGAGTCTGCGAAATAGGCTGTGATCTAATGAGAGTCATAAAATGCATTAAATATGTTCTGCACTTTTGCGACAAAGGGAAAGTTTGTTCTTCAGACAGAAACAGGGCCGAAAGTTTGATCCCTAGGGTCTTAAGTTATGTGTCTGATCCCAGGGACTATATAATGTAGGAATAAATTGTCGTTATTGTCATCAATTTCGTGATCATAATGGAAAAATGTAAAAAAATAAAATAAAATAATTTTTACATAATGTAGGTAGTACACTGAATAGTCGATTTATTTCAACAGCAGTTACTGCTTGATTACATACGACAGCTCCAGGAACTACGCTAAAAAGCTTGTTTGGAAGTGTTTTATTCATGAATAACATTCGATGACTACTACTAACTGACCTACAATAGGAACTCCCACTGAAAAAGGAGAAAACATGTATAATTCTAAATGTATGGCTTTATTGTAATACTATATACTTGAATGATGAACTATGTGGAATAGAGCCCGTGTCCGCATTCATACTATTCTGTCATTTCGCCATTTACGGTCTCTCGACTCCATCGAGTAGTCTTTGGTCATGTACTTGTCTATCTAATCTTATACTTGTGTCTTCACGTCTGTGATCGTTTTCCAAAACATGTTGGAAAATACTCTATTTCTCTGGTCTCAATATCTAATATGAGCGACATGCTCTTTGAATCGTTTTTTCATGGCTCTTCTAGTTTGACCGACATACTTCACACTCATTGCAGTTAATCTCATAAATCCCCAACTTTTCACACTCTTCCCTTTTATCGTTGATTTTACCCAGGATCTGCTGGAGTTTATACGAAGTTTTGTATACAATTTTCATATTGAGGGTTCTGAAAATAACACCGTACCTCGAGAATTGTGATCACGTTCGAGAATTGTGATCACGAAATTGATGAAATAGTCAATGGGTCACTTTAAGCTGGTGGTATATAAGTACTGTCGTTAGTCTTATCGAAAATTGTATCGGTAACTATTTTCCATCATGCAACAAAAGCGGTGGAGATCGAGAGTTTTTTCAATATTGCCACTCCAGAAAGTTAATGCTGCCGTAAAATGACATTCCTCGTTGAGTTGATCTGATCTGTTATTAGCAGTCGTAGATTTTTATTTTCCTTTTTTTGAAGATAAATACCGTTTATTTTGAATTCAAAACAAATCATCAAATCAAGAATCTGCCAAGAAAGGCCCTCGTCCAGCTATTGTAGGTACATTATTAAAGCAATAATCAAATGGCAGGTGTATCCAGATTGCCTGAAGAAGGCTGTGATTAGACCTATCCTGAAAGGATAGGCATAAACTCGAAAGATATCGGCCAATATCGCTAAGACAGTAGGTAGGATCCTCTTGAATGGGAGGTTTTGCCTTGAGAGGAAACTCAAAATGATCCCCGATGTACCGATACCGATACCCCTTGTATTTTCTTATTCGTCTTCTGAACACTCCACTTCGTGTGTGGTAGGCTCGTCCAGACACCTATACTGTCTCGATGACACTTTGAACCCACGACTGGAAGCCAGAGGGATTGAAAGATCGGTGCTTTCACCACTCAGTCACCTGGCCCTCTTATTCTTCCTCTTGATCGTAGGGTTGTTATTTCCAACGAATAATTTTGGCGTTAAATATTTAGATCACGTGGAACATCATTGAACAATTTCTCCATAAAAAATAATCCATTGGGGATAATTCAGGCAGTCCAGCCCAACACCCCTTGGTTACCAATCCATTGATTAGGAAATGTTTCATTACAATACTGCGCAACTGCCCTTCCATTGTGGGGTGGTGCGCCATTCTGTAGCCACCACAGTGGCCGAAGTATATTTTTGGTCTTCAACAATAATAGAAATGATTGTAATTGATTACGTAAAATATATTGAAATTCATTATAGATGTACAATTTTGAATTTGACTTTATACAAAAAAAGTTTACTTTTATCATACAGAAGAGTGAGGTTGAACCATCACTATCGCTGCAGACTGTCGGAAGATTGCTGACACATCAAAGAGAAATAAAATAAGTGATACCTCAGTCGATAAGGACTGAGGGTGAGGTTGCTGTCTTTTCGCTAAATTATATTTAAAAACCTGACAACCTCCCAGCTTTTTGCATGTTATAATCATAATCATACCTTTGCCTCCGGCACTTCGAACTCTATAATAGGTACGTAGTATAAATTACACCTACTTCGTCGCCATGCATAATGAATGGCAAATAGAAGCTGATAATGTGCTAATTATAGAAATCGAATCACACTTGACCAATGTTGTTATTTTGCGCTTTTTATCGATTTTCAAGTTCCCCACATTATCTCATTACAGTGTATGTCTCGGAATAAAACCAACCGAGTAATGTTTGAATTTTTTGTGTTAAAATAGAAAAGTTAGTTTCTATCAACACTGACTGTAGATATTTTTCTGAGGTAAACGACACCAGCGGGCCCTGCGGATATATCAGATCTTTGGAGACAGGGCCTGACTGGGATATTCCTAAAAGGGAAAATATGTACTACAGTCTTCGTAAAAAAAGTTTTTTTACTGTCGTCGATCCACTGTTAGATAACGATTACTCACTAGTATCCAAAAAACAAATGCAACTGTCAGTGGCAGAGGTTTTCATAATAATTAATCTCTCGGTTTCCGTCAGTTTTCTTGGGTTTTGGTTTCAACAGAAAAAAAATCATGCTTTTTTGACTGACCCTGTTTAACAGTCTATGAACTTTATAGCCATTCAATAAAAGAATAGTTCGCATACTCAGGTACGAAGCTACGAAGTTACATGGTTGTAATCTTTTCATGGAGTGGTCTCTAGTTCAATCAAAATCAACAAATCAAAAGTTGAAAACGTGTATTTAATTTCAGAACAATAACGAACAACTGCAATAAATAAAAAAGTTTCTTCAGATATTGATGTTTTCGATAGATCCCCCTTTACGCTCTATACATTTTTCATCGCCATTTCAAATTTTGGCGGGTCCCCTCCTCAATTGGTCTGGTGTTATTTGACCACACTTTTGCCTTATTCTCTCCTTTAATTCGTTCAAGTTTTGTGGTCTGTTTTTATAAACACTTTCTTTCAAATATCCCCACAGAAAAAATCTAATGGAGTCAGGTCTGGTGATCGAGGGGACCACAAATAAAAGGACTGTTCCTCCCAATCCAATCCATCGTCCTTGAAATGTTAGTTTCATCAAGCTATTTCCGCACAGCAATAACATTATGAATGGAGGCACCGTCTAGCTGGAATTTAACATTTCTGCGATCTTCAGCGCTTAGTACTTCCATGAAAAACAATAAATTCGTAGTAAAAAAATCATAAAATCTTTCACCATTTAATGTTTGTTCAAAAAAGACTGGACATACTATACGATTTTTAAATATTCTACCTTGCCCAGTACTTGGAATTCTGAGTGGACACTGTACCGTTAGTAGTAAATTTCGCCTCATCAGCGAGTGTGCATGATTTTCGGTATGAAGTGAATTTTTTTTCTTCAAACGTACTATTTTAGATACGCTGACGAGTAAATCTCGTGAAATCTGCCTCAAGCTATTTTTCGGGTTTTCTCGGTACATTTTTTTCATTAACTCTCCCGGTTCTATTGAATTGGTTCACGATCTGAATGTCTTCTGTTCTATTCTTCCGCGCTTTCCCTCATTGATCGAGCATTACCATCAACTAAACGCGCACAATCTCAATTCTCTTGACTAAGTTTAATTTTACCATTTTGAAAACTCGCAAAACCCGTTTATAATTTACTTCACCAAATACTCGTGGAAAGCGTTTTGAGGGTGAATGTCAAAATTATAACAAAGAAAAAACAAAGATTTTCAAAGCCTGCTATGTTAAACATAGTATCTGGGCTTATCGATCTAATCATATGAATTGGCCGTATGAAATGAATTCATGAGGATTTTGCCAGAATTTGTCACAGGGTTGAGACATTTTTTTCGAAAAAAGCATAGAATTGAAAGAGGTATTTTTATGATCGTTGATTGACTATTTATTATACTAAAAAACTAAACGATATGGGTAACACTTTTTCACCTTTTGATTGTTGGTTGAACTTGGGACATCGATCTGTATAGGTTACGATGATAGAACTTCGTATCTGAATATTCGATGTGTTTCTCATTTGAAAGACAACTTCACCTTTTCCTTAAAATGTACAGTTTTTCATTCAGGGTCTGTCGAAAAAGCATAAATTGGAAATTTGTCATCTTAAAACTAACACCATATAAGATATATTGGTCTGAAATTTGGTATATAGGTGTTCAAAATATGCCCCAATCGAATAGGCTATCCACTTTCTCGAGAAAAAATGCCTAATGGTCCTTCTCGAAATTTCAACCCACTTAGCAGAGCATAGTAGGCCTTGAAAATAAATAAACATTTTTATTTTTCAAAATCGTTCCATGGGTTCCAAAAAAGATAAGCGACACATTTTTCGAAGTGGTAATTAATTAGCGATAAATTGCGACAAATTATGGTACAATCAGAATTTTCCAAAAGTTGATAGATACAAATTGGTTTTGCCAGCTTCATATAAATATATGGGTGGTTAAAAGAGAAAGTGATCTCAGTACAAATGTTTACAATTGAATTTCATTGCAGTGCACCCCCACTGTCTACCCGGCAGATCCCTTCGACCCCGTGGCCGATGCCGCCACCCTCAAGAAGGCCATGAAAGGTTTCGGCGCCGATGAAAAAGCCATCATCGACGTGCTTGCGCGCCGAGGCATCGTCCAACGTCTCGAGATCGCCGAAACTTTTAAAACTTCCTACGGAAAAGATCTGATTTCCGAGCTGAAGAGCGAGCTCGGTGGTAAATTCGAGGACGTCATGGTGGCACTGATGACGCCGTTGCCCCAGTTTTACGCCAAAGAGTTGCACGACGCCGTCGCCGGATTGGGAACGGACGAGGAGGCCATCATCGAGATTTTGTGCACGCTCTCCAACTACGGGATCCGCACCATTGCGCAGTTTTACGAACAACGTGAGTAATGCAAATTTTTTTAAAAGTGACAAACGACTATTTCTATACGGGGTCCGTCTTTTATGGTGACTCTGGAGGCATTACAGCCAAGAGGGACATCACTCTTCACTCTAAAGTAATATATATATTCAGACGTACATATATATATATATATATATATATATATATATAGTAAGTTATTCATGACATCTACAGTCACTAGTTGAAACTTAATTTGACACGAACCAAGGAATCCAAAAGTAGAGGTTTGTCCACAAATTGACAGGCAGCCAACAATTCGTTGTTCTGACCAACCCAAGGTTCAATCAAGTTTCTAATACGTTATGAGGAACGCAAGCAGAATCTAAGTGAAAATAGAGAATTGTTGGCTGCCTGTCAATTTGTGGACAAACCTCTACTTTTGGATTCCTTGGTTCGTGTCAAATTAAGTTTCAACTAGTGACTGTAGATGTCATGAATAACTTACTGTTATAGTATGTGTTGCCTCACGGTATTAATTCTTGAGTGGATTCGTTTTGATTTCGAGAGCTCCATAAATCCTTTCTGATGAGTGCGTTAGCACGAAACAGCTGTCAAAGGTTAGAACTCTCGGAATTAAAACGAAATATACTCTATTTTCACTTATATATATATATATATATATATATATATATATATATATATATATATATATATATATATATATATATATATATATATATATATATATATATAGAGAGAGAGAGAGAGAGAGAGAATAGGCCAATCAGGAGATGAGGGGAAGCGTATCATCACGTAATCCGTTCATTAGAAGAATTCCCCTCATCTCCTGGACTCTCTTTCCACTCGGAAGCTAACGCGGGCTCGGCTATTTTCAGTCATATTTGCATGAATTTTTCACCCATTTCGCACCATTGTATCGCAAAATGAGAACATACGTTTTGTAGTTCTATACTTCTTCTTTCATAATCTGTTTGAGAAATTGAAATCGGGCTATCACTAGAGCATCCAGGTATGCTGCAAGAAGGTTAAAAAAAAATTAAATTGCAATTGTGCCAAAAGATGCTACATCGCGTTAGCGGGCTCGGCCATTTTCAGTCATATTTGTATGAATTTTTCACCCATTTCGCACCATTGTATCGCAAAATGAGAACATACGTTTTGTAGTTCTATACTTCTTCTTTCATAATCTGTTTGAGAAATTGAAATCGGGCTATCACTAGAGCATCCAGGTATGCTGCAAGATAGTTAAAAAAAATTAAATTGCAATTGTGACAAAACTAAAGATCCTACATCGCCTGTTTTGTGCACACATAAGTACACATGATTCAATACTTTCATGAGGAAGGCCAATCCTACTTCTTGAAAAATGGTGGAGTTATGAATATTTTCAGTTTTTCTCGGTTACTATAATTATCCGACCAGATCGTAAAACATCCCGTTTTGTTGGTATTTCAATTATCTACAATTCTTCTCATTGGAGCAACCAGATTACTCCATTAGTTTTCATTTTATAAGCAAAACAATAAAAAAACACGTTTTTGGTTATTTAAATGTTTATAACAAATTAATGAATGACAGCCGAGTCGAAAACATAACAAAATATAACTACGGACTGTCTTTCATGTGATTGTATATTCGGTTTCCTACTAGTATTTTTGTTAAAAACTCACTCATTTTATGCTCCATTGCTTTATGTAGAAAGACAGAATCTCCAGTTATTGTTCTACCCTTATCCAAAAAATCAATCATGATTACTCCATGGCAATCCCAAAAAACTGAAGCAAGAACTTTTCCAACAGATTTTTGGACACGAAACTTCTTAGGTCTTGGAGAACCGGAGTGTCGCCATTCCATCGATTGTTGCTTTGTTTCTGGATCGTAGAAATGTGTCCATAGTAACAATTCGGTTTAAGAAGTCTACATCGTTTTCAAATGGAGCACATATCGAACGCGATGCTACTACACTTGCACGCTTTTTGTCAACATTAAAACATTTGGGGATCCATTTTGCAGCAATTTTTCTCATGTCCAAATTGACGTGAACTATATGGTGAACGCGTTCGTATGAAATATTTAGTGCTTCAGATATCCGTTTTAGCCCAATTCGACGGTCTGTTAAAATCATGTCATGAACTGCATCCATATTTTCGGGGACTGACACAGAAACTGGCCGTCCCGATCGGTCATCATCTTCAATGGAAAATTTACCTCTTTTGAAGCTTGCAGTCCAATTTTTCACGGTCGCATACGAAGGACATTGATCACCAAGGGTATTAAGCATATCTTCGTAAATCTGCTTACCTCTTAACCCTTTTAAATACAGGTACTTGATGATGCCTCGATACTCCAATTTTTCGATTTTCACATTTTCGCTGGACATACTTTTTCTTTTAATATATTGCGTAACTCTGGTTTACTTTTTTGACGTCAAACTTTACACTGACACTTCTAATAAGTTATTGTTCATTGCTATGGTAACGCAATACATATTTTAATTGTTTATGCAGGGAACTGGTCTAGGCTAACTAGATATCAATACATCCTCGTATGTGAATTCGATTTTCTATTTCACACTGATACACAGTAAATATGTATATTTGTCTCTTTCATTCGTATACGAATTAAATGTCGAATGATACGAGAATAGCACCGTCCGTCGTACGAATAATGCGCATCATGGGCGTGCATATTGCCACACCTGTAGCTATGTTTGCCACACTGTAACTATTGTAATGAAAGTAGTCTCAACGATTCTATCTAATTTATTTTTACACTAATTCATATCACATAAATCATAATTAATTCGATTGTCTTGACGGAACTCTAACTGTATTTGTCCTTTCTGATTGGGGCTGCCTATTTATATCCAAGTTGGCCGCTTTTGAGATTGTTCTCGAGATCTGAAGTTATGTGCTCGATGTTCGCCTGTTCGGTTCTAGATGGTTCTCGGCGTTCTAGAAAATGCCAGCTGGCATACCAAAGCGATGACATCAGACACTTTTTTTGCATTTTGAACGCCGGTGAGGTGTACAGGTCCGGCCTCAGTTTGTTACAATATATTAATTAACTTAGTTTAGCTTCTATTGGCTGGTTATTACTAGTTAAGCAGTCCAAAATGCAGCTAAATTTTGTCAACTTTGTACTGGTTTGATCTCTTTTAAATACTATTTTTACGGTTCCTTATTCAATAAGTTTAATGATGCAGATGCAAAACAGACAACACAAAAGTTTATCTTGTGTTTTCGAAATATCAATTAGGTACCGATCGGTAAGATTAGATTTTTTCATAAACATATGCTATTTTATTTCTATAGTTACAGTAATTACTTGATTTGGCAAAACATTTTAAGTCAGTTCAATACTATTTTTTATATTAAGCTAAGCATATTACTTATTTTAGAACAATATTTTTTGACGCTTGTAGAAAAAATTTTGTTGCGCCTCATTAAAAAATCAGTTCTCGATCACCAAAGTAGCATTTCGCGCACTAGATACAAAAATAACTATAAAAACAGCTCGTCGTCTACAGGAGTTAAATCCAACCATCTTCGCATTAATTTGGGAAAAATTCAAAATGAAAATTTGTTCAAGTCAAAACCGAAAGAATGTACCTGGTTTCTATAGCGTCTGGGAATTTTTAAACTTGAAATTTTAACATGTAATTTTTTACTTTGATATTACTATCGTGCTTGTACCTATCCTGCATTAAATCCTAAATTGCCAATTTTCTATCTTGACGTGTTCTATATCATGTATATAATCTTAAAGGATTCAATAAATTATTATTAGTTATTATAATGTACTATTTCTGTAGTACAAAAAATATTAGCCATGGTTTTGAATTTTTTCTTTAACTCCATCACTTGAATTATTGTTGTATTTTAAGAAACATTCGGTACTCTATAAAATATTAAAATAGGTTTGTTATAATTCAGAACAGAGTAAATGTTCCATTTATGCGAAACTTGTCTAACCCTACTTGATTATTCATAACTGAACTGACCATCTCATTGACGTCCTTGATATGTCTAGATTATGTAAGTTCTATAAATAGAATGTGATCAATTTCAGTTGTCCATTCAAGCAGCATAGAGATTTTTACCTTTTAACCTTTTTAATATTGGATTAATTACAAAATAAAGTTGTTAATATCTGCGAATGAGACAGTGACAACGTAATTTATGTAGGATATAGAATTCATTTGAATAATAACTGAAGTTATTTTTGTTCATTTATCTCTTACTTTCGATTAGATGAGAAGAACATATTTTTCAGTGGAAGATTCTTCAATTCCTTTTAATCATTTGTTATTGTTTGTTTGTTTTTCATATTGAGAAAATTTCCGATAACAGTCACTTGTGGTTGACTCAAGTACTTATCTTAACAGTTCAACTAAAAATATTTATCTATAAAAACAAATACTTTTAAAAATTTAAATATAATTTTTTAAGCTTCATGCATTACTTCAAGGTGTGATGACTTTTCACGCCTCAAGCTTTTAAAAAATGTAATAAAAAATTGAAAAGGTTATTTTTTCATACATTAAATATTATCTTTTACTTCAATAATTTGGAAATGAAATCTTGTTTTCAAAGAGATTTCTTGCGTTTATTCTATCTTGTACTTTTTAACATTAAAATTTGTACAATTATCTGCCTTTATGAATTTTAATCGAGAACTGAAACTTTCGGAAATATCTCCGAATTCCTAAGCGTTCTTCTCGATTTCGATAAAGAAAGGGGTCCGAGTCCCCCACCCCTCGGGAAATTATTTTATTTTTCTGAATTCCTACGCGTTTTCTATCTAGCTTCCAGAAAGTTGGAGGTTCGATGTTTTTCAATATTTTTACGGATTTTTCCGATTTTATTTTTGCGAGTTATCACAACTTTTTTCGAGAATGATGGGATGTCCTCCGAGCCCCACGGCATTTAATTTGAAACCAAATCACAATTAATAATAACAAATGAAATATAACAACAAATAACCTGCTCAAGCATTATCTATGGCAACATGTGTATACATACTATATTTATTCATCTGGAATACATTTTTCCTGTATCTAATAATAGTTATTCATGATAAAAGAACACATTATTAATATGATATGTACTATTGACACGAAAATGAAATCAACCATGAATTTAAGTACATGAATCAGAAATGATTACATAGGGCATGATCGATTTTTCAATATATATATATTTTTTCAGTGTATGGCAAACCTCTAGAAAAAGACTTGAAAGATGATACTTCCGGACATTTCAAGAGACTGTGTATTTCCTTAGTACAAGTAAGTATAGAAATTACTGAAGCGGATTGTTTTTACCAATGCGTAGATTCAAAGTCTAACCTAGATAAATATTGATCATCTTTCAATCATGATTACTTATATTTCGGACGTCCATCATCTTAATGGTTGAAAGATTTCTATCTCTTTCAAATTTTTCACTTCAACCATTAAGATGATGGACGTCCGAAATATAAGTAATCAAGTTACTACATCGTTTAAAACATTCAAACAATCTTTCAATCACTACAGTTTTGCGCCATTATCACTATTTTCAGGACTTTTTTTGAGATTGTTGTAAAGGTCCACATTAAATCTCATATTTGCTTCAATTCCATTTTTTGAATTTAATCTTTACGTATTTTTTCAATAAAATTTTAATTAAAATGTGGTAACTGACATACCTACAGATGTTTCATCATAAAGTTTTGTGAAGCTTATAGCTATTTAAAAATTTGAATCTCATCCACACAACTAAAGAAAACTGTGGTTTCTGTTATATGTTATTTTTATTCAAGGCCAACCGTGAAGAAAATCAAGGGGTCAACGAGCAACAGGCAGTAGCTGATGCCGAAGCCATCATTGCAGCTGGCGAATCAAAATGGGGAACAGAAGAATCTATTTTCAACACAGTACTCATCACAAGAAGTTACCAACAGCTGAGAGCTACCTTCTCCGAGTACGAGAGGTTGACCGGCAAAGACATTGAGGCAACAATCAAAAAAGAGTTTTCTGGAAGCATTGAGAAGGGATTGTTGGGAATCGGTGAGTGGCATAATTCTAGAATAAAACTAATATCGTTCATTGAAGTTATTGGAACCTAATCACGTTTTTATTTCAGTAAAATGTGTCAAGAGCAAAGTAGGATACTTTGCAGAGCGTCTTCATGATGCCATGTCTGGTTTGGGAACAAACGACAAGACCTTGATCCGCATTATTGTATCCAGATCTGAAATCGACCTGGCTGATATCAAACAAGCCTTTTTGGACAAATACGGCAAGACTTTGGAAAGCTGGATTACTGTGAGTAATAATTTGTGCAGAAGGTGGCAGGATCTGTTAGTTTCTCAGTGTATAGACTGGAAGGGTTGCGAAAATTCAAATAACAATCATAATTCGAATTTGGTCCTTCGGATATATTTCCGACATTACAACTCTTCTGGTCTCTTGTACGAGAAAAATACGAAATGCTTTTGAGTGTGTGCTATATATTCTAATTACACATGGGTTTTCCTGATAACATTTAACAGCTTCAGGACCAGTTTTATAGGTTCCAGTTAGAATAACCAATTAATTTATTTTTTCGGAATTACAATCTATATAGACAATAATTACATTTATCTTTATTCTAGTGAAATGTTTTCGATTAAACTACGATATTATATTGTAATTGTTTACATCTTGTTTGTTTTGTGGGGAATTATCCTACTTGTATTATATAGTTAAATATTCGCCAATTTATGTTAATATTTCATTAATATCAATTTTAATTACTGTTTTTGTAAATATTTCAAGTATCAAACCGAAGTACTAATTTTACATAGTCTACCTTCAGACAAACATGGGTTTTCCCCCTAAGAATAGTTACTCACAATTAATAGTTATCCATATACTTTCTTTTTGACAAAACCTTATGGTCTTATTGTGTTTTTATGGCGGGTAAAGGCTATTCTTTTCTAATGGACATTCACATTCTAAGTCCATCTGGAGTTTAACTGGAACCTATAAAATTGGTCCTTAGTCTCATTTGAAAATTACCTATGGTATTCAGTATTGACACAGTGATTTAAAGATCATGGACGACTATTTATAACATTTATTACAATAGTTAATGATGAAGGTTGCCATGACATCATCGTACCTACACATACCTAGTCACTTAATCATATTACCCAACTTTAGACGAAAACATTCCTGTAGGTTGATTAATTAAGCTTGTTTACATTACATGATGTTCAAAAGAAACCAGGCTATATGAACCAAAACAAAGGATATTGGCATTTCAACTCTGACCACCTACTGGTCTTGTTCTTAGTTACTTGGGGGTAGAGTGTTTCGTAATTGGTCGGATGTAATTCGGTGTTTGGAGAGAGGGCACTATGATCCGAAAGAAGTTTTTTCAAACTTCAGTTTAATTACAAAATTACAAGCTTATATAATACTAGGTTTGTATATGGTCCTCGGGTCTAGGCTAAAACAAATCTGTTCGAGACTTATCTTTTCTTTAGTCGAGTTGTCCAACTCAAAACAAAAAACAGAAAATCGGAGTGTCAAAGTTTAGGTTGTCTTAAATTTATTTAGGTCTGGGACCGAGAACTAGTTTTCGACGTAAGGTTCGAAAATTCAATTGGTTTAATTTAATTCGTAAATGATCATGAATTCGTATTGTCTTGTTATGAGATGCAAAAATAGAGAAAGAGGTTATTTTCATGAATTCATATTGTGTTGTTATGAAATGCAAGAAAAATGGGAGATTGAGGTTGTTTTCCCTCCAGAGCTGTCAATTGTGCACCAAACCAATGTGAATTGCTAACTAATGAGTGTATTTGTTTAGTGGTATTTTTACGTTGCTTTTGTTACCTTAGTTGGGACACTTAAAAGTTTTGGGTTCGCATATTTTCTGGTGATCCTTGCTTATTAATATTCTGGGTGCCAATGGTTATTTATATTTCGCTTATCATCATAGGTAAATTTTTTAAACAACTCATACAGTGCTAGCCAAAAGTCCCCCACTCTGTTTTTTTTTGAACAGTTATACCATTGTTTATATAGAACATAGTTAGTCAACCTTATGGAATTATAATTGGATCAAAATGGATGCGACATGTAGATGGCGATAGTGAGCTCGCATCCAAGTCATGTCGTAACTTGATTGAAACAATGGGACAGCAATAAAATCAGGGTTTATTGAAGGAACGTGCATTAAAATGACGTCAAATATTCATGTTTGTAACTAATCACGCTAGATGACACTCGCCATTGCGTCCAACACCAATTACACAGGCATTGACTAACTATCTTACTTCTATATAAACAATGGTTATACTAAGGACCATACTAAATTTGAAGTATCCTTTAGAATTAAAAGTACCTATGAATGCGATTTCCAATTGCTGAAACTCATTTGGAAGTGACATTCATATGTACTTTTAATTCTAAAGGATACTTTAAGTTGATTATGAAATTGGTCCTTATTCTAATGTAATTTGAAATGTGGGAATGAACAGATGTAAACTTCTTTTGTAGTAACTGGTGACGTAATAATCATAAACGACGCACAGTGTTATTACCAATAAATAACTTGAAATGGGATCATATAGCAAGTGACACCTCTTTTGTTTCAGTTTGAGAAGTTTACAAATATTCAATAAATAAAATGAGAAGTTTTAGTTCGGCTTGAAATTTATTAGTTTCAGTTTCAAATGTACGCCTTTCGATAATGGTGACAAGAGTTGACGTTTTTTGTAGTTCTCCAACTTGTTGTACTTTTAAGCGTTTCTTGAATCTTTCTCTTGAATATTTTTTAATGAGACGTTTGAGATATCTAAATATTCAAAATAGTACATACTTTATGAAGAAACAGCTCTCTTCATACTTGGTGAAAGTTGAAAAAATGTTCATGCATCTGAACATTTTCAATGAGAGGTACATAGTCACAGTGAAAAATAAAGTTAAAAAACAAGTCTCAGAAAAATTTCAAAAATTTATTGCCATTTTATTATGATTTCATTTCAGATCATATAAAAACGATCAAGTCATTGATTTCTTTCAAAAAACAATTGGAAAATTCATTCAACAGTATCGTCGAAATTTATTTCATTTCACTTCAATAATTTTTTATTATAATTTTATTCTATTTTTAAAATTTACGAAATATACAATGTAATTCTTACCTGAAATTTTCTCGCAACAAGTTTTAAACTTCGCGGGTATAAGTAAACCGTTTATTCACCTTTTTATACAAATTGATGTAATGGCGTTTTATTGAGTTTTGAATAAACTTTATCATTATCATTTGCTACACCATCTCACTTGAACTTGACTGACTATGGTTATAATTCGCCAGTATTGAAAATGTCACCACTGGGAAATGAAGATTGTGATTAAATTGATTTCTTCTGTGATAATTCAAATAATTTTAAGAAACAAGTCTTATCTCACTCATCAAAAAGTAGATGGAGTACATTTCTAACAAATACCATAAGGTGGGACTTCCGAATCTGTACTAACTAGACGAATTTTAGTTTTTATTTATTCAATACTTTAAAACTCCTCAAACCTAAACAAAATTAGTATGGTTGTATAGGTCTTTCAAATCCCTTTCAAGTGAGGTATCATTTGACATAGGATCCCATTTGAAGTTATTGGTCACAACAGCACTGTGACGTCATCTTTGATGATTATGTCACCAGTAACTACTAAAGAAGTCGTTCACATCCGTTTATGTTTACATTTCAAATTTAAATAATTCAATAGGTGAGACGAAATAAAAAAAATTATTCCATGGGTTCTGCAGCTTGTGAAAATTATGTTGGCAGCTTTATTTTTTTGTTAATTTTTTTAATCTTAGAAAAAAATATTCATATTTGGAGCTATAATATTTTTTCGTTTACTTTCCTATTATAACCGTTGAAATTATAAAGAGGACGAGGGGACTTTGGCTTGCATGCACTGTATGTTACTTCCCAGTTGTTACCTATCATTCAAATATTTGAATCGATATCAACTTGATATTAACTTGATATCAACTTGATATTTCCATAACTTTTATGTGTCTCTTGTTATTGCATGTATTATATACTGACATTCCTGTCCTTTGCAGGGAGATACCTCCGGAGATTACAAGAGGGTTCTTTTGGCCATTGTCGACTAATTTCCGCATAAAACTGCACTGTAACTGTACTCTTAGACATAAAAATGTACGCCTTCAAATAAAATTACTAGCTTCTCATTTACTGCCATTAGAAAATAAATCATTTTTATTCTACTCTGTAGTCACCTACATATTTTTGTACATTTGCAGGATGAGGCTACCAGCGAATTAAAGCACGTTTTGAGGACGCTTGTCTGTTACGGCTAAAAAAATCCATTGTCCATTCACTCAGGTTTTCAAGTACCAATATTTCTGAAACTGAATAAATGTGTCGAATATATAGTTCTCGTTTAATATATGTCTATTTGAACTTAGTTAGGAGGCCTTACTTGTTACGTGAATTTCAGAGCTTTATTGTCGAGTTGTAAAGATGTTTATGAAAAGTTTGAGTTCTTTTGTTTTGAATTTACCGTGAAAGGGTGCAGGGCATTTTTTCTCAATGTATTTACTCTTGAACTCTTTTTATATGATATGGTATCTTCTTTTATAAGTGTTTGTTGAATGAGCTTTGTATTGGTGCTTAAAAATAAACACATTTGAAATTATTGCAGTTGAATTTTTTATCAGTTCCCACATATGATTTCCTATCATAAAAATAAGGTACATAATTTCTGACTGTTAAAGACGAGCTGGGTACTGATGACTTTTTTTCTTAGAATCATATGTATTTTTATAAATTGTTACACAAATTTAGAAGCTCCTGGCCCTGCTATCAATAATGTTATTCAAGGTGAAATATCAATTACTGTAAATAAAATAGCATACTAGTTCCGTCATATATGCACTTGAGCACTGTAAAATTTGAGAGATATCTTTTACAATCTACAAAGATTGTATCATTGGAGTCAGAAAAATAATGATAATAATAAAACTATTATTTTCAAATAATATTCATAGTATTTTAATTTTGTAAGTAAAAGAAAAAAACTGATTAATTTTCTACAGAAAATCGGTAAGTTACGATATCCGAGTGTAAAATCGATAGTGGCCATGCTCAATTTTCCTTGATGTGTCTTGGTTTCACACATTGCAAAACATGTTACTATACCGGGTGACACATGAGACATGCCTGCTTTTATTTAAAAAGATAAATATTTCAAATTCACAGAAGGTACGTTGTTTTGAACCTGACAATTTTTTCAACCACCTGTTTGGCCGGAAGTAACACTAACTTCATTTTACAAATGGACCAACACGTGACCACCCAACCTCACATGAAAGATATCTGACAAGAAATGAGAAAGACCCTTATTATCGTTACACCACATAATACGAGAAGTAGTCGTAACGAATACCTCTCGTGATACTATTTTTCCTGGAAATATTCGGCATTACTTCAGCTTGATGCTTCGATTCATCAACCTTTTTTGTTTCTTTTTTTATGGCAGGTGGTTCTTTGATGCTGTTATACAAACCAGAATTCCTTCCTGTGATTAAATTAAATTTATCAAACATATACAGTGTCCGACATAAAATTCCCTACATAGAGGAAACAAATTTGTTTTTGATATCTCTAAGAAATTCTCATGGCGGTTCGTTTCTTCATGTCTGAAAATTTAAAAATCCGTTGCGACTTGTACCACGTAACCCCAGATTTGGCGGGAATTTAAATAAAGATGAGTAAAATTGACAAGATATCAAAAAAATGTAATGAGAAAATGTGTTTGGAATCCAACGAGGGCCCTAATATACCAATTTTGAACCAGGTTGAAAAAAAATCAAAAATACTCATATTATTTCTCTACCCTTACAGATTTTTCAATTTTCAGATATGCAGAAACGAAGAGCCATTAGTTTTTTCAGAAATTTTCCCATACGTAGACAATTTTATGGCGGACACTGTATAATAACTAGCTGTTTTTCAGTTCTACAGTTCTTGGTGCTTCCTTTTGAACCTCGCTGTAATTTTATTGGCTATTATATTGAATTGAAGAACTATGATTAACCACTGCTTCATAGCAATTGAAACCCAAAAACAAATATGAAGTGAAATCAACATTGCTTGACAGAACATCATTATTAAATAATAATAAATCCGTATAAACATATAGGTACCATAGAGTATTTTTCTCTGCAAAATTTCCAACAGATAACAACTACTACTTTGTACGACCGCCAATTCCAAAAGACATAATTATTAAAAAAATCATCATGAATAACGACACAGTATATAAATATAATTTTATTAACAATAGAATGCAATGCACACATAAAAACATTAATATAATCTTGGTAAATAACAGACCGATTAAAATATTATATAAAAACATGACTTACTTATATTTATCAAAACATTACGTTTCACCTTTATACTTATTCTTTACACAGCATATGCCAACTTATTTAGTAGATAAATACACCTGGTTTTATCATTTCGAAAAGACAATAATCACATCAGACAATGAAAGTTGATTCCACAATCTTTCGTAAAAGTGAAAATAATACGCCTCAAAACTTTTCCCAAGATGAAAATACTTTTTGTCTAATAAATAGGTCTTAAGAACTGACGATAGTTGGTACATCACTTGTTACAAAAAAAGGGCCAGGTAGCCTAGTGGTCAAACCATGGCGATATGATGACAAATTTTTATGATGGCCCAAGAAAGTGCTAGGAATCGCACGTAAAAAGGTAAGACCTCGTTAATCCTTAGCTCGCACAAGTTTCGACTTCTGAGGGCTGCCGTTCGTAAGGGAACGTCAGCTGGTTAACGGAAAAAAAAAATTTAAACAACAAAAAAAGAGAAGTGGTTTACAAATCGAAGGATGGACCTATCAGTAATTATCAACTCAATTCAAGCTGTTGAGTTGATGTGGGGATGCAGGTTTTTCTGGATTTCTCAACGTGCTAGATAGGGTAGGATAGAATAAAAAAGATAGATGAGATGCTTTTTCAGTTAGTGATATACCAGTGTCTGTTAGGTATAAACGTTTCATAGCTACTATACACACCTCTAAAGAAGGTGTGATTTGAATGAAGGTACTTTCTATATGTTTTTTGTCTACAATATTGAGAAATCTTGGTCCAGCTCCAAGCCGTCACATTCGGGTAATTTTACCACGGTCACACGGACATCAAACCGTTCTGAATTAGTTTTGTCTCTTTATTTTCTAGAGAGTGTTGATTGTGCCCGTTCGGTAGTTAACAAATGAAAATAATTTTTTCGAACTTGAAGTTTCTACAAGTGTGTAAATTTTACTTAAAAAAAACTGAGTCACAAAGTTTCAGCTGTGAACATCCATAGTACTGAAAAAAGTAAATAGCCGGATTGTTACACACTGAAATATCAAAGGAAAAGTGACATGTGAAGTAGCAGCTCATGTCATATCTAGCAATTACTTTACCAACATTATCGATTATTTGCAACCCGAAAAGGTGGCCGGTACAGACCGGCAATGATTTTGAGATGTAATTCAGATAATATTAATGCAAAAATGACTTTTCATGCTACATCAATCAAAGATAAAGTGACGGCTCCAAGAATGTAAAATAGAAGTGCATGTTAAACCTTGCGATATTTTCAACAAGATTTTCGATTATTTGGAACCCGAAAGAAGTTGCCGACTTCGACCGGCAATCGCTTTGGGATGTTTATCAGATAATTATTGATGCAAAAATTGCTTTTTGCGAAACTCCAATCAAAGAAAAAGTGTCCGCTCCAAGCATGTGAAGTAGAAATGCATGTCAAATCTCACAACACATTTACCAAGATATTCGAGTATTTGCAACCCAAAGAAGTTTGAGGTGTGACTCACATAATTATTAATGCAAAAATTACTTTTTGCGCGACTCCAATAAAAGAAAAAGTCCAGCTTCAAGAAAGTAAAACGTAAGTGCATGTCAAAATGTTCAAAAAGTAATTGTTGCAATAATACCCCAATAGTATATTCTGTAACAAGGTTAGAATGAAAATTCGATGCGAGTGCGGAAAGTTCCGAGCGCGAGCCGACGGCGAGCGTGAGGAACCACGAGCATCACGAATTTTCATTCTAACCGAGTAGCAGACTATATTTTCTCCACGATCAAAGATAGGAAACGTGACAGCAATAATTTTGATACTTACTCAAATTTTGCCACTACGATGAAAATCATTTACGTCAAGGCTAATGTTATTATTGCTAACCAGTGTGAGAATATTATTCTATCACAAGAGAGAGAATGTAAATACATTTAAATTGCATGGGGGCAGATGAGTTGCAGAATATTTCTTCAATCTCAAGAGAGAGAATTCCAGCATTCTGTAATCGAATTTGATTTCAGAATTGGCAAATTCTGTGATGATCGTGGAGAAAATAAATTCCGGTCGAAGCCGGCCACTTCTTCGGATTGTAAATAATCGAAAATCTTGGTATATATTTTAGAAGATTTCAAACAGTTGCTCTATTTAAATCACGTGCATTTGAAAGACCTTTTTATCCACTTGCTCTTCGTTTGACAGTGGTGGAATTAATCAAATAATGTGGCCGCTTGGAACAGAGCTGGCCAGCCGGGAGGCTAACATGACAGATGTTTCAGAATCCATTTTTGGGATTGCATCTAAGAAGTTTAAATATGTCGTGTTTTTTGGTTGTTCCTGTTATTCATTTTTGTACGTGATTGTGGCTTTTCAGGAATCCCAGAATCGTCAATTATTTTTCCTATTTAAGTAACTACTGTCTGTTCGCCTGAGAAATAGATTTAAGGGTACCTATTTAAGGATATATTTACCACTCACGTGTACCAGTTACAAATGAAACTGGTATAAACACAGTAGGTTTCATTTATCATTTTTCGAAGTGGATAATTGTTATTTACCACTTCTCAGAGTTAGGTAAGAAGCAGGTAAATTTGTTAATCATCACAACTCATTGAAACTAATTATTTAAAACAAGTAATAAATAAAAGTTGTCATCAATTATTAATTTGTCCTGTATACAGGGTGTCCCAAGTTATCGTATACAGGCAATATCTCGCTTATTTGGAAAGATAATAAAAAAATAAAAAAATGCCATGAATGGTATTGAAGTACTTTCCTAATGACGTATACAAAAATTTATTACATTTGACAGCCCTCTTGTAGCTGCCCCACACATTATTTTTTCAAATGGAATACAACGATAGCACATACTTGATATTTTTTTTTATTAACAACGACAAAAACATTAACATTTTGTGACTTTTTTTACTTAACTTAATTATCGTTATAAAAATGAAAAATTGCATCCGCCTATGTTTTTAAAAACTTCACTGAATAAAAGTAGACCAATTGTTTGTTGTTGAAACTGATGCTTTTTATGTAAAAAATGAATGATAGTTATTCTCTCTTATAGTCAATTTATTTATTTATTGATCCCAAAAAACATTTCTGTTTATAGAGGGATTAAATTTTAACATATGAAATTGATGAAGAAATCAAACAATTATTTAAAAAAGAATGATACAGATTATTAGTGAAATATGAGTAAATAAGTCATATCAATCAAAAAGAAACAAAAGCAAAAACAGTCAAAGGTGAAACATTGTTATATTATAGGAAGTCATCTGTTAAGTATACATTTGTTAGGTTCATTTTTTAATTTAGTTTTAGTCCTGATTTCTTTCAATGCTCGTAGTATTTTATTATACATATCTCAATTCCCTCATAAAAAATAGACGTTTTCCAAAGTTTGATTCGAAACGTCATGCGTTTATTTTATTTACATTTCGTGTTTTAAGGTAATGGATATTCGAAATATGATCAAAAGTAAGATCCGAATGTTTTTTTCCTGTATCAACATAGTGGATGAAAATTTAAATTTTAAATTAATGTAATGAACGAAGATTTAGTAAGTTATTAGGTTTATATAATTTTTTTGAGGGTTCTAAAAAGGGCAATTTGTAGATGCATTTTATAGCTTTGTTTTGCCAAGTTTGTAGTAGTTTCCTAATAGAAATTTTGGCTGAGCCCCAAACAGAAAAGAGGTATTGCAATTTTGAATAAATTAAACTGAAATATATGAATTTCCAATATTTTAGTGTGGTATACTGTCTTATTCGAAATAGTATTCCAATCAAAGGTGAGAGTTGTTTCCTCAGATAGTGTAGAACATCAAACATTTGCAAACGGTACCTAGTGTCATTAAGCGAAGAATTAATTGTTTGTGGTATCCACTATCCACAAATTTCAATTAAAAATTAATTGATTTCGTTACAAGTACCTAGTTACAACTTGCAATGCCATTTACATTCAGGTCAGACGAATACGATGACATGCTGCTGGTTTATGGTGAATGTAAGAAAAATGCTTGACGAGCGTCCCGTTTACACCAAGAACGTTTTCTTCAACGTCGTCAAGTAGCACATATCTTGTCAAATATGCGAGATATTGCCTTTATTCGATAACTTGGGACACCCTGTATATTCAATTAGATCAATGGGAAAAAATGCCCTGATTCTGTAACGTTAAAAAAATACCATGAAACCTGACGGAATGACGGAAATGAAAGGAAATGGGTGAAGAAATTGGCACCTTCGCCATATTTGAACACACACTAGCTATTTGTGTATTTAGAGCCCAAAGTGATTGATTGCCGCTCGACAAGGAGAGTTACCGCGCGACGCGAAGCGAAGCGCCGTAATCTTTGGAGAGCGGCAATGACACTTTATGCTCGAAATACACACATGATTTTTTCTACAAACGCAGCTCTTAGACATAAAAACGATCGACACTTCATTCAACATAGGCACATAATTTTACCTAAGTGAAAATTTACATTCAAAAGTATTCCCAAATGTATAAGCTATCCAAATATCCAATAATTTGCAAAAAAAGGAAAAAACTTGCAAAAAAAATTACCGAATTCCGAGATCGAACTCACGACAAGATCAAAAACCCAGTTTAGTAGGAAGCATCTCTAACATTAACATCACCGCAGTTCTTTAGAGTGCTTTGATTTTCTTGTGTTCACTTTCCATCATGCAAGAATAGGTTCGTTTTCAACAAAAGCTAGGGAGATCGAGCGTTTTTTCAATATTCTCGCTCTAGAGCGTAAAAGTTGTCACAAAATGACATTCCTCGGAAAACGTCAATTTTGGTAAGCGGTACTAGAAAATAGCTATTTATGATACAAGTTCGTAAAGTAGGACTTTTTTGTATGAACGTGAAGTTTGTTGAATGAGTTCAACAAACATGCGAGTACAAAAAAGCACTTTACGAAAGTGTTTCATACAAAGTTTTTTCTTCTACAGTTATTATATTGCCAAATTGTAGCAATTATATCATTAATTTGAATGTTTAGTGATATGAATTGTCGTCGTATTATCAAAGAAAGACTTCCGAGTTATATCTGACGGAAAATACTGTATTTTTCAAAAATGCATTAATGTATGAACAGTGTGTAAAAAGTTACTTTACGCACAGTTGATGATTTCACGCACTGGCGATTTTTTTACGAAAAACTTGTGCGAAAAAGTATTACTTTACACACTGTCAGCAGTGCGTAAAAGCTTAGTTTACGCACTGTCGTAGAAAATAGTATATTACGTATCAAGTGTTGTAAAAAGCATATTACGCACGAATGGAAAAATTGCGCACGAGCCGCGTAGCGGTGAGTGCGGTAATTACATGAGTGCGTAATTGCTTTACAACACGTAATACGTACTATACTTTTTCTACGACTCTTATATACTGGATGGTGCGTTTGATTAAGCTTTAAGTAATAAAAAAATGAAGGTAACTAACGCAGTTTATGGTTTAATTTCCAACAACAACAAATTAAATCTAAGAAAATACAATTTTGTACTATATAGCATAGAAATGATGAACAGAGCGAGGAGGGTTTAAATGTTTTGGTCAATATATTAAAATAGGCGAGCAATACATTTTCGGAGTACGTACTCACGTGGTTATCCATACTCCATTCCATAAATTTTTGATAGGCTTTTTCATATCTATCCTTTGATTTTTGCGGCAGAATATTCTCCATAGCAGAAGCAGCCTGAAGAACAATTTCCGGTGGCGTTGCGCTCATTTCATTATCGGAGTTGCTCATATTTGTAGATATAAAATTAAAGATCGGATTATAATTTATGAAGTATCGATTTGAACTTCAAATCTCAAAAAGTGACAATGTCACTGTCAAATATTTAAAACGCAAGACAGATAAATGTCACGATTTGAGTGGTTCAAGAGGCAACTTGATTGTTACCTATTATACTAGCCATCATATCATGACGCACAGTTGTGCGTTTTTATTCTTTACGCACAGTTGTGCGTAAGAATGGATTTACTTATAGAGTGAACTGTTTGTAAAACAATGTTTACTAACATAGGAGTAGAAAAAGGTTTTTTCATCCTGGGAATCGGAGAGAGGGAATTTGTGGACCATCCCCAATTATAATAATATTCTTCAGTAAACATCACTTACGGCAGGCTATATTCAACACTCAACAATGGTTCGGTTCATATTGGACGAATGCCCGTGCCAGTGACAGCGGTCACGGTGCAGTTCTGTCGGGACGGAGAGGCTGGATTCGAGAGACCGCTCTCTCTAATAGGCGAAAGAGCCGGCGTTTTGGGCCGATGCACCACACTTCTTCTTCTCCTGCGGTACAGCGGCCTCCTGGACGAGCATCTTTGCTGCTGTTGCTGCAGCACCGACAGCGCATTCGCCAGTTCCATCTCGCTGATGAGGCGCCGACGCGGCGGTGCGGGCAGAGCCGGTAGCGTGTTGGCTCTTTGAGGCGTCTCGGGGTAGCAGGACACTGGAACCAAGTTGTTGACGGTGTGGATGGACTCCGAGTTGTTCTGTCCGCTGGAGTTGTTAGGCACCACTTGGTTATTTCTGGACAAAGGGGTTGGTTGATGGGGTTGGTTGGTTCTTCTTTTGTTATGTCCCAGGTTACCTTAAAATGATTGGTCGTTGTTAGTATATTAAGTATCAAGAACGAAGAAAACAGAGTTCTTTGGAAGATCGTTTAATAACCCTTTACTCCCATATACACCTACTATGTAGGCTTAGTATGGCAAGTACCTGTCAGAAGACAACTACTCCCCTGGCTAAGACCACGACGGGTATTGAATTAAATCCAACAGGTGTATATGGTAAAGGGTTCATCATCGGTCGGTAACGACTGTTCATTATAAAGAACCTTTGTTATGCTCATGCCATTTTTTTAACAATATGATGCCTATAACTTTCTTTTGGGAGTACCTACGAAACCTTTATTTGTAATGAAGAATATGTGGTAATGATTCAATGCGAAATATATCACCGTTCATATTGTCGATATTAGACTTCCTTGATATGAGGAAAATCCATTCCAAACAGTTTGTTTTCGAGCAGTAAGAAGCATGATTGATGCAATGTTTGCTTTCCTCGTAGAACTGTACCTACCTTCATCGGAACAATAGAGAGGTTGCAGCTGTGTTAATCACAATATATTGCTGCATAAGTGACATTTATGGTTTCAGAGGAAACATTCTATTATGGTTCAAATCTAATTTGCCTGGTCGTGTGCAAAAGGTGACTTTCAATGGTGCAACATCTGCAGGAAATGAAATACGGGGTACCACAAGGGTTTGTTCTCGGCCCTCTTCTGTTTTTACTATATGTAAACGATTTAGCCGATTTACCCATTAATGGAATATTTACCATCTTCGCAGATGATACGTCCATACTATGGCACATTAACAACATGGTTACGTTACAAAAAACATTAGAAAATTATTTGGAAAGTGAAAAAGTGGTGCTGGAATTTAAGGAAAACTGACAAATGTCGCATTGAACTCTTTTAAAGTTCTTAAGATTAATTGTCGATTCAATGAAAAACATTTACTGGCTACTTTTTGTTATGACAGAAGCCATTTCGTTGTGAGATAATTTGATTGAAAAAAAATGTATGATATTAATATTTTGAATGCTCAAAAGCTATTTTTTTAAATAGACAGAGCATATTATGTATGACCATTTTTGGCATAAAAGTAATAACTTAAATTCTGCTAGTCATTTAGAAACATTATAAGTACTATTGTTTCAAATGTGCAGTTACAGTGTTGATGGGAAAATGTAGTGGTTGAATAAACTCATTTTTCATTACTCCATTCACTAAAATATTCCATGTGATACGTGAATTATTCTGGAATCACATTGGCAACGTCGCAAAATTAGCTTCGCCCTTACGAGAAAGCTGATATTTAATCTGATTTTGAGAAGTTGGCGGTGACTGATTTCCAAGTTACCAACCTGACATGAATGATACTCACTAAACAAAACAGCATGAGTTTGTTGTTTTTGTGATTGTCAAAAGAAGGGAGAATTTTTTTGATAAAAAGTACTGTTTTCAATAAAAAAAAGTGTTAAACTGCTGAATTAAGGTGTGTATATTGTGCTGGTGAAAATGAGGAAGCATTTTGAGTGTGTTATTCAAGGAAGAAACGTGTGCTACAAAATGCCAGGTATCATTGAAAAATACCTCTCCTAAAGGTGTATTTAGTCAACATCGTTTTAAAATTGTGCTTAATATGTTAAAAGCGAAAGTTGAATCAAATGGCGCCATTTATACAACAATGTTAAGTTCATACTAAAAACCTTTGATTTTAAAGTTGACTATATCCACATTTAATTACTTACAATTGTAATAGCTTGTAGCACCCGGTTAACGGAATTTTGCCAAAATCTGCGCTTTGTGTGGTCACCATCGAAATGTTCACTTCCCAGACACTTTTTCTTTGGGAAAGTAGCACTTCCCAGCCTAGTCCGGGAAGTACGGACTAGGCCGGAAGTGCTCGAATTTTCATATAAATATTAATATAAATAAGAATTAGAATGTTTCTGTTGGTACCTATCATCTGTTCGAATTTCAATACATAATACAAATAAGAACTGAGATGTTCGAAATATTCAAATTTGGAATCACAGCCAGGGTAGTTTACTCTTGACCAAAATTCTGTTTTTTGTTCCCCCCTGTACACCGAATGGAAATTTAGAATTTTGATAACTCAAATACATCATGCATCAATTTTTATGAAAAATAAAATTTTCTGACAAATCGATAATAAAAAAGTTTCCATCTGGTGCAAATATAATCATAGTCATAGTATATAGTCATGACCACCTTTTGATAGGCAACCCATTTTAGGCGTATTCGTCTATTTATGTAACTTCATAAAAAGTATGTTTCATCCGGTTAACAGATGGGTGATGGTCGACCTCTCTTCGTCTCTTAGACTAAATGCGTCTCATTGATTTGTTATTCTACATGGTTGCCGAAAAAATGGTGTACGCAACACGTCCGAAAACAGTTTTTTTGGACTCGTAGACTTCCAGGACTCGCTAACGCTCGTCCTAGAATTTGGTCTACCTGTCCAAAAAACAGTATTTTCCAGACTTGAACGTAAATTACTATTGCGGAACTGTATAGAGATTGTCAAAGAATAATCAGTTGTTCATGTAATAACAAAATGTCAAACTGTCATGTAAACAAGTAGCAGCAATAAGGATCTGCATTGAGCAGTAATCGCAAATGCTAAATTCACACGTGGTCTTGAAACAACTACTCTCGTGTTTCATTAGGTATACAATCATCAGTTATGTAATGAAACGAGGCTTTCAAGTGAAATTCTATTATGTCAAGAAATTACGCGCCTATACAATTTACTTCCTGAAACGAAATTTCCATATCTCATGAAATTAATTTCTCCAAATGAACCACATAATGCGTCCATGAGTTAGTTCACTGAAATAGCTTTGCTGAAAGCGGCACATTATTGACTATAACATAGTTATGAGGAAATCGATAGTAATTTTCCGTTCCACAAAAGTGTCATTACCTACTGTGAAATATCTATTTATATCTATCGCACATTCTCACATTATGAATTTTCAATGTTCGGTAGGTATTTAATATACACACCTCGATATTTTTCACATGGAAAATAACTAATTTATCAATAGTTTGGGATAGATGTGTATAATGGGACCTTATAAAAATTAAAATAGTTGCTAGTGGTATAATTTACGGTTATTACAATAAAGTTACAATGATAGTGCTATACCATGATTCGAAAAGTTCTCCAATATTTCAATATACAGTATTCAAGAGAAGTTTTCTAATTTTCGTATTTGTGTATCTGTTTTTTTTTAAAGCCGGAGATGGAAGTAAAAATGAATAAAATGTATACAATAATTCTCAAGTAGATTGTTTGTCTGTGGATGACATTCCTACCAGATGAGATTCATATTTTGTTCATATTTCAAATGAAGAGGAATGAAAATAAATGAATCCAAAACATAAATCAGAAATACAATATCCAAAAAAGAGCCAGGTAGAAAAAACTGAATTTGAAAAACGATTTCGATTTGGAACAGCAATGATTAGTGGAAACCATAAGAGGCAGTGTACCATAAATATCAATAAATTGTGTAACCTTCTATGAATTCGAAATCTAATTTCACGGGAAGTAGACCGTTAGTACTGCTAACACACTAGGTATCAACGAAATCGGTCAAAATGTTTTTGAGTAAATGATGAAAAACAGATTTTTTTATTAAATCTTTGACACCCTGTAGCTATGAAACGAACCAAATTATATAAAAGCTTGTCGCGTCAAGTATCTATCTATGTATTTCGTATTGGAAATTATATTTAAAATTAGGTATCTCAAGATTTATTCTCGCGAGAAGCTTTTATATCATTCAAAACTTTATAATGTAACAAAATGATGGGTTCAATTCACTTAAAAATTAATTTTCTTCTTTTTAATACATTTAAATAAAAGCTTTTCTTTAAAAAGTTTTTTTACGTCTGTTCATTTCAAGTAATACGTCATAGTTGCACGGTCGCTTGCTTGTTAATTTACCGTTGGAAATTTACGTAGGCTTATTATGGCAAGTACCTGTCAGAAAACAACTACTCCCCTGGCTTAGACCGCGCCGGGTATTGAATTAAATCCAACAGATACTTGTGCAACGTTCCTCAAAGCATCAGAGGACGCAGTTGCAAGTGCCCTCTATGACCAACCAGCAGAATTATGTTTTGATTCGGACAGGGTGACCACCTGCAGACTAGTTTCGAGGTTGTTGCCTCTCTTCAGTCAAGGGTAGGTCAACACAGACAGCACTTAAGCCGTCTGTTCCCCGTCCAAATCATTACAAACTCTGTCATCCTCGGCCAGAAATACTAAAATTAAAAAATTTCGTTTATGAGTATATCTGGGCGCGGAGCGATGATAGGCTCCGCCCACCTGCGACTTTGCTTCGGCATTGGCCGAAATAAATGTCGGGATTTTCTATTTAAGAAGCTCGATTTGGCTTCGAAATTTAGTCATCCGGGTGCCACGGAAGAGCCCGCGGATAGTGTACTCTTCGGGGAGTGGTACCCGGATGGCTCACTCTCGGCTTTTAGCCTGAATTTTAATTTACAATTCCACGTTTGAAAGTATTTCTGACCAGGTTGTAGCTCCTCTTATGAATCTACAGTCTAGAACGATGCAACCGTCGTTGGTTTAACACCAACGATTTTAAGAAAGAATTCGTACTCTTCCTGACTGATCCTGAAAGACGAGTTCCGGAGTTGCTGGATTTGCGACTATGCTGTGCTCGGAGATAGAGCTAGCCGGATGAGGTGAAACATCCTCCGATTTCCGGATCTCCGAATACACGCATTTGTTGACAACTCCGTTGCTTGGTCACCTCTGGTTCACGCGATGAAGCGGTTTCTAGGCCGCTCCACCTAGCGAGCAGAGGGAGAACACTCCCACATACTGTGCTATTGCGAGGCACTAGACAGGCAATCTTCGGGCAGCCATCTGGCGGTCCAGAACTATAAAGATCGCACCCAGTACAAACTCGTACAAGGAACGAAATTACAGGATTGGGTACTGTGACAGTGCACATCATAGACATGATACAATGGGTCAATAGGCCTAAGTGTCACCGGGAGCAAAAACCTGACGGACCTAGAGGTGGAGGTTTTAGTGAGTTACCCTGTCAGTGGAGTCTCACAGTAGGTCTGGAGTCTTGAGCCTCAGGCTCCTTTCCTCTCTATTAAAGATTTACTCCACCTCATCAAAAAGAAAAAACATCATTTTGTTACATTAAAATTTTAAATGAAATAAAAGTTTGTCGCGAGAATAAATTTTGAGGTAATTTTAAATTTAATTTACAATAAGAAATTCATAGATACTTCTTGCGATTTAAAATATGGGGATACCCGGGTAGATGTTTTTGTTTTTCAAATGCAAAATTTGTTAAGTAATTTTTTTTAAAAATATTATGTAGAATGCAAATTTCGATAGAGATTCGGTCAAATCATGGGGATTCGAGAAGGTTTTGGCCAGTCTTTTTTGGAAAAAAAATTCAACAATGGATTAAGGGGTGAAAATGGCATTTTCTCTATACAATACGTAGTATTACTGAAAATAACAACAAAAAATCGAAGTAACTCACCCAAAACCCTGAAGATCATCCTCAGTTTAGCACTCGACCAATGGCCGTGCGTCCGATGAGGCCGGCCTTCCAGAGCCGGCACGCTCTTACTCTTCGCTTTGTGCTTACACAGCGACATCAGGCACCTCGGTTCTGTAGGCCCGTGCGGGTCCTCCGGGCTGTCGGGCACCGAAACGCAGCAGTTCCACTTCTTCTTATTCAACTTCCCCTGCTGGCCGACTTTGATCTCCGGCGCCACAGAGTTGCTGGTCATGATACACATTTGGCAGTCTTGCGGAGTCGTGGGAGGCGTTGGCGTCGGCTCCGCGTTGCAGTTGTTGGAGAACGTTTCCTCCAGCACGGTGCACGTGAACAGAGTCGTGCGGGTTCTTTCTTCGCCACAACGTAAGTTTATTGGTCGGTGCCTCAGCGTTTGGTTGCTGTTGGCTACCTGCTGTTCTTCTTGGTGCGCGATGGTCGCAGGGACATGGTTTTGTCTCTGGTTTCTGATGTATTCGTAGGTAGTCAGGCCCAAGAAGGAAATGTAGATGTGAAAGAAGCACAGGTGTAGTAGGAGACCTGCTGTAATCGCTGCTAGAAGGCCGAGGGCTGCGACTACTGCCAAAAATGCGGCATCGCTGGTCGGTAGCGAAGATGGTGGTGAAGGAGTCGACGAGTTGAATTCAGGAGATTGTGGATCCTGAAGGTTAAATAAGTATATCAGTTGAACATGTTTTAATTATTGGAAATCATTTTGATTATCATGTGATCAATCACCTTTGAAAGTGAAACAATGTATCTACCTAATTTTTATTAAAGATAATTACTTCATTTTTGTATGTACCTCGCTCCGCTTCAATGGGAAATTGCCTTTCGGTAAATTTTTAATATTAATATGGCCGATACAAATCTACTATAGAGTATAATAATTTCTGCACATACCCAGGATATACAGGTAGAGCCAAAGCTAGCAAGTTTTTAGTGATTTCTAAAAAATTGAGCGGTGGAATTTTTTAAATTCATTTCAAGATATGTCGAAGGATGCAAAGATCAAATTCCATTGATGATGTTACCATCTCCTGAATCAGAATAACATATTATATACAATATGTTCTATTTCTCATGAAGCCGCATCCGTCCTGCTTCTTGATATTTTCAAATACGTGGAATTCCAGATAACTCGATTTTAAAATCATTCGTTCATGATGAAAGCTCATATACCCTACAGGTACACAAAATATACGGGTCATTCAAAATAAGGAGATGATTTAGGTAAATATGAGTTGATTAGGGTCTGAAGAAAGTGGCGACAAAAAGAAGGAGGCATTTTGAGCGATTTTTGACTGAAAATATCGTATTTGACAATGGTCGATTTTTAAGATTCAAAAGGTCATAACTCAAAAAATATTAGAGACCCCTATGACATTCTTTCGGGTTCGTATTCAGGAGATAAAACTACGTAAGTAACACGACTTTTCTTTATGTTTCGAGAAAAAGCCCTATAAACTTTCTTTACCGAATATGCCAGCTCTACATTCATTCGATATTTTTTGAATATTCACAACTGAATACAAATTATACAAGAGTTGATTGTTGTTTTCGTTAAAACGTTTAAACGAATGCAAGCTGGATCTAGTTTAATAAGCGTGATTTCGTTCAGTACTGATCTGTTACAATTCAGAATTGGAGGATAACCTTGCAGATTACGTCTTGAAATCGCAATTTCCCGCGTGGGAGCTGCATTCAGCCAGGAGCAAGTCTCACATTATCATGTAGCATTTAATTCGATTCAGGGCCAGTTTTTCAGGTTCCAGTTAAACTCCAGATTAATTAACTAATGCTTGGAACGCGATTCTTCTAAAATCATTCAAAAAATGTCATTCATCATCTAAACTATTAGTTAGTTATCTGGAGCTTGTCGAACATGAAAAACTGGCCCTGAAATATGCCATAATGTCAATATGTACTACATTGACTCCTTAGGGTGGATTTAGTCAACATCACTTTAATATAGTGCTTAAATATTATGTTGAAATCGAAAAAAAAGTTACACATTTATCTACATTTTTATCGTTGACCCCCATTCACTTAATTACCTCACCATCCTGCTTACCTGCAAACTCCCTATATAACCACGTTTTTAGATTCCAAATGTATTGATTATCATACTTGATGATGGGATATCACCCGAAACCGGTCGTCAAAATAAAATAACTAGTGGAAATTAGACAAAAGTGTTTCATTCAGTTCATTAAAAATATCTAGTTGACAATGTATTAGTGTTAGTATAGAATTCTTCTGGACTTTCATTGTCTAGAAACAAAGAAAATGAATTCTTTGCAGATGTGACTCAAACACATGCAAACAATTTATTTTCTTTGTTTCTAGACAATGGAAGTCCAGAAGAATTCTACTAAAAATATCTAATTACATTCATAGTTGGCTCCAACACCTGAACTTCCCTATTTTACCTGGAAAGTACTATCCAGGTATCAAAGTTGCAGACATTTTCACGGATTCGTTTGGCTGAGATGCTATCATCCATTTCAAGCCATTCTGGGGAAGATGTACATGTAAAATGACATCAATAGCGATCACAATTGTTATATGATTATGATTTTTCCGTTTTCCCCCACTACAGCTCGCTGAGATTTGTTATGAACATTATTATATTCGATATTATTGGACATCAGACAAATTAAGAATCAGTTATTATGCCTCTCTTTGAAAAATACTCAACATTTGTCGTTTTTTGAAAATATAAATTATACTTGCGTTATATTGTATGAAAAGATGCTTGGAAGATCCTCATTTCATATCCAGTGTGGAGCAGTGTATGAAAATTTTTCGATAGCGGTGCCTAATATTACTGAGAAAGATCATTTCTCAGTAGGGTTCCGGGCGCAAAAAATTCAAATTTCATCCCAACAAGAACTCAGATGAGCTCTCCGATTGGTGGGTAAATACCGCAAAAACAGAAAAAAAATCAATATTCAAAGATCCATTTCTGGAAAACTGTCCATTTTTGAACTTGTAAAATTTTAATCAGCCCATCAGGAACTACAACATATCAAAAATTCAGCCAAATTCACAGATGGTTTTCCTCATGAGAAATATACGGGGTCCTTTATTAAATTAAGAGGAGAGTGTATTGAATAACAAAATATTTTGACAATCAGATTTTGTATGCTTCTATAATAGCAGGCTAAGAATTTTCCAATACAATCCTCATATAAGATCATGGGGATACTGAATTTATTCCATTTGGTCGTTCCCCATATGAAGGCCAGGGCGATACCAACCTTATAATCGCCTTCGTGTCCCTCGCTGTGCCAATACCAAGACAAATGTTGCATAACCAGTTGTGCGACTGCCAATGCCACGACGACGGCGGCTGCTGCGACTGCCGTCGAGACGCACATAAGGAAGAGACCGTAATTCCTGGCTCCGACGCAGTGGTTCAGCCACTTGCAGTGATGATCGAACCGGGCGACGCACTTGTTGCAGGAACTGCAGTGTTTCGTCCGAGGACCGCTCGTCGAAATCAGGCAGAGGTGGCAATGGCCGGATTCGATGACGTGAGCGTGTTTTGTTCTGAAACAAAAACGTATTATGGAAAAAATCCAGGGGATTTAGTTTTGAAAATAATTCAAATTGACATTATTTTTACATTACAAATTCTTAGGTTGTTGCACAACGGATTTGAGGCCGCTACTGAGGGTTACGGGTAAGGGTGCACCAGTTGACGAAAATATCAATTTTTCTATTTTTTTAAATCAGGCCATGGTCTCAACAGAAATGTATTGACTCAGTTGAGATATGGGATGCATACAAAATGAGAGTGTTACTTTCAGTTGAGCAGTTTGTTAGTCTTTGAATGCGCTCCAGAACTTTAGCAAATAGGTATATCTGAAGGTATATCTGAAGTATCCAAGCACTTTGATTTTCTAAATGAAGAGGTGTTAACTAAATACTCATCTGGATGTTGTATTTTTGAAAACACGTAAACAGGGGTTGATATCATTCCTGCAGCATTGATACTGCAAACCAAATTATCAATAATTCACCTCTTTGGCGGAAGCTCTAACTTGTTTTTACCGTTTGTTGAACCTACTCTATTACTTGAATGCTCGCAACCAATGAATTCCAGCTTTATTGGTCTCATTCCATTCATTGGGATGTTTACAATACCAAATGCCAATGTTGTGTTCAAATATGTTGAACCATAATTCATATTTGAACATGTTTTGATGGGGCCTAGTTCCAAAGTGTACAATCTCCAATTTCTATTAAAAATGAGGTAGATATCGTTACAAATGCAATTTACAGCGCTGAATGGAAATAAACCATCATTTCATACCAAAATGGCCCATCGCCAGTCTATTGTTGGTATAGAAAATTAAGATTAGTTCCATTATGTACACTCTTATCAATAATTTAGTTTGAAACCGTATAGATTCCAAACTCGTCAAAGCAGAAAGTTCAATGTCCAATGAATTTTATGACATTATTGACAGAGATTTTCTTTCGCGCTAAAATCAACTGTTTACGTGCTGTTTAAAAAAAAGAAATTGCCAACAGTTTTCACAATCTACAGAAGCCATTAAAAATAATTTTGAAATTTTGTGTTTTCGCCTATTGAATTACCTACTTTTTCTAGCAACGACAGCGATTGGATGACTGCGAAAGTATGTTTCAATGAGAACGTCGAAGTCATCGACAAGACCAGAAAATAAAACTTTGCCTTCATGTGGAATTCTGATTTAGACGTCTGAATTCCGACTTAGTTGTAAAAATTTCGTCATATATTTCGCAATTCCGATGTAGACGTCAGGATTACGACTTGGATCTCGTTATTCCGAATTAAATCTCAGAATTTAAATTGTTTAAAAAATTGCTAAAACTGTTTTTTCCGTTAACCAGCTGTCGTCCCCTTACAAACGGCAGCTCTCAGAAGTCGAAACTTCTGCGAGCCAAGGATTAACGAGGTCTTACCTTTTCACGTGCGATTCCTAGCACTTTCTTGGGCCATCAGAAAAATTTCTGCAGTCGCCATGGTTTGAACCATCGCCGACTGGCAGCCAGTGATTGAAACAATGTCGCTAATCACTCGGCTACCTGGCCCCAACCTATATATACTTATGTTAGATGAGCCAAATCGAAAAAAGCTTTGATGAGAAAATTAAAATACTTGTGACCCTTCCACGCTTTCGTTTTAATCACTCTGCACCTTACCTGAATTAGATTGACATAACGAATGGCAAAACTACCGGTTAGTATTGAATTCCTGTACCTATGATTGTTAGGGTTCGCAATTTAAATGTGCCAACACTGCAGAAAAGCGTGATGTGACGAAGTGATGATAGAGGCCAAATAAATATTACCATCAATATGAAGGCCTCTGGAAGTGCCTAAAGTTACTAGGTATAGAGTATATGAATACATTGTATTTAATTTTAGCAATTACTTTATTGAAAAAAAAAAATGAATAATAAAATAGAATATTCCAAACTCAGTATTTGATATACATATCTGTCTTGAGCTGAAGCTGCTACTTATAATAAGTTTCCCTCAGCAAGCAAAGCAAAAGCACATTCAATTCTTTGTCTTTGACTTTGTCCAAATCCTTAATTTTCACAGCGAATATAAACGTATAAAATATTGACTACTTATATGTTTATATTGAAATATAAAATAATACCATATGATTATGAATTGTCGAGAGTAGTGTCCTTAAAAAATTTAGAAAAAACGTCATCTAAGAAGTCATTAGTGGAGTTTTAAACATTTTGTTATCTAGTATTTTTAATTTTATATTAGAATCCATTCAATCATAAATATTGTTTTTATTTGCAGAATAGATACAGTGATATGACATAGAAACACTCATTCCTTTCTCTATTCAAAAATGAGACTATCTGTACAAAAAATTCAAGCTCAATCAAAGGTTTATTCAGCTAATTCGTGATATTTCCAAAATGTGTAAGGGTAGAACTTATATTCATGTAAAATGTTTTGGAAATAGACTCTCTGAACATACCGTGATTTTTTGAAAAAAGCTGTTTTAGAATTTTCCTAGATATCCAGTAGGACATTATTTTAAAGTCGTCTTTTCATTAGTTTCAGTTTTCGACCTGCCAGACCTCGGAATTATACGACGAGTTTCATTGATTTTATTCATTATTCTAGTAACTGTAGCTCTGCTGATTCGTTCTTGTTCACCGTAAACCCAATGAACATCGATATCTTGATGGGTTTGCCTTTATTACTTGTAAATTATTAATAGGTACGTTCTTGATACGTTGACATTTTAAAAATTAAGGAGAAATCTACATCGAAAATTCTTTGGCCAACAAAAAAATTAATCCAAATAACATACTTAGAGAACATTCCGAAGTAACTATTTCAATCGATATAAATCCAATTTTGATATAGTTATTTACGTAATCAGTTATGAAAAGACCGATATTGCTCGATTAGTATAATATAAAGTTTTACAAATTACGCGAGTCGAAAAACTGAATCTTTTCATAACGTTTTTCGTACAAAATTTTATCTAATGATATCATTTCTTGAATATAATACAATGGTTTTCTCGTGATATGGGACATTGGCGTTGGCACTTGTCAGAATGAATATTTAATAAGCAATATCAAACGTGTCAGGCTTATGTCAAAAATGAGTAGTTGTTCCAAGATGCATATAACTCCTGGTGCGTTTACTGATTCGCTTTTGTTTCAACTAAAGTTCTTGATCCTGTAATTGCGTCAATAGAGTTTGTTCCATTCGTCAATGGATGACGCTTAAGTCGAATATAGTGGAGTTTCCAACAATCCAAAGTGCCTACTAGATACATTTTTTGAGTTTTTGAACGTTAACATTATTTTGAGGTTATATGTCAATTACATTGCATATTGGTATTTATCGTGTGATTTTTCTGTTCTTTTAATACTTTTCGCTCAGTTCGGTAGTTTTGCGACGTTTTTAGTTGTTGGGTTATTGTTATTTATTTGTTCTTGTGTTTTTCTGTCATTCGTAAAAGTTAGGGTAGTGTATAGCATTTTTTTGAGAGTCTCGACTTCGACATGACAATCATGACATGGTTCAATTTGAGGTTATGTCGATGACGCAGCATGCGTTTGTCAAAACGACATGTCAAGTCATCATGATCGGTATGTAATGATTTGCCTGCCATCTATGTTAAAATTGAGTAAACTCTCTTGACGCAATAAAAATGTCATGAATCAAGCAGGCCGTCCATCAACAGTTTTGGATGACAATTTCACAGCTATAAGTAATTCCACCAGGAGTTATATGCATCTTGAGTTGTTCCGACGAAATAGCGTCTGCTTTAGAAGAGTCGGCAAATAAGGCATTAAATGAATTGATGCCACAAAAATCTAAAGTTAGATATGACGGAGCCAATCCTGTTTTCAATATTTTCAAAGAATAAAATTATTTCTTGTTCTATCATTACACAACTAGTTGCGTAATGAATATTATACAACTCTTTTTCACTTATCCGAAGTGACCGTTTTGAAAAAAACTGACGTTTCATAATTCACAAACGTCATGTAAAACCTGACCTTTCGAAACTAAATAAAGTAAAATTCTTTTGTTTTTTTATCACCGCTTTGATAGTCCTATAAGTATGCATTTCCAGACATTTTATTGGCTAAAATTCTAATAGCATATATTCTCAATTATGTAAAACTACATTAGTGATGTAATTGAACAGACAGTTAAGAAAAATGTGTCGTTGCAAAACGTCAAAAATGCGTTTAAAATTCGACATTTCACGGCAGGGTTAGCAAAAATGATGAACTGAAATAAAAAGTATATGTCATGCATCACTGTTGCAAATAGCAGGAAGCAAGAAGCAAAGCAATTTCTGAAAATAATGTAAATGTAGAACAAGGCTGTATCCAGAAAAAAATTTGGAACGATGTAACGAACCTGTCAAGTTGTGGTATTGGTTCAGGCTTTCTCTCCCTCAAAGCTTCTTCAGCAGGATCCACTAAGGCAGCTCCTAGATGCACAGCAAGATGGAGTAATAATAACACCGAAAGAACTGCCAATGCTGCAGGTTGAGCATGAATTGGTAACGCTGGAATTAGCACCAGAAATGACCCTCCGGAGAGAATGGCTAATGCTAACCAACCAGAGAGCTAAATAAAAGAAATAAACTAGATAGATGGATAGATAGATAAATAATAAATAGATAGGAAAATGAATAGAAATACTCGTACATGAACTCTATTACCTCGTTATGATTTGAAGTGTAAGTATTTTTTAAATTTATTTATTTTTATTTCACCATTAGAAATTAATAAATATTTGATGAAGTGAAATTGGGAATACTTGGCGAAATACCAGAATTTCATCAAATGTTTTATAATAATTCAGTCTTTCGCAAATTTTCCTTACTGTACAAATTTCTTCGGCGAGTATCGAACACAAAATATTCCAACAGCCCCTACGACCACCGAATCATCCCTGTCCAACACCTGGCAAAGTTTTTCTACAAGAATACACTTTACAATACTACCTGTAACAACCAGCAATTGTTATCAAAATAACTGATGCAGACTAGTTTCTTCAGTGCAGTCCCGGTTAGGACGGAGAGCTAATACTCCTACAATTGATTTCCATTTGCTTTCTGTAACGATAACTCCAGTACCCACTAAGAATAAGACAAAAGCGAATGGAAATATATTGCGGTAAAACGGGTAGGAGTATTAGCTTTCCGTCCTAAGCAGGATGTATCTAGACATTCCACATACGTATACGTATTGAAAATACCAATTTTTTTAATGGATAAATTAAATGAATACCAGCGGAAATTGCACTACATTCGTCAACAATTTGTTATTTCAAAATGTCAATACTGTAAAGTGCAGTAGCGTAAACTTCAAATTTCCAGTACACCCGCAGAAAAAAATCTAATGCTTGAGGTCCGGTGACCGAGCTGGCCATTCTAGACCATATTCCTCATCTAAGTAACGTCTTACTGCACCATAATAGTGTGCAGGAGTACCATTTTGATGGAACGTTATTTCTAAGTTGCCGAATTCATCTGATTAATCTTCTAGAATTGACAGGTCAATTGCGTTTTGTAACATCTCCAGGTACAATTCACAACTAAGTTAGCATTGAGAGAAAGATCCAAATATTACCTTTTCTCACATTTTGTGTGTTAACGTTTCCATTAAGTAGTATCGTCTCTAAAATTAATTATTTTTGTGTAATCTGGTAGTAGGTTAATATGATTGTACATAATTTCACAGATCGGATTCATCATTTGGAAGTTGGTGCACCATTTCTAATTTGTATGGGTGAAATTTGTTTATAGCCAACACCCTATGGACTGTTCTTTGACTGGCTTTACAGATATACTCTAATTGGGCTGTAGAGCAAGTAGGGTTTACTACAATTTCTACAATTATGTAATTTTTTTTGTCATCACTAATTGTTGGTAGACCGGATCGTTTGGCATCTTGAACACTACCTGTTGCTTCGAACTTCCGAAAAAGCTCCATCAAACAAGTCCTTGATATAGGGCGATCAGGGTGCCTCTCATCAAAAAGAATTTCCGCTGCATGGAAATTGTTATCTACTACATTCACCAATTATTAAGACAGCTGCTACTTTGTCGGCGTTTATTTCCCCCCTCCAAATTACATTATTATAAGTATAACCGTTCAAAAGGTGACTTTTTTTATTATAAGTATAACCGTTCAAAAGATAATATGGGGAAGGTGACTTTTGACTAGCACTGTATATTGTAGATATAGAAGTGCAGTTTCTATGTATTGTATTGTCAGTGTCATTCGAAGGTTTTTCACGAGTTTGAACCCAATTCTCGGACCTAATTACTTTATTGCTCAAGTTGTTTAAATTGGTTAGTTGCCCAGATCTATGCGAAGGAAGCAGAAATGGAAAGAGAAACAGTCCAAATAGAAAAACTACGTATTGTCAAAAATTGGGACTCGGATGTCTTCGAGGTCATAACAGGTGAAATACAGAATCCTATAAATGAAAACATAGAAGGAATTACAGCAGGAGAAAGGAAGGTACCAGAGGGAACTAACTAACTCCAAAGCAGGGAAAATTATAGTTATAGAGAAGTAAGTATTAGGTACAACATATGTGCTTGCGAAATATCCAAAGACAAGACACAGAGTATTCGAACAAAAATCCGAGGCTATTCTGCATGGTTCATAAGCAGGTCTACAGTTATTCGAACTTTGAGAGAGATAATATGGCCACACATTTCCACTTTAGAATCGTTCGGAGATCAATTAAAACATCTAGGTAAACCTGTGCCAGATACCGTAGTAATGACAAAAGCATCGATGACCCTACCATCTGAGTAAAATCATTTCTATAGCGCTTCGGATTTGACACCAGAGAAAACGCGGAATTTAAACAATCTAACGTCAAGATTGGCGTTGAAAGAGTCCAGGATATCGATACAATCGTTAAAAAAAAAGTGGTCAAATTTGGTCATGAGGAAGGATATCGAAAACAAATCTCGAAGCAGACCAAAACCAGGAAAATATTTCCATTTGCAAAATACGGTCACTCGAAAAGGAGTGTTTGTTCAAGAAAATAATCGATGAAAGTGTTAATGCAGATGAATTGCAAGATAACCCAGAGCATGAGGCGTTTGTTGGAGAACTGTTGGGGGTTTCCAAAATTTTCAGAATTCCGTGTTTCAACATTCTCAATGCCTAGAAAATTATCTGATTGTTTTCTCAATGGAAAAGAGTCTAGTAACGTAAAATCTTTGGCCGAGTTTCAGTTCTACCATTTCATTATTCTACGAAACTTTATCAGTATTTGTGAATATGATCTATAGAGAAATGAATATCATATTCTAAATTGCAATTGTGTGGAAATGACATTCAAGCAGCATTAGACGATATAAGTAGTTTCATGACGTTTTGCACCAAGAAAGTAAATAACATTTCTCATAAGATTCGTATGAGATGAAAGATACGAATTCATTCAGTATTGAAATTTATCGTGAAGGTTAAATAATCGAAATATATTCAATAGAATTAAGTCAAAAATATTCCTGAAAAGATCTGTTTACCATTACCGAAATGGTTCTAAATAATTTGGGAGGATAAAAAAATCGTTATCCAACTATTCGTAATTGAATACAAAGTTCACTGACTGATTTTGAACCCTGGAAGAAACGTGAACTTCGATATTTCCACACCACACAACAGTTTGACATCAAGAGAATATCAGGCAATAAATCATTTGACGTTCGATCGACTTGATAAGGCTGTGACAATTAAAGTAGAACAATGAAAGGCTTATTGTAGTTTCTAATTAAAGTCGTCTAGTAACTAGGAGGTTTCAAAGAAACCAATCAGAATGTTAATTAGTAGCTTGTATTCCAGCAAATGTCATGTTTTTTCATTGTGTACTATTCTGGGAAGGAAAAAGCAGTCGGGTGATTACCCTTCAGTGATAATTTGCCTGGTTACGTAAAAGGCACACGATACATCCAATGCGAGTTTTACTTTCAACAGTTACCGTTAAATTGGATGACTTGTTTTTTGGGGTCGTGTTTGTCATGTTGAATTGATTTTATTCTCTAGTGAACCATCTACCTATTTCTTTTTTATTTCTCTTATGGTTATTATGCGGTAACCATACAGCGAATTTTTTCAATAGTACGCATCCAGATAAACTTGTTGCTAAAAATTCCATTATAGAATTGGTGCAAAAGTTTCTCAAACTGAATCAGTAGCCACAAAGAAACGGAACCATTTTAGAAATGAACCTGCTGAAACTTTAGGACAAAAGTTCATGCAGACCCAACATTAAGCACGAGGAAATTAGCTGGTGTTACTAACATCAGTAGAACAGGTATGTAATGAATCTTGAAACATTATAAATTCCACCCCTACAAAATACATTTGGTGCACCAATTGAATGAAGATGATTTTGATCGGAGACAAGAGTTTTGTAAAATTATGACTGCGAGATTAGATGCTGATAGGAATTTTCTTTTCAACATCTGCTTTTCTGATGGTGTGTACATTATTTCAGAATTCAACTGTGAATAGTAATAATTGTCGGTATTACTCAGGTGCCAATCCACATGTATTCGAAGAAGTCTGACGATGAACTCACCAAAAACTGACTGTCTGGGCCGGTATTTTTGAAAACCATTTGATGGGCCCAATTTTTTTCGAAGGTAATCTGACAGGAGAAACTTATTTGGAATTACTAGATGAGATTGTTTATCCAGAATTAGTAGACATCATTGAGAAAGTCGATCGTTACCGAGGAGACCACTTGATTTTTCAACAAGACCTTCACATTATGCACAGCCTGTTAGAGTGTTTTTGGATAGAATGTTTCCGGGAAATTGGAGTGGAAAAAGAGGTCCTATAGAGTGGACAGTCAGATCTCCAGATTTAGCCCCACTTGATTTTTTCCAATGGGGTCACTTGAAAAAAAAAAGATGCAACGAAACCTAAATTTCTGCAAAATGTGCGACACTTCATTATTGAAGAATGCCATTGGATAACGCCAGAAAGGCTACAAAATGTTAGCTCTTGATTTTATGTGTGAAATGAATTAGTGTCAAACACTCGTGCGAAGACACTAAAAGACAAAAATTCTAATAGTTTGAAAGAAGAACTACAAGAAAATTCCGGGAGCCTAGAGGAAAAGCTTCAAGAAAATTCAAATAGTTTGAAAGAAGAACTTTAAGAGAATTCTAAGAATCTGGAAGATAAACTTATAGAAAATTCGAAAAGTTTTGAAGATAAACTTCTAGAAAAATTTGAATAGCCTTAGAGAAGGGCTGCTAGAAAATTTGAAGAGCTTGAAAGATGAACTTAAAGAGAAGCTCCTGAAAAATACAGAACGCTTAAAAGAAGAACTTTGTGGTATGGCGAACAGATAAGAAGAAAGAATAGGATCCGTCGGCGTCGAGGCAGAGATGGACAACGTAAGGGAAACAATCAGTCATAAAATGTGATAAAGTGATATTGCTGATCTTTCGGCGCTCTTTTTCCTTATGTAAGTTATTTTCAAAGAAAAGTCTTCTCACATGCATTTGAAAAAATTAACGCTTAATAAGATAATGGTGATTCTATTTGAATTGTTTTGCGTATATCAGTAGTATTCATTGAATGAAGAATAATGCTTTTGTTATTTTTTTCAAAAAACTCAAACTACTATTTAGACTTTGCATCACTTGTGCTTGAGTTTTTAGATTTAGATTTTTTTCAAAAAGAGAAAAGGATTGTTTATCAAAAATAACAAAACAATAATTTTTCATAAACATGGTCACAAAATTGCAAAAAAACAATTTCATCAAATTACTTTTAGAAATTCGGTAAAAAAATGCCATTTCTGCATTTTTTTTCATGTCAATTTTGACAGGTAAATGGTTAGTGACAAGTATGTGTGATATTTTTAATATAATTCGAAGCAAAAACCAATTTCATGTGAGTCTGTTAATAAAAATAAATCCATTCGTTGTCGAGTTTAATGATGTCACTATATACACGAATGTAGCATTTCTCATTTGAATTAATTTGAATTTGAAATCATAAACTCCAGAGAGGTACCTATTGAATATTCGAATTTAAAATCATAAACTCCATTGAATACCTGAATTTGAAATTATAAACTCCAGAGAGATACATATTAAATATTTGAATTTGAAATCATAAACCCTAGAGAGGTACCTATTGAATATTTGAATTTGAAAGCATAAACTCCAGAGAGGTACCTATTGAATATATGAATTTGAAATCATAAACTCCAGAGAGGTACCTATTGAATATATGAATTTGAAATAATAAACTCCAGAGAGGTACCTACTGAATATTTCAATTTGAAATCTTAAACTCCAGAGAGGTATCTATTGAATATTTGAAATTGAAATCATAAACTCCAGAGAGATACCTATTGAATAGTAGAATTTGAAATCAGAAACTCCATAGAGGTGGGTACCAATTGAATATTTCAATTAAATCATAAACTCTAGAGAGGTACCTACGAATGTTTGAATGAGAAATCATAAACTCCAGAGAAGTACCTATTGAATATTTGAATTCAAAATCATAACCTCCAGAGTGGTAACTATTGAATATATGAATTTGAAATCATAAACTCCAGAGAGGTACCCACCGAATATATGAATTTGAATACATACACTCCAGAGAATATTTTAATTTGAAATCATAAACTCCAGAGAGGTACCTATTGAATATTTGAATTTGAAAGCATAAACTCCAGAGAGGTACCTATTGAATATTTTAATTTGAAATCATAAACTCCGGAGAGTTGCCAATTGAAAATTTGAATTAACAAACTCCAGAGAGGTACCAATCTTCCTAAAAAGTTTGAAAATGTTCAGAACAAAAATATTTCAAAAGAGTTCACTGATAAAAGGGGAGGGGTTTAATGTTGTTGTTCTTATTGATTGAAAGTTTGATTTTATGGAGGAAATTCATTTCTCGAGATAGTTTTTTGGAGATTTTGTTTGTTCATATTCAGTACTACACCTTCCTCTATATACATGACATGTGAAAAGCTGAAAAAGCCCCTTGTTGATACAGAGTGTACCAACAAACAGGAAGACTGTTAGGACTGTTACTTCGGGAGAAAAGAATACCGCATCGAGTGCTACGTGAAGGACACTCACCTGCAGGGGATGCAACGGCAGCTGGAGGCCGTGCTGACGGCGCAGCCTTACGGTCTGGACGCCGTCTCCCGAGTTTCCTTTACCGCCTCCCGTGGTCAGCATCGCGAGGGGACGGGTCCATGGCGGAGGCGCGACGCGACTCTGGTTCGCGCTTCGGTCACGTGCATACTGGCCGCGAAGCGGTCGGCGGAGACGCGCGGATATCGATCGCCGGCGCGCGAGGGGAGGCGCGCGAGGCGGAAAACTCGGTCGCGGTCAACTGGCCTCCGAGCCGAATTCATGCGGGTGTGTGTATATCTGTATGGTAAGAGGAGAGAACCGACACACAGTATAACTCCCCGACTCAACGGTAGAAACTACCTGTTATAAACTACTCAACACTAATTTCGTCGCACCCCGAAATTTTGACCATATTAAAATCTGAATAACTTTTTTCTGCATTGAACAATTTGAATCCTGTAAACACTGTTCGCTAGCCCAGTCCTTCAGCTATTGCTGTTGGGTAACCTATGTAATTAAATAAATAAATAAATACCCCACTAAAATGAAAAAAATAATCTCGTACTTCTTCAAAACATAAGGTTTTCCGCATAAAATCGCTACAGGGTATTATCTGAAACTGTGCAAAATGTCTGAATTTTCAAAGTGATCCCAAATGAAGAAAAATTATTTTTTTTTTCAAATTTGACAGCAGTGGCATGAAGATGAACTCATTACCTCAAGACCTTTTTCAAATTGTCTTATTATCTCTCAAAAAATTAACTTTTTGGTTTGCAGTCATAACTTTTTTCCTCGTCAACCGATTTTCAAAATCTCCGGCTCATTTTGAAGCTGAAACTTTAGATGAAGAGATATGAAGATCAGAATAGACTCAAGATGAAGATTGAAGATCAAGGGTTTCCTCAAAGGTGACCTAAATCTGAAACACCCTCAAAATCCGGTTGGGAGGAGAATTAAATGAAAATCAACTTGTTTTCGGAATGATCATCCATTCTGAATACGTCCAGATCTTTCTTGCTGTCAGTAGTCAAGAATTGTGCATGAAAAAACCCAATTGTAACGGCAGGATTTTGAAAAATAAAATAAAATCAACCCATTGTTCGCCTGAAATGCATGGCCCGTAACAAAGGTAACCAATTACAATTAAAATTCAATTCAGTATGATATTAATTACAGATTTAAGAATCAGTATCTACTTAAAGAAATTGCTCGAAGTGACCTCCATTTACTTCCTGACAGTGAAATATCCTATTTGTAAACTCTTCTCGTACTTTTGCAAGTGTGTCTGCGGAAACGGCCTCACATTCTGCAACAATACGTTGTTTTAAAACGTCAATATTGGCAGGTTCAGTGGCGTAAACCTTCGATTTGAGGTACACCCACAGAAAAAAATCCAAAGATGTGAGGTCCGGTGATCGAGGTGGCCATTCCATTGAACCTCGTCGTCCAATCCATCTACCACGATACTCCTCATCCAAATACCGCCTTACTGCACCGTAATAGTGTGGAGGAGCACCATCCTGTTGGATTGTTATTTCCAAATTTCCGAATTCATCTGGATTATCTTCCAAAATTGCAAGGATAGACGGTTCTATTGCGTTTTGCAACAGCTCCAGATAAACCTCACCAGAAAAGAGGTCCAATGATGTGGTTTCCCAGGATACCTACATAAAAATTCATCATGAAATAATAAAAACAAACAATAAATATGAAAGTTTTACGACATTTGTTATGACGACTGATTTTGATTTTTGGGGATGTGAGGTTTTAAACCGTTCATAATTGAGAATTGTGAAAGATTCAATCGACATAAAAAATTACCAAGCGTAGGTGAGAAGTTGGAATCTGCAATTTTTTTATCAGATGTCCTGCCGCCACCATATTCCGTCAGAGCGTTCATGATTGAGAATAGTGAAAGATTCCATCGACAGAAAAAAATTACCGAGCTTTGGGAGAAAGTTGGAATCTGCAATTTTTTTAGAGGTCCTTCCGCCACCATATTCCGTCAGAGCGTTCATGATTGAGAATAATGGAAGATTCCATTTACAGAAAAAAATTACAGAGCGTTGGGAAAAAGTTGAGCTCTGCAATTTTTTCAATAGAGGTCCTGCTATCACCATATTTGGTCAGAGTGTTCATGATGTAGAATAATGGAAGATTCCATCGACAGGAAAAAAAATTACCGAGCGTTGGGAGAAAGTTGGGCTCTGTAATTTTTTTTAATAGAGGTCCTGCCATCACCGTATTTTGTCAGAGCGTTCATGATGGAGAATAATGAAAAATTCCATCGCTAGAAAATAATTACCGAGCGTTGGGAGAAAGTTGGGCTCTGCAATTTTTTTATTAGAGGTCCTGCCGCCACCATATTCCGTCAGAGCGTTCATGATTGAGAATAATGGAAGAATCCATTGACAGAAAAAAAATTACCGATCGTTGGGAGAAAGTTGGGCTCAGCAATTTTTTTATTAGTGGTCCTGCCGCCACCATATTACGTCAGAGCGTTCATTATTGAGAATATTGGAAGTATCCATTGACAGAAAAAAATTATCGTGTGTTGGGAGAAAGTAGGGCTCGGCAATTGTTTTATTACAGGCCCTGATGCCACCATATACCATCAGAGCCTTCATGGTTGAGAATAATGAAGGATTGACAGAAAAAAATTAACGAGCGTTGGGAAAAAGTTGAGCTCTGCAATTTTTTTTATTAGGTGTCCTACCATCACCATATTTTGTCAGAGCATTCATGATTGAGAATAATGGAAGATTCCATAGATAAACAAAATTGCCGAGCATTGAGGGAGAGTTAGGCTATGTGTTTTCTTTATTAGATGTCCTGCCACCACTATATTTCATCAGAGCGTTTATGATTGAGAATAATGAAAGATTCCATGAACACAGAAAAATTACCGAGCGTTGAAGGTGAGATGGGCTCAGCAATTTTTTCATTAGAGGTTCTGCCGCCATCATATTTCTTCAGAGCGTTAATGATTGGGAATAATGAAAGATTCTATCGACAGAAAAAAATAGAGGATGAACGCTCTGATGAATTATGGCGGTGGCAGAACCTCTAATAAAAAAAATCAGATCCCAACTCTCCCCCAACTGTTGATGAATTATTTCATTATTCTCAATTATGAACGCTCTGATGGAATAAGGTTGTGGCAGAAAATCTAATAAAAAAAATTGCTGGATTTATTGCTAAAGTAACTAGGTATTTCAATAATGGTGTCTTAAATTTACATTTTTTATGAAGAGAACACATTTTTAACAAACACATTTTGAACTCCCTCAAAATCAAAAATGTTTCAGAACTAGTAATCTATCAAACTTTGCGCAATTTACCATCGACCTCAGCCAGCGACACCCTAGCACGTTACAGCGAAGGTAGCGTGACACATCCGTGCAATAACTCTTGTTATAACTTGTTACGGTACCATTGCCTTCGACGAAACGTAGCTGCCTCGTCGACTGCAGCTGATCCACCATTGTTTAACCTTTTCCCGATCGTCGTGGCAGTTGACACTTGTGGAGTATTCCCGGGAAATAGATTTGCGGCGGGACCTTTTTGCCTTTTGCCCTTTGCTGCAGATTTATTGGTTTTAATTAAAATCTTCACAAAAATAGAATACGATTAACCCTTCAGGGCAGAATGATTAATAGGGATTGTTGTGCATATAAAGTTAACGGCCTTGGAAAGAGGGGCGGGTTAATAATTTTTTTCGTTAAATAGGTAGCACAATATTATGAAACATTAGCTACGGTGAACCAAGTAAAAATATCGTTTCCGTTTCAAAAATAGTCTATTCTGAGCAAGGTGTGATTTCAACGCCCCCAAGCAGCAAATTTAATTTTTTGTGGTTGGCGCAAAGGTAACAGTGATTTAAAATTACTTACATGGACTATATCATACTAAAAATTTGAAAAAATTCACGGAGACCCAAATTCCATAAGAATTTTGCGTGGTCCTTTACTGCATTTCCTTTTTTATACGAGGATGTATTGATATCTAGTTAGCCTAGACCAGTTCTCTGCATAAACAAAATATTGCGTTACCATAGCAACGAACAATAACTTATTAGAAGTGTCAGTGTAAAGTTTGACGTCAAAAAAGTAAACCAGAGTTACGCAATAAATTAAAAGAAAAAATATGTCCACCGAAATTGTGAAAATCGAAAAATTGGAGTATCGAGCCATCATCAAGTACCTGTATTTAAAAGGGTTAGGAGGTAAGCAGATTTACGAAGATATGCTTAATACCCTTGATCAATGTCCTTCGTATGCGACCGTGAAAAATGGGACTGCAAGCTTCAAAAGAGGTAAATTTTCCGTTGAAGATGATGACCGATCGGGAAGGCAAGTTTCTGTGTCAGTCTCCGAAAATATCGATGCAGTTCATGACATGATTTTAACATACCGTCGAATTGGGCTAAAACTAATATCTGAAGCAGTGAATATTTCATACGAACGCGTTCATCATATAGTTCACGTCAATTTGGACATGAGAAAAATTGCTGCAAAATGGATCCCCAAATGTTTGAATGTTGACCAAACGCGTGCAAGGGTAGTAGCATCGCGTTCGATCTGTGCTCGGTTTGAAAACGATGTAGACTTCTTAAACCAAATTGTTACTATGGATGAGACTTGGGTACATTTCTACGATCCAGAAACAAAGCAACAATCGATGGAATAGCTACACTCCGGTTCTCCAAGACCTAAGAAGTTTCGTGCCCAAAAATCTGCTGGAAAAGTTCTTGCTTCAGTTTTTGGGATTGCCATGGAGTAATCATGATTGATTTTTTGGATAAGGGTAGAACAATAACTGGAGATTACTATTCGACATTACTGACCACTCTACGGGAAAAAATTAAAGAGAAAAGACGCGGAAAGCTATCCAAAGGTGTTTTGTTTTTGCAGGACAACGCCCCTGCACACAAATCTCATGTTTCCATGCAAAAAATTCGTGATTTAGGGTTTTAATTACTAGAACACCCCCCTTATTCATCAGATTTGGCTCCGTCCGACTATCATCTCTTTCCTCAACTGAAAAAAAGTTTAAAAGCTTGTAAATTTTCTTCCAACGAGGAGGTAATAAAAGCCGTGGAGGTCTGGTTTGCAGAGCAAGAGGAAAAATTTTATTTTGAAAGGTCTAGAGACGTTGCAGGTTCGCTGTAATAAATGTATCCAATTAAGAGGAGAATATGTTGAGTAATAAAATATTTTGACATTGAAATTTTGTTTGGTTCTAGAGTAGACTAAGAATTTTTCAATATATCCTCGTATCTTACCAATTGATCTCCATTTGTCAAATGTACAGGCCACGTATCGGGAATCACTGACGCATCACTTCTTCCCTTCTTACAGTTATCGTAGTTCACTAGGAAAAAAATTGTAACTGGGAAAGCATTCATTCATTACAGTGAAAGAAAATGAAAATTAAATAGTGAAAAATATTTATTAAAATTTCTACATCATTTACATCAGTCCATATATCAGTATAACTATGACAAATACATCATTAAGTTAAATTGTGTTTACAACGTTTTCTACTTGGAGCAACACCCATACCTTCTCTAATCATAAGAGTTTTGCCACAAGCATTCGCTGATTTTTCAGTAATGTATTTCCACTCAGAAAAAACTCAGGAAAACTCTCACGGGGAAAGTTTGGTTATTGAAGTGTATGTCAGGCTCGGTTGGTGAGATATATAGTATTGAAATCAAGGTTTTTCTTAATTTTTCTCCTGTATCAGTAATAATTTGATGCAAAATATACCAAGATTTTATAAAAGTAACCAGTTATACCGTATTCCTAGATCTATGTCAAGTATTCACTTCTCAACAGTGCTGGTTTAAACTGATTTCGGGCCCTGGGTGTAGAAGATTTACGGCCCTGCTTGGTACTGGCGGATCCTAGAGCGAGGCTCTGGATCCGCCTATGCCACTGGATGGATAAGTATTCTTTGCTCATCCATTTAACAAATGAATTACAAATTTTATGTTCACTGTTGAATTATAATAATAAAAAGTAAAACAGTATACTTAAAGAAAGAAAATTATTGACAAAAGTAGCATTCGTAAAAATAACATAACAAAATTATAACATTCTGCTTTTTGAGTTAATATTGACAAACTGCCTGATAGTATTAAAATTGAGTTTTTCCATCAGCACATCATTTTCTATATTCAGTGCAGCTTCTTATAAAAGCTCCCTCCTGTTACTTGTGAACGGTTTTCTCACAATCATTTGAAATTTCGAATGCGTATTGTGATAAAAATATTAACAAAATTTAAAAAAAAATAGAATGTCGAAAGAGAATCGAATTCGAAATGGGAGCCAGAAAAGTTGCTTTCGCCCCCTATGGACAACCTTAAATTTTTAATAAATAGTCTTCCGGTTAAATTTTTTCGCAATAATTTCGTTTTGTAAGTATTCTTTGGTTTCGTCAATATTGGTCCTGTACGTATTTCTAACATAAAATATCGATTGATATTTTGATTTCATCTGTGTCTTAGTTTTACTCGACGACACTAAACCCGATCGTCCACCATTATTTGAAATGAAAAATGTTCAAAGCCGAAATAATAATGAAAACGTTAATTCAGCAACATTTAAACAGGGATAATAAAAAATATGCTGAACAAAAAGTTCAGTACCTAATTTGAAAGTTTCATTCACAAGTGTGAAATCAGATTTTTTTTCAAATTAAATATCAAGTTCTGTAGACTGGTGTTTTTAAACTGGCAAGCTCCTCCACTATGAAATATAGGATTTAGTCCATATTTTGTTTTCACGTGTGGAATAATCACATTTCATGACCATCTACAAACTAGTTTCGACGATTTACCTCTAATCAGTGCAAGGGTTCGTCAATATAGACAGCTTTGAGGCCATTTGTCCGAATCATCACATCACAAGGCTAAGGTGTAGAGTTATCCACCAAATAAGTATAGCATAAAATGAGTGATACTTTCAACAAAAATACTAGTGGAAAACCGACTGTGGCATCACATGAATGACAGTTCGTAGTTATATTCTGTTATGTTTGGACTCGCAACAAACTGTCATTTATTAATGAAATACAAAACTCTTTTTTTTAGTTTTCTGCTTTTAAAATGAAAACTAATACAGCAATCTGGTTGCTCCAATGTGATACTAACTTTGGTGAAAATTCAGTGTTGAAACTTTTTAAGGCATGCATTTTTAAAGATACTAGTGCAAACTCAAAATGTTTCACAAAAATCGTAATAACTCGAAAACGGTTGATAATTTATATAGAGACAGTTTTTACAAATTGTATCAAAATAGTATATAGTTTACAAAAATGTAATAAAATACAGGGCACACCATTTAAAATAAGGAAGTTTGTGTCCACTTTCGGTTCAACCGGAAGTTCTACGCCACTGACGACAAATCAGATCGATTGCTTATATTAACTTATGTGAAGCTTCAAATTTTCAGAATTTTATTCTAATGGGAACATCGAATTCTTCTAATGAATGGGTTACGTGATAATACGCTTCTCTTCATCTCCCAGTCTCTCCTACTGCTCGACCTCTTACGTGGGCTCAGCCGTATTCAGTCATGTTTGCAAGTATTTTTCACCCATATCGCAGCATTTTAGCGCAAAATGAGAATATACGTTTTGTTCTACTTTGTTCTACTTTCAAAATCTGTTTGAGAAATTGAAATCGAACTATCACTAGAGCATCCAGGCATGAAAAGATCTGTCTGTAGGGAAAATTATACTCAAAAAAGGTTAGGAACTGGGAGTATATCACTGATATTAGTAACGGAACGGCTACAAAAAAAGAACATCAAAACTAGAGAAACTGATTGGATTTAGAAATCTGCAACAAATAAAGAGAGATAGTCTATTGTATGCTAATAATGTTTTATTGTTTACAGTTATATCCTCAGATGCTAACTCTAGGGCAGAATGATAGAGAAGAAAAATAGAAATAAACACAAATAATACAAAAATGATGATGTTAGAGTAAGTAACAGCTAACAACTAAGAAACGGGGAGGTGGTTTGTAACGAACATATTCTGTAAGAGGTTTCTAGTTTTGAATATCTTAGAGAAAAGCACATCAATCCGTATAAGTACCGCAAAAATTAGAAGTGCACAACGAAGGTATATATGTAGGTATCTGTATATAACAAGAATATAAAATCTGTTAAAATTGTAACCTCAAAGAAGTTGTGAACTTCAAATACGACTTGGAGAACGGATAACTAGCGGCCCAAAATATTGGATTGAAAGTGATTTCCCCAGTTTGAAACCTCATCTCATAAACCCATTCATACCAGGTATTACTGATGAGTCTCGACTCATGAAGAAAAAACCGAATTAAATACCCTGTATCTCACCAATGGGACCCGCAAAACCTTAAACTAAGGATGAATCGGTTTGTTCACATTTCAGATATCTACACTTTACAACTTGTAGTTGTCCCATATTTTTCCGGACATTTTTATATAATTTTTTAATCTATCATTGTATAAAGAGCAGACACATGTGTTATTATACAATATCTTCAATCTTCATTCATTACACTCATTGGCAATGTTCAGTTTTTGACAAATTCTTTATTTTCAATTATTATATACCTATAGTTGTCGATCAACAGAACAAATCAAATACGAAATGCAAGAATAAAAGAATTCGTCTTATGATCAATATAAATTGAAGAGAATCTTTGAAATTTATTTACTTCTGCAACAAACATGTTGAATACAAAAAATACTCCATGAAGTGTGCAGCACCAAGCATCGCCATGAAAGTGCAGCGTGACTTCCGAACAATTAACAACAGGACTTTTCCCACGACGAATAAATGAACAGAAAATATTACGATGCATATCTGCCGTCGCCCGAACTTTTTATCTTGTTGATGAATCTTTTTGCCCTCGTCCGTTTGCGGCCCATGTTACAAATCTTGAAGGGACAGAGCGTGAGATCTGGAACAGATGGATCCATTGTTATTCTATTTCAATCCCACATGCACTTTTTACGCGAATGGAAATGGCAACTCGTAAAAGTATGCGAGAATGGTAAACAAAGCAATGAGTACAAGAAAAAAAGTGACGTCAGAATAACAATAACCGGTCAACATTGGAAAGTTTTTGATGGAAGATAGTGCTTAATGGATTTCAACATTTTTGGAACTACATGACGTCTAGTTATGATTTAACACCAACACTTTGAAGGTATTTGTATCTTTCCTGAAGTAAGTTGGAATAAAAATCAATTATAACTTCGGGAAAGATAGGCTTTTTAGATTAGTAAGATGCTGAAATAAAGTAGGTATGTTTTATTCCATTTTTGCATATTATTATCACTCTGATTTCAGGATTGAATAAGTTTTATTTTTTGTCAAGAATATATTTTGTTGATTGTGAGTCAAAGTAGTTAAATGCCAATTAAATTTCTTTTTTGACTAAGAGTGGATACCTATATATTGGCTTGATACTGAAAACTCTGTTTTCTAAGAAATGAATACTTCGGAGAGAAGTTCAACTGTCAACGAAAAGAACACTGCGCAATAAAAATAAATTCGAAGTGAATAGGGGAACTCGTGAAATTAAAATCGGAAAAATCCGTGTAAAATATCTGACTGTCGAATATTATGGTTTAAAAAATTTCACCCCTCCTGCCCCCCCCCCCCCTCAAAAGCTAGATAGAGAACGAAAAGGAATTCGGAAAATGTTTCAACATTTTCGGACATGGAAAATAATGATCGGGGGGGCTTGTGGCGAGAATAAATCTTGAGGCAATTTTAAATTTAATTTACAATAAAAAGTACATGTGCTTGCGACAAGCTTTTATATCATTTACAATTTTATAATGAAACAAAATAATGGGTTTTTAATTCACTTTAAAATTTATTTTCTTATTTTTAGTAGGAAATAAAATATTTTCTCTAAAATGTTTTTTTTAAGTTTATTTATTCATTAGTTAAGGTCTCTTTCTTCAAATTGTGTCATCTACCCTTCATGAAATGGTGTTTCGGTTTTCTATGGGTAAATGGCAATAATCTCTACTATAAAGTAGTGATTCAGAAGACTTTCTTTTTTCTTAGTTATGAAGTAACAAATCTTGATCAGATCTCAAATAGATATTGAGTTGTTTAAATCCATCACTCATTCACACGTGCCATTTTCCTTCACGAATTTATTAATTTTACTGCAAATCACAAAATAGCGCGCTGAACTGAACAAAGAGATAAGCATAATGCGGTGCAAGAAGCTGTTCATGTGATTGGAATTAATTAGGATCTATCAAGAAGTCACGTTACATGTGAATGTGAAAACATAACTATAAGTCGCGAATAAATTGATTAGGTACTGATATTATTGTTCTCCGGGCCGTTAAGAGATCCTGTCAACAACAAATCTGCTTGGAAAGTTTTCACAGAAAGTTGTCAAGTGTGTGTTGTTTCTGAAGAACACTACTACCATGCACAAATCCCTTGGAAAATTTTGTGATATAGTGTTTGTAAAGTACTTCGAAACGCCCTTTATTCACTCGACCTAGCAGAGATGGTAGAATCTGCGATGATCTGCTCTGGTCTGCTCCAGAGCAAGACTTTTTTTGAGCCTCCTAGAGGTATTGCAAGTTCACTGTTTAATATTATGCATCAAACTAAGAATAGAGTATGTATTTGACAAAATATTTTTGGTTTTATATCCTATTTGAGTTTACTGTAACTGGACTAGTCAAATAATTAATTGTTCTGGCTAAGATTACTTTTTGATTACTTAAAAATGTCGATATTTTTGAGGTGTAATTTTTGACGCGCTAGTATGCGATAAGCAGTAACTACATTCAGCAAAGTTGTAGAAGAAAGTACTTACAACTTGTGTATCGCTTGTTCCTGTGCTTGATAGTCTTCAATACTAATACAGTTCTATCATTCGAATTGTAAAAATTGCTATATTCAACGTTGTTTGAATTGATCTGATGAATCTGGGAAAACACATTCAGCTCTTGCCGATTATTCTACAACAAAATTTTTAGGTCATTGAAGTATATTAATCAACAAGACATTATATAGAAAAATAATGTCGGTATGGGTTTAACTGAGAAGTCTTACGTTAAACATATCTCAATATGGCTAAAAAATTTATTTAAAACGAAGTTAAAATAATTGGGACTCGTTTGAACTGAACACTATTTTTTTCAAGAAGTACAGAAGTTTTAAAAAGCAGTAGCCGAAATGTGGGATTTAACAAACATATTTATTCAGAGGACAATCCTTTACAATGATGTATTATAACAATTAAAAAAAAAATGTGTAAAATTAACTGTATAAAACTTACTGGAACCAGACATGAAAATACAAAGAATATTTAATTTTTATAACAATCATCTAAAACATTAATTTATTTCAATATTTTTGGAGTTAATATATCATATTTCTAATAACCATAACATGTGTTTCACAGTTTTTTCAGAAATCGTTTGAAGTAGAGTAAAAAATATTCAAATGTCTTTGAAATTCATTGGCTGAAATCGATTTTCTTTTTATCGTTTTATTACAACCGTAACTGGTATTGTGGAAGGATATATTGAATAATTCTTTTATTGATATTTGCATAACAAAAAAGTTTACACTCGTCAATAACTTAAATAAGTATATAAAAAAACAAAATTTAAATTAAAAATATTGCAATTTTGTTGAATATGAATTTCACTGATTTACTAACAACTAGGTTGATTTCGGAAATGAAGTATTTCTTAGCAATTAAGATCAAAACATTTACATCGTATCAACGTACTGAATAATTCATGTTTTGTTGTAATGTGGCATCAGAAGTTGTTTTGAATGTTTTAAATATTCTAATATTATTATTAGAAGTTTGGAATTTGTCGAAAATAAATCATTCACAAAAGATTGAAAAGAATCGGTCCGAGATGTGATCCTTGCGGAACTCCTGATGAGACACTTTTGATGGTGAGATTACTACATTCAACAACTTGTTAATTTTTCGTTAGGTAGGTACCTAACTTTGTCGAATGGCAATATTTGTGAACGCTATAGAAAGAAGATGCAATTTGAATGATGATGGCGTGAGCAAACTGACAGAATTTGCCATAAAATTATGGTTAGTGAAACAATTGCAGGTCTATAACTTAACAATCAAAAATCATGTACTCAGTCCTGTCATGTTTTGGTTATTTCCATTTTTAGTACTTCATCAATTATAGACAATTAGTCAAGTCACACTCCATCTTTCTCAAATGAGATCGATTTTTCAATTGAAAGCGTAAAAAGTATATTGTTTGCCGAAAATAGACACAGGTATAAAAAAGAATATAGTTTATAGCATATTTTTCGGAATTTGCCAAGGAATGTAAGCCATCAACAAATTTGATGCTGAAGAGTTATTGAAGTCAAAAATTATCTGGATGAGTCAATTTTATAAAATGACTTCCTACATCAGAAAACAAATTGTGGGATTCAGACCCAAACCCAAAAAGGCAAAATATTTTAATGAACATAAAATATGAAAATTCCTAAATGAAACCTCAGATATCAGGATATTTCGTAAAGAAAGTCGTTTACATAATAGTTTTCCTTTTTGTTCAACTGATAAAAAAAAATCGTACTAATTATTTTCCTGGCGCTCTCAGAAAAATAAATGGAATGGAAAATAATTGACAACACAGTGACATTTATCAACAGATTGGAATATACGTAATGACAAAACTAAAGGACTAATTTATGAATTCCTTTCGGCCGTTTGCACGAATTTTAATTAAATTCTAGTTAAAATAAAATCCAGAATTTAATCAAAATATCTTTGCACCGCATGATTTGATCTATAGTTACCATGTTAATTTATTTATCAGTTAATAGTTAATCCTTAATTAGTTAAGCCAAATTATGATTCAAATTGGTGTTAGTGCTGTATTGGCAATTTATTGAATAATTTATTCAAATGATTTTCAAGTTGTTCCGTCCTGAAAAAATGATATTTTTGTTTGCGGTCTTATAAGAATTATTTGTACAAGTTAAAGTTCTAGTTAAAGTAATAAATGAGACTATAGAATTTACTGAAATAGTATATAACAGCGGACTCACAGAACTCAAAGAACTGAGTTCTGTGAACGGACCCAAAAATCTAAAGCGATCAGTTTTTGTATTTGGTATCAAACCGCATGCCAGATAATTTTTTTAAATTATGCCAGTTCAGTTGAATACTGCCAAAAAGCTATTTACAATTTTTAATGCAATTCGAGATTATTTGCTTTACACCAGGAACATGCTTTTTCAACTGACTCAATACAATTGTCTTTTGCTAGTTTGAATTCAAAGTTCTGTCCGAATTCAAAAAAGTCCGCGGTCAGCATACAAAAGACACATTTTTTTATTTATCATTCACTGGCATATGATAACTACAGTCATGCCATCAACTAAATCTTTCAAATAGAGAGTAAAACTTACATTAACAGTATAGTAGTAGTCATGTAGAACTTCATTCAACTCTATAGGTGGATTTTTGTCAACATTCCGTTCATAGAGCGAATAAAGCCTAGGGAAGTATTTGGTCCAACCACAAAAAACATCTGAAATGAAGAGGGCCAGAAGAAACTGAGTCATCACCATTTTAACAATCACTATTAATAAAAAAATCAAGAACCTCAGTGGTTTTCAAATAAGAATGTTACCACACTGAGTTGATTAGATGGAAATTTCTGCAATAATCTAGAAGCGGTTTTCAGCTGTTAGTTGGAGCGCTTTTTGAGCGGTTTATATAAGGATCCCCACTCCTACGAATTTCCCGAAGATTTCCCGTCAAGCAACAAAGATGAGAGGGTTGTGTGTGACATATTTATCACGTTGTGATAGACTCGCTGATTGGATAACTCAAGCGATACAAATATACACACCTCATGAATGTTTACGTAATAAACCGAAAGAGAAAATCGGCACATACGGGGGTGACTCATTGGAGAGGCCCGATCAGTTTGTCAGTTGCACGTGACAATTTTCAATTTCTTTATATCTTAAAAGCTTATCGAAATAAACAGTATATTTCATTAGGAGTCTGGAAATGAGGATTTTTCCGTGAGCGTGTGACGACACACGAAAACATAAAAACAAAATATAACATAAAAAAAGACATACGAAAGAAACTTGGAACATTTTTATTTGTATAACAGTTATAGGTATAAAACAAGTGAGGGCTCGGAAGTTATTGAAGGGCCTAGAAGTTCTAGGGATTTGAATACTACGACTCAACTGGGGGACTCCCGCGAACATTTCGCGAAAAGCTCGGAAGTTGAAAGACCTAGAAGTTGTAGGGATTGTAGGAAACTATATTTAAACTAATTGAAGTCGTAGTATTAAAAAAATCACCATAATTCGTAGCCCCTTATACTTCAATGCGTTTTAAACTATAACTGGGCACCAAAAATTTGAATACACGGCACGTCTAGAGAGCTAGACGAATGAGGTTTTCACGGATGGGTTTCTGTTAAAAAACTGCATCCAACCGCTACCTCCATACCCCTCCCCTTCCCGAAAAATAATATCTCAAGAACGGTTTAATTAATTTGGCTCGTAGAACCAAAATCAGGCCCGAAGGACCAAAAAAAATGGCTATTTTGAGATGGGCTTTTTACCATTGGATTTCTATTGAAAATACGCATTCAACCAATTTATGAACGTTATGGTTCACAGATAAGGAAAAAGTTAGGAGTGATTTTTTTGGATCTCTAGTTTCATAAAACGCCACTTGCAGGACGAGATTACATTTTTTCCCATTTTCAAAATGTGTCCAAAATACTGTTTTCGACCTCGTCTATCGATTCTACATACTCATTGAAACTTCTATTTTTGTGGCTTAAACCTTTTTTTTATTGTTCGCAATCATAAAATTATCACCAAATCTAACCTTACTGAACTTTACTTGACCTAAAAACACAAAAATTTTAAGGAAAAAAAATCAACAAGAATACGTTTTTTTGAAGATATGAAAAAATTTCATAGGAACTTTTTGTAAATCTTTTCAAGGACAATGAAACTATTCATTGTATATTTTTTCGATATCTCGTTTAGTTTTCGAGGTTTTGGTGTTCATAGAAAAAAATGGTAACATTTTCTCAAGTCCCATATTTTTCGTTTTTTTTTTAATACTTCCCGGACTATTCATATTATGGAGAAAATGCACTTACAATTATTTTTGTAGATTTTTAAAAGGCGATCAAAAAAGATATTCTTTGAAATTTGAAAACCTAACGCCATATTTTTTTAGTTCTTGGTGGTTTTATAAGAAAAATTCAATATTCCGTTTATTTTTCAAGATATGATAAAATTTCAAGTAAAACTTTTTGTATATCTGTGTGATGACGATAAAACTGTTCATATACATTTTTTCGATGTCGTTTTGTTTTCGAGTTTTTGCTGTTAAGAAAAAATTGGTGAAAAAAAAAAAAATTCGTATCTTGTGAAATTGAAAAATCTGTCGCCGTCTTGGAGTTTTTGGTGTTTTTTTTGTTTAATACGATATTCTCGCGAAGCGCCTGAAAAAATCTAGGTAGGAAAATAGAGAGTAAATAATTTTTAAAAAATGTGGAGAGGGCGGAGTAAGGAAAATGATCAAAACCGAGCAAGAAACACCTGTAAAATTTTGGGGAGGGAAGGTATGAGGGAAAGAAGAGGAGGGGGCATAATAAAAAGTTCCAGAAAAATTTTAATGATGTGGGAGGGGGGAGGATTGGAAGGGGGGAGGATTGGAAGGGGGAAAGAGGGGAAAATAATGAAAAATCCTGGCGCGCGATGTGCCTGGAAAATGTGTTGGATGGCTGGATGTTCTAGAATTTCTTGAAGAAGATTTTTGTCCAGATGTGAAAGGTTTTTGGAGTTTTTCAAAAAATCTGCAATGAGTTCATTACATCGCCAGGGTTTTAAATGCGTCCAACGTGGGAATTCCTAGAAAGGGTTGTCGGCTGCATAATTGCATTTTCTTTTTTTACGTTTTTTATGTAAATTATTCTGAGTTTTAGGCGATATCGCAATAATATAGAATTTGGTTCCTTCAGCGGAAAGAACCGTAGATGTTTTGGGTAAGCAAATTGTACCTAATGAACATTAAGAAAGTACCTATCTAGGAAGGTATAAAAATATTCGTTTGTTCAGTTTTTAGGAATGCTAATAATTATAACATATATATTTCTAATCAAAATTGTTCTTTAAGTGAAATTAGGCTCGAACTAGAAATGATATAGGGTATGCAAAGTTCATCACCTCGATAAAAGAGATTACGGATGAAGAAGAGTACGATTAAAATTTACAAAGTGGCTGCTTACTAAAAATGTATCGTCGACGCCACTGATCGATCGTAAATGTTCGGAAAATTTGGCAGCTAACTTCACACTGCTAAAAAGAATTAGAAGAAGAAGTGGCTGTTAGGTTTTATTTAAACCCCTGGATGTGAGCTGGCCAATTACACCTCACTGGAAGTAACGGCCAATAAACGAAAGAGAGAGAGAGAGAGAGAGGTTAGGTTAGGTTATATTAATTTTTTTCAAAAGAAATGGAATTTTGGAAAAACAACTTAGATTCTCCTGTGAGAATAGTTGCTCCTATGGTAGATGCTAGCGAACTACCATGGAGGTTACTCAGTAGAAGATACGGTGCCCACTTGTGCTACACTCCTATGTTACATAGTACCATATTCTGTAATGATCCCAAATACAGAAAGGAAGCTTTAGCGTCTTGTGAGGAAGATAAGCCTCTGATAGTGCAGGTAAGGTAACACGTAAGAACATTTCTAACTGATGTTTAAATTTATAGATTAATATAGGATATGGGTTTCAGTTTTGCGGAAACGATCCTTCAGTCATGTTAGAAGCGGCTCTACTAGTCCAAGACCACTGCAGTGCAGTGGATATAAATTTGGGTTGTCCCCAGGCTATTGCCAAAAGGGGGCGTTATGGTGCTTTCTTGCAGGATGAATGGCCCTTATTGCAAGACATAGGTATAATTACTCAAATTCATTTGAATTTTTATTCCTAGAAAGAACATTTACAAAAAATAATAATGTAAAATCAGTGAGGAAGTTCTTTTTCAATATACTACAGTTGAACAATAAACATCACAGTTCACTGATAATGTCATATTAGATAAAAGAAATATGTTTCAGTAAGTACACTAAGCAGTAATTTGAAAATACCTGTCACCTGCAAAGTTCGAAGATTTGAGAGTATTGAAAAAACTGTGAAATATGCCAAACTGTTGGAATCTGCAGGATGTAAAATGTTGACTGTACATGGTAGAACAAGAGAACAAAAAGGTCCTCTTACTGGTTTGGCAGATTGGAGTTATGTTAGGGCAGTAAGGTATGGTTTTTATTTGAATCATATTCTATTTTGATTTCATCATTGTTCGATTCCTTCAGAGAAGCCGTGAATATTCCAGTAATATCAAACGGTAATATTCAATGCATTCAGGACCTGGAAAGATGTTTACAAGACACAGGTGCTGTAGGAGTTATGGTAGCCGAAGGGAATTTGTATAATCCTGCATTGTTCATAGGAGAAAACCCTCCATCTTGGGTCCCAGCATCTGAATATATGGAACTGGTCGAAAAATTCCCTTGTCCATTGTCATATGTTAGAGGTCACCTCTTCAAATTATTTCATCATGTGTAAGCTGCATTATAAATACTAAAACAAACAATATCATTCAATGGTTCTTGGTTCTTTAGGTTGACAATTCCTTCGAATAACAACTTGAGGATTAGGTTAGGAGCAGCCAATTCATTGGACCAATTCAAAGATATTATCACTGAAATCAGAAACATGTATGTCCAGTTCCATGAAGGCCTAAAAAATTGGGACCAGACTACTGAAGATGGTACCCAAAACTTAATCCTTCCTCCTTGGCTGTGTCAGTCATATGTTAGAGATACGCCTGAAAATCACATCAAGAAGGTGGAAGAAAATAAGAAGAAAGAAATAGAAGAGAAATTGGTAAGAAAAAAAGGTGTGCAACTAATACCTGTCAGTGTTGGTGTATAAATTAATTTATGAAGTAAAGTAAGTTGAGGAAATAACATGGGTGTGATAGGATAACAATAGAACAATAATTATTTGAGTATAAACAGAAAACATCAAGTACAAACCAAACATGGTAAGAACATTTCAAGAACTCGGTAATATTATAAAAGAATCTAAAGAAAATTCGAGTACCTATTTTTAAAAAATTCCAGGCAAGGGAAATACAAAATATTATAAACAAATTGAAAATTCGGGATAATTATTAGAAGATATTGAAAAAATATCCTTATAATGGTGAACTGAATGATACTTATAAAAAATTAAAGAATGAAATGAATACTTCAAAAAAAGACAAGATAATTAAACAAATTGAAAAAGCTGTGACAAACCAAAAAAATAAGGGAGGTGATTAATAACATTGGAAATAATAATTAAAAAAAGCAAATACCATTTAACAAAATTATGAGTAAGACCAATATACTACTGATTAGTACAAATGATTCATTATTATGTAATGAATTCATTAACTTCTTCACAAAAATTGGTGTGTCAATGTCTAAACAAAAAATTGTTACAATATAAAAAGTCTATTTTTTAAATCCAGTTTCAAAAGAAGAATTTTATAAAATAATTATGACTCTCGAATCCCTGGTGAAAATCAAATTACTTCAAACAATCTTAAAGATATTGTTGATCTATCAAAACTGACTAATGCAAAGAAAATTAATACCAGTAATTGTATTATGGATACCCATATTTTATTTTTTTAAGTAGTCATACTCATTTTCTATGGTAGTATGGTGTTCTTCATGGAGTCAAATCATCATTTCTATTGGAACACAAACTCCTAATATTAGAAGTCTTGCACAATTATGTCTTGATGGAAAGTGACTTGTTGTTGAAATATAAATATACAAAACCAAGAATCAATTAATTTCATTGCATAATTTTCTCATTAAATTTTCTAGAATTCAGAAAATAAACGACATTATGAGGACGCAGAAGGCAATCGAATAAGTAGAAAAAAAATGAAAAAACTCCGAAGAATTAGCAGAAGGCCTGAGAAGCCACTGAATTTACCTGAGAAAAATTTTGAAATATGCACAAAATGTCTCAACCCATTAGTGAGTTCGTTACACTTTAGTTTTGACGTTTCTATACAATTTTCTATATTTTCAGGGTTCCAAATGTATATACAGGTTATGCAAAAAATGTTGCAGGGACAAATGTTATTTAGGCAATCTAGATTGTGAAGGACATAAAATATTGGTGAAGACCAGAAGAGAAATGGCAAAAAAGCACGATAAACAAAGAAAAAACACAGAGAAAGAATCTGGGGTGTCATAGTGGGGGATATGATTTTTTTGCAAGTTTTATGAATAATCTATTCAAGTATATTTATTGTTTGAGACCAGATTTATGAAATATAAAATTTTACCAGATGATCCATGTTTACTTCATCCTCTCCTGTGACAGCTGAGGATGTTTTTTATAATCAAATTAAAGCACTTTTTTATTGTGCTAGTAATGATTCAAAGTTTTATGCGAGAAAGACAAGAAATAGGCTGGAGTATCTTAAAGAAATTCCTCGAACTTGCGCTGTATAATAAGTATTTCTATCATCGAGCTTCCTCATGAAACGTTGAATTTTCTCAATGTAAAAATGATTTTCACTGAAAATTACAGGATTTTCATCTTCGTGCAAACCGCAACATAAAACAAATATATGCCAACAAACCTGTTTTATAGGAATGTAGGCCTTCACGGCTGGCATCAATGTTCTGATTGGTCTCCGGCCTTTGATGTTGTTTTATGTGGTAAAAATTTTGATAAATTTGGAGATTTTCACTGAAGAAGACCAAAGACCACGGCAAAACCCAAAAATCAACCAGAACAAATGTGTTTTTGTTCATTCAAAAAAACATAAGATTTTCTACCAATAAAACCAAAACTTTCAAAATATTACCATTGGGCTAGGAACATCAGTAATTGAATAAACAAGTGAGTGCTCGCATCGCCTAGAGCTCGGAAGTTAAAGAATATGAATACACGCCTTCAAGCGGAATCAATAATATGAATACACGATTTCAAGCGGAATTCGTTCAAAACTATAATTGATGGTCATCAATAATTGAATACACGACTGGTTACGGCACTCAACGTAATCGAATTTCAGAAAAAGTTTCAAATTATATTTTTCGATATCTCGTTTCATTTTCGAATTGTCGGTATTTATCACAAAAAAACAGAAAACTATTTTAAGTCCGTATCTCAAATTTTTTTCTTCAAGATATGAAAAAATTTCATTCGAACTTTTTGTTGATCAGTTCAAGGGCAATAAAATTGTCCGAATCCATTTTTTGATATCTTTCATTTTTGCTCAAAATTTTTCACACATCTAAAATTTTTTTTTTCAGGATATGAAAAAATTTCATCGAGATTTTTTGTAGATCTGTTTGAGTAAAATTAAAGTGTTTTCATAAATTTTTTTGATATCTCGTTTCGTTTCCGAGTCTTTGGTGATTGAAGAACAAAATAAAAAGGAAAATTCTTTTAAGTCCACATCTAAAATTTTTTTTCAAGATATAAAAAAACTTCATTGAGATTTTTTGTAGATCTGTTCGAGTACAATAAAATTGTTTATATACAATTTTTCGATATGTCGGTTCGTTCTCGACTTTTTGGTGTTTGAAAAACCAAAAAGGGGAAAAATGTCATGGGAATTTTTTGTAGATCTTTTGGAGTACAGTGAAAGTGTTCATATAAATTTTTTCGATAGCTCGTTTCTTTTCCGAGTTTTCAGTGTTTAAAATAACGAAAAAAGCGGAAAATTCTTCTAAGTCCAAATCTCAATTTTTTTTTCCATGATGTGAAAAATGTTATCAGAACTTTTTGTTGATCAGCTCTAGAGCAATGAAATTGTTCAAATAAATTTTTTGATATCTTTCAATTTTTGTATTTTTGTTCAAAAGTCCCGACCTCAATGTTTTTTTTTCGAGATAGGAAAAAAGTTCATGGGAATTTTTTGTAAATCTATTCAAAATCAATGAAACTGTTTATATACAGTTTTTCGATATCTCGTTTGGTTTTCGAGTTTTTGATGTTTAAAAAAAAAGTCCTTGTCGCACCCAGATTTTTTTTTTCAAGATATGAAAAAATTTCATAGGAACTTTTTATAGTACTCTTTGTGAACTTTGAAATTGTTCATATACATTTTTCCGATATCTCGTTTCGTCTTCGAGTTTTTGGTGTTTCAAAACCAAAAATGGTAAATTTTTCAGAATTTTTATCTTTATTTTTTTTGAAGTTATGAAAAAATTTCATCCAAACTTTTTTTTGATCCATTCATAGCCACTGCAAAACTGCATCAAGACTTTCACTATATTACGTAGTTACAGAGTTTTTGGTGTTTAAAGAAAAAAAATTTTTTTTTCAAGTTTTTTCGCTATTACAATGACTTTGGAAAAGCTGGAGAAAAACTAATTTGAAGGGTTGGAAAGGACCGTATAGATACAGTGTATCGAAACATGTCGCGAAGACAATAAATCTGTGGAAATTTAATCGTGTTTACCTTAGTGTCATATACTATGAATTTCCATCAAGTAAAGGCCACGTCAATCCAAAAAGTATACAGTGCGATAAAGAAAACTCCAACTCCAAATATTTCCCGGACTATTGACGTTACGAAAAAAAATTCGAATTTTTCTGTAGGTTCATCAAAGGAAGTCAAAAAAGACGACTTGCTAAATTATGAATATGTCAACTGTTTCGGAAATATTCGCCATTTTTCATAAATGCCCATTTCCAATTTCAGTTTTGAGGGATTTTCACCATTTTCCGATCGGTTTTTCGAAAAACGTTTCACTCGAGATTTTTTCGGTCATTAGAGCTCTATCGATTGCATGTCTGAATATCTAGATTTGTCTGTCCGTTTGGCCACATTTTGGGTTTTAGCGAATAAAAATTTTTCCGAAAATCGTCCGGGAAAAATACTTACCATTTTCCGATCGATCCCAGAATCTAATCACCATATTCTGGTATATAGAGGTATATTTTGACAAATTATGAAAGCAATGAATTCAGCGGTTCGGAGTGAAACGTTGGAAGTATAAACGTAAAAAAAAATTAAAAGTGCCGTAAAATTTTTCCGAGTATTCCGATCGAGTTGAAATTTGATCAAAACTTTTCCCCCGTAGGGACAATAAAAGAGTTAAAATTTCAAGTCTCTACCTAGGGCGGTTCTAAAGATACAGCGTTTTAGCTCTGGCGACAGACGGACAGACTACAGAATTTTTCTATCGTGTTTTTTTCGTCCTGTTTTTTCTACACTCATATGTTATTTTTGAAGGAGATCATTTTCTTTCAAATACATTTTTCTGTATCTCTCCGAATAAAAAAGTTATGGCCATTTTTTAGTTTATTTTGCCATTTTGACAAGGAAATATTATTATTATTATCTTTTTTTTTTCGGCTTCCCTGCTGATTTTTGATAAGGATTATTTTGGTCTTTGTTTCGTGATCCTACGACTTCAAATAAAGATTTTAGCCCCCCTGTGTGGTACGGCTGAGTGGCCGTAGTATACACTCCTTATAGTCGTGTATAATAATCTAATTTCGGCACAAAATGTGAAATAATGTGTTCTATCTATACTAAAAATGTACAAAATGAAGTCAGTGTTCTGTTAATATTTTACTACACCTTATCATTGACTCAGTCATATAAACTGTACATAAATATATACAGTGCGGCTTTTAATAGCACCCCCCCCCCCTGTTAACTATTGAACGGTTCGACGTAGAAACATGAAAAAAAAACCGTTTCGAGGGTTTCACCAATACTACTTTTTGAAATAAAGAAAATAGTGATTGCACGATAGGGGGCGCAGGGGGGCCCATCAACTCAAAATTTTTAAATGGCATGTGGGGTCAAGTGTCACATCGTTGAAAAGAGAATTCAATTCTCTTTACAACCATCTAAATATTTTTGAATTTCGGTAATATTTTTTTGTAATTCAAAATCGAAATATCAAATCTAAATGCGGATCTGAATACTACCCATACCTCGATAAATTTGAACGGTTGGATGTGGAACAATGAAACCAAAAATTTTTTGAAGGGTATTACCGATACTACTTTTTGAGAGAAGAAACATTGCAATTACTCGACAGATGGTGCTGGGGGCACATTAATTTAAAAATTTCGAAAGGTATAAAAATCGAAATTGGGAAAAAAATTATTAGAATGCTCACTAAAATTTAATTCTTTCGAAACATTTCAAATCATCAATCCTGTAAATAACTTCTACTGCATATCTACGCGCAATAAAATTCACGTTTGAAAGTGAAAATTAATTATAATAATTGCTGAATATTTTTTAATGATAAGGTTTTCTGGTAATTATTTTAATGGCAAAAAAGTTATTGAGATAATAATACCTCACGCATTTTTCGAATTAGTTTTATGATTGTGCTAGGTAGTAAGGCACCGTTTGTATGTTCTAATCAGGAAAATGTCTCGAGTAGAGATTATATTCAGAAATATTTTCAGCAAAGTGAATGTTTTGAAAACAAATACGTATACCAAAAGTTATTCAATTTCTGATTCAACTAAGTATATAGGAGCTGTAAAAAGGTGTGTATTGTATTTTTACATTGGTAGTAGATGTTCAAGTCAAAATGTGATATTGGAAAGACTCAAATGACTGGTACTTATATTTTAATAATATATTTATCGTATTTTTTTGATAGAAGTCTGCTTAAACTTGGTTTGGTCTAGTAAATACATTTGAGAAAATCGTCAAATGAAATTGTAAACTATTTTTTATAGGAGCTTTTCTTTGCAATCTACGAAAACGAACATTTCCCAAGAGGAGACTCGGTCATTTTTCAACGCATTTCCGGTTATAACTGAAGACTTGACGGATCATGAGGTGTTTAGAGTATTTCCTGATATGAAGCATCGATTGGAGCGAATGATGGAGTACTCTTCAGTAGCTGGAAATAAAACTGTACCACTCACCTCCCTCATGGTTTACAAATCGCTCGTGAAACCTAATGATATCACAGAGGAAAAAATGAATTTGGCTTATATTCTAGGCTGGTTAACAGAACTGGTATGGCTAACTAAAACAACATTTAGGCCCTTAAAAATCGAGAAGATGCTTGATTTTGAAGAATTTCAGTAATTTAAGGAAAACTATAGCACAGAAAAGCAATGAAATGGCCAAGTTGATTAACATTTCAATATATTTTGATTATTTTATGGGATGCCTATAGTAATTACTAAAAGAACGTATTCAATTTGCACACACTATTAATAATAATTTATTCATTCACAAGAAAAGGCAATTTACAAATGTTGATTCAACTTTTTAATGCTTTCAGACTCAAGTTGCCATTTTCATGACCACAGATGTAACCGAACAAATAAATATCCGTAACAGCATACCCACTTGGCATACTCACGCAGATGTGCGGCTGAAAGCTGCTAACGACTCGACTATTCTGGAAAACTATATATTTCTGTTCCTGAAAAAGTACTTCTCATCACATCCCTGCTACAAACAGTTTATAGATTTATTTAATGACGCTATTTATAAAACTTTTCAAGGGATAGGTTTGGAGTCGTGTGATGTCAGCGTTGAGAATTTCTCTATGGAAAGGCTTGATAGAATTGCAAAATACAAGTTTGGCTATGGCACTTATCTTCTACCTATTTATTCTGCGATGTATCTAGCTAACGTAACGGACTCGATAGGAGTTGAAAGTACGGAAAATGTTATTTTCGACATGGCAAAGTATAGTAAAATAGAGGTGGGTTCACTTCAAAAATTACCAACAAAACCTTGTAATATAGTGCAGTGTGACTATCCATAGAATGTATTCTTGATCCTCTTAGGGAAAGAGTTTTTTATCGATAATCTGTTGTTTTCAGAGCGATTTTTTAGATTCATTCGCCAGTCCTAGTTTCAACACAAATATCAGATTTGGAAGATGTTCTTGGTTAGCCTTAAGAGCCTTCAGAAAAGGAAGTACACCACAAAGGGAGATTCTGAAAGAATTCTATGGAAGATTGGATGATGAATCGGTGGAAAAAATTCATTGTTTGTATAAGGAACTTGATTTACCCAAAGATTTTGAGAATCAACGCCACAAGAGTTTCGAGATCATCAGGAAAAAAATTGACGAAATGCCTAGGTATAACGAAACGGCTTTTCTCCATCAGGTTTTGGATAATATTGATGGAAAGACTGTTACAGCTTGTTGAAACATTTTGTTTTTTATTTTGTAAAGATTCGAATAAATTAAAGAAATCGTAGAAAATAATTAAGAAAAATCACAAAAGTTTTTTTATTCCAAAAAGTATAATTTTGAATGGTTATCTTACCCTGGATCCTTTGACGGGTGAATCCTGTTCGGCTTGTTCACTCCTTGTATAAATGATGAGCACGCCACTGCTTCCAGTATATTATCATAACAATAATGGTTTCTCTTCACTTACAAAGTTTAGCAATATGTTACTTTTCACAACAATGTGTGTTACGCATATAGAGAAGGCCTCTCTCTGTATCTTTCATTGATCGGAGGGGGTGAACAAGCCGAACAGGGTTTACCAGTTTTGAGAAAATAATAGAAACTTCCATCTCATCACGAGTGAAAACGGGTATTCCCGACAATGCCTCTTCTTAGTATGATTGAGGCTACGAGGTAAATAAACGAAGTCATGTGAGTTACATTCAAAAATAGGGCAGAAAAGGCATCTCAATATCTTATGGTGGATTTATGCAGCAATCATAAGTCATAAGGAAGAATATTCGTCAATGATTGGTTGGTCCGTATATTCCAACCAATCATTGACGAATATTCTTCCTTAAGACTTATGATTGTTGCATAAATCCACCATTATATAGATCTGAAACAAAAAATTGAAGTCGCGAATACGTGTTGTTACACATACTCATATGAACGATGATGAGGAACCTGAGGAACGATTAGAATTCGATACAATGCGACTCGAAACAAAACTGAGTCCTTGTCCTTTCTGATCATGACGTCTCTTCTCTACCTCAACTCAATTTAAATAATCATGAGGTGTTCTCGATTCAAATAATAACTTTCATAATTCCGATTTGAATAGAGTCAGACATCGTTTCACGTATCATGACAGCTTTCGTGTTCATAATCCAACCCCAGCTCAGTTCTTGCCTCGATTTTAAATTTTCTTTATTTTGTGCCCCTACTCGTAATCTTTGGTTAAGTTAGAGACGACAAAAAAGTGCACGGCACGCTCTGTGATTTGTCACTGTAATGGCGGTAAGTTTAAATGACAAGAAGGCAAACTGAGTTGAAAATGCGTGAATTACTAGCCAACCTAACCTGACTAATCTTACTTAAACAGAATTAGCATTCAAAATTGTTGGCGATTTAACGACTATTCATCCAAGTTAATAACCTAGCATAGGTCGGAGCGCTTATGCCGTGCATTTTATTGTATAGTCTTACGTTAGGTGTTAAGTGTTACGTTACGTTGTTGTTACTTTTTACGTATAATTTGGAAATTTTGGAATGGAATCAATGGAATGATGTATAATTTTACAATGTTTTGAACGTAGAATGTAGCAGATTTTTCATCTTGAATTTGAAGTTGAAAGATAATATCAAAGAGGACCCCTACTCTTTGATAATACCATGATGATATACTCCACTTTTTCTAAGTATGTATTGTCATTGAAATAAAATAAATATTGTGATTCAGTGGGTGCTCTAAGCTCTGAGGTGGTGTTATCCTAAATTTTTTGCTATAAAATGAATGATCCATGATCATTCAATTTTGACCTTTGATAAATTTGATTATGGATTGTAGTAATATTATTCACAGAAATGTGCTGATATGATATTCCAAGGACAAAAGTGAGTTGCAATTATAAAATATACAAATTTTGTATCTTATAACTATTTTTCAGTTCTGTTCTCAATTTGTAAAAATTGTATTATTCAGTTATTTTGGAGAACTTTCAATATTTTTTCCAAATGTGCGACTGTGAAGCAAACAAAAGTATGGACATAAAAACTCCCAGAAACGTGTACTTGTCTGCATTTTATAAAAGGTATTTTCATACAAGTTTCAGTCAAGAAAGTCATTTAAATCATTATTTTTAGGAGTTTTGCATTTTATACTGTTAAAAATCGAATGCCAATAATTTTAACGAATCTTGTGGACGAGCTGGCAAGAAACAAACTGAATATTGTACAAGAATATGGTCAGGTAATGCATTTTCTTCAATTTTCATAAGTCCCCGCTATTAATAGAACTAAACTGTGCTACCCTCCTCAATAAGTATATCGTATAAGTCGATTTTGTGAAAATACTGTCCTACGAATTTGTTTATGTTGTAACATAGGAGAGACTTGCAAATTACATTTAAAAAATACTAATTGTTACTAACTTGTATTGTTTGGGGTTCCAGGATGCAAAAGAAGAATTAAAAACAGCAATAGGGAACTTATCAGAATTGAAATATGAGATTCAAACTAATAAACCTTTGAAATTGTTGCATAGTCAATTACCAGATGCCAGAATTTACAACGAATATATTACAAAACAAATGAATGAGGAGGGCCCTCCGTCACACTTCCATACTATCTGGCTGTTGACAGAGTGTTACATGTATCGTAGAATTAGTCAGATATTCGAAAACTTGTAAGTAGCTTTTGGCCAAACTATTTTCTTTTGAGAGTAATGCGCTTTGAATTGCAGAACAGCACTGAAAAATTATGATCCTTTCCAAAATAAAAAAGAAGAATCATATCTTTTAGCTCTACCACTCATTTGTAAGATGGGAGAACATATCACTGAAATATTGACTGATTGTGAAAAAGCTTCAAAGGAGGAATTCATTCAACTTCTGAAAGTATGTACCAGCAATTACAGAATGTCTAAAAATATCCTATAAGTCATCTTTTAAAAGATAAAAAGTTGTACTTTCACCTGTGGCATAGCTTAAAAACTGAACTAATATCTTTTCAGCTGAATTTATGGGGGAATAAATGTGATTTGTCATTGTCACTAGGGACGGTGTCAGACCATTCGACTGTATTTGATTCTGCAGCTTTAGATTGTAAAATATTATGTGACCAATCAGAAAGCATATGGAATGCTGTTTCAAACACTGCCTCTTCTTCAGATATTATCGGTAAGTTTTGTTTCTCACAAAAATTCATTACAAAAAATAGAAAACTAAAATGTTTGAATCATAATATAGTGATGTCTGTGTATATTTCTGGCATCAAAACTTCAATACTTTACAATCTATTGCTTAATCAAGTTACATTTAAAAAATCTGAGGAAAATATGTAGCAAATTATGTTATAAATTTCATAGATAAATACTATTTGATGGGCACTAATCACTACAGTATTCAGAAAGAACAGACATCTTTGAATACTAAATACTGAGACTGATGTACCATTTAGAAAAAATCAATGGGAATGTTTTTTCATCAGATTCAGGCTCAAGCTTCCGAGTTTTTTGTTTTAAATGATATTTTTCTTGCTATTCACAATTTTCAACAACATCAGTGCTGTTAAGTCTTAATCCGAAAAATGCCACTCTTTCATTTTTCGGAGACCATTACTTCTTCCTTTTTAAATTGAATTTGATGCGCTTTCCAATATAGAGCTTGAAATGAGATTAAAGTAAGAGGATTGAGTGGCAGATTAAAGAAATTTTTCTCCACTCATGACCAAAAAATCATTCCTCAAGAAACTTTAAATTTGCTAAAGGTCATAGCATCCTATCCTTTTTTTTTCTTTGGTGTTTTGGCATCGACTGCTATGGTCATTAGCCACGCATTCTGTCTTTATTCTGAAATAAACATGAACTTGACCTCAAAAAAATTTGTCTACGTTGTTATTTTTGATCCGCATGCAGTCAGGTGCATGTATGCCCCCCCCCCCCCCCATAATATCATTCTGGGTGCGCTACTTTCCAGTAGGTTCAAGAATTGATGGACATTTTATTTAATATTCGGTATCGATATGTTGTTGATTAAAGTTAAAAACGTTTTATCATGAATTGTGATATAAATCATAACTAACTTTCATTTTCAGATATTGTTTTGGATAATGCTGGCTACGAAGTATTCACTGACTTGTGTCTAGCTGACTATATCATATCGACCGATTTAGCAAAGACCGTTAGAATATACGTCAAGACTATACCTTGGTTCATATCCGACGTTATGAAACACGACTTCAATTGGTTACTACTCAAGTTGAAACAAAACAAGAATAAAACTCTTGTAAAGCTTGGCGAAAAATGGACAAGTTACATTGAAAAGGGAGTTTGGACCATTGTTGAATCTGACTTTTGGACCTTGCCGCACGAATTTGCTCACATGTCTGAAATAGATCCACAATTGTATAGGCAACTAGCCGAAGCAAAGATAATATTTTTCAAGGGTGATTTGAATTATAGAAAGTTATTTGGCGAAAAGAACTGGGACCCTGCTACTTCAGTTGATGTTGGACTAAACAATTTTAATCCATCCCAGTTGGGTATACTGAGAACAGTTAAGGCCGATATTATCTGTGGACTACAGGACGGTTTGGCGGAACAAATTGAAGCTGCAGATCCTAACTGGATGGAAACTGGAGAATATGGTGTTATACAATTTTCGGATAAAATTGTAATAATTTAAGGTTGTAATTTTTTATGTTGAAAATAAAAATTTCCAATGTGAAGACGTGTCTAACTATACATTTTTATTTAGTGAACATCACACAGTAACAATAAAATATAGCAATCACTTCCATTCACAGTGTTGGTTGTTCGGCCATCTACGACGATCCCGTCGACAGTTTAGCCAAATCCATCATACATGGTTAAAAACTAAATTTTGATTAAAAAGGTAAATCTACAGCTTTTACTTATTATGTATTAACCCATTCACGACCATGTGGCACATATATGTGACGCATATAGTTATTATCGAGAACTAATGTCACATATATATGTGCCATCGATTCTAATGCCTTCAAATGCAAATAACTTCTTGGTGGTTCACCGGCAACAGACGCGATTTGGCTAGTTTCTAGCCAAATCACATCGTCGTGTGGTTTCGAAATTAGATGGTTCGTGTATGCACAAAAATCAAAATTAACTGTCGTTGATATCGGCTCCCAATTAATTGTTAATATTTGTGTTATGTTGTCGATAATATAATAACCCATTGAATATAAACTATACAGGGTGTCAATTTGAAAACTTCCCACCCTTAATATCTTCCTTCCAGTAAACAATATGAGTAATCGAAAAAACAGGTCAATTTTATTGTCAAGGGGGACACTTTCACGGACTATTTGTAGCCCTCGTGGTCCAACCCCCTAGGAGGGGTAGATGTTACCCTTAGAATTTTAAATGGGAAGGGGGGTCAAGTGGCACATCATTTTGATGGGCGTTCAATTCTTGTTCCAATGGTACCCTGACTTATTATTTTTTGATGAGTATTTTCCGAAAAATTGCGTTCTAAACTAACAGAAGTAATTATTAGAACGCCTATACTGAGATGCATGGTTTGGCCAGAACTGGTTAGAATATTAGGTGGTACCGTTCCAACCCTTTATTAGGGGTAACATTAGCCATTAGCTCCAAACACTTTACATAAAAAAGCAGTCTAATAGTAAAACGTAGATGGTAGTAAAGTTGTGTTTATTAAATGCTGAATTTTTAAGTGTCATCGCAGAAATTGTACAGATAGCCTTCCTTTTTTGCTACTTCTGCTGTAAAAAGTTTCTGTTTTCCGGCAAAAAATTGATTAGCAAATTTGAACTATGTGGTAGTATTGTGAATACCGTTGTACCTGTTGGGCTGTTTAGGAATTACTTTAATAAGTGTATACATTCTTCAAGACAGAATTGAAATGATTGTAATTTATGGCGAAGTTGGAAAGTGCGCACGAAGGGCGGCATGTCTTTTTAACGAAAGACATCCAAATTGTAATGTAAGTCACCGGTATGTGCTTGATTTGGTGAATAAGTTTTACGAAACTGGTTCAGTGACAAATAAAAAAAGAAATAACCCCAGAGTACTAAATGAAGCAGCTCAAATTGAAGTTTTGGGAACATTTGCTGCAGAGCCCACGAGCTCCTTACGATCAGTATCAGAACAGACGGGAATGTCACGCGAGACTATAAGAAAAGCATTGAAAATGCATAAATTTCATCCATATAAAATGCAGATTCTTCAAGAGCTCCACGAGGATGATTATGATAGAAGAATAGAGTTTTGTGAAATCATGTCTCATCGAGTCAATACCATCCCTAATCTTCTGTTAAACATCTGTTTCAGCGATGAGTGTTCATTTTTTCTGAATGGCAATGTTAATAGACAAAATTGTCGCTATTGGAGTGACGAAAACCCACATATTTTTCGGGAAGGGCATACACAACACCCACAAAAAGTTAATGTTTGGGCTGGTATTCTTGGAAATGCCATTCTTGGTCCATTATTTCTGGAAGAAAACTTGACTGGCAATCAGTACCTTGATATACTTGAAGAGACTATCGATCTTCTTATAACTCACGAGCTAGAAACTCAAATTGATGCAGAAGGTAATGAACTTTTGCAGGAGGATCTGTTACATTTCCAGCAGGACGGTGCTCCACCTCATTATTTTCTTCCCGTCCGACAGTGGTTAAACGAGAGATTTCCGGGTAGATGGATTGGCAGAAGGGGAGCAGTTGAATGGCCTCCGAGATCACCGGATTTAACACCCTTAGATTTCTTTCTTTGGGGGCATCTTAAATCCGTTGTTTATAAAACACAACCTTCTGATATTGACGAACTTAAAAGACGAATTACAGCAGCATGCCAGTTATTTCCTAGTGAAGTTTTCCGTAATGTTAGAGGGGAGTTCGAAAACAGACTGTATTACTGTTTAGAGCAAAATGGACAACATTTCGAACAGCTAATAAGATAAGCGTAAGTAGAAGGAAAATAACCACCAAATAAAAAATCCCATGCGTAATAAATGTATTCCTGTCATTCAAGGGTTGGAGCGGTGCCACCTACTCTTCTAACCATTTTTATTAAAGGGAGTCAATACAATAATGCATCTCAGTATAGGCGTTCTAATAATTACTTCTGTTAGTTTAGAACGCAATTTTTCGGAAAATGCTCATCACAAAATAATAAGTCAGGGTACCATTGGAACAAGAATTGAACGCCCATCAAAATGATGTGCCACTTGACCCCCCTTCCCATTTAAAATTCTAAGGGTAACATCTACCCCTCCTAGGGGGTTGAACCACGAGGGCTACAAATAGTACGTGAAAGTGTCCCCTTGACAATAAAATTGACCTGTTTTTTCGATTACTCATATTGTTTACTAGAAGGAAGATATTAAGGGTGGGAAGTTTTCAAATTGACACCCTGTATAATTTAGCTTTACTGTGAGTGTCCTAAATAGAGACCTACTTCAAAAACATATTTTTTGTTTCATTTTGAATATAAAAGCCTAAATATGTAGCATTTTGTTGAAAACATTGTCACATTATTGCGACATGTGGCTTATTTCAATATTATAATTACCTTAAACCAACGTCACATATTTGTGACACATTACATAACATAAATCAAAAATAAAGTAACACAAAAACTAAAAAAAAAATTGTTTTATCAAAAGTTATGTTACGAAAATTAATAAAAGTAGTTGGGTTATAAATAGCATCGTCAAATTTAATAGCGGCAGTGAACATGTTAATTTAAAGGTAAAATACATATAACGACAACAATTGCAAACAAAAAATCACTGATCAAAAATTTAATCTGATTACCGAAATAAACATGGAAATAAAACATGTACATTGAGACATGAGTCAATAAATGTTTGCTCGAATCTCACTACTTTCTGCTTGCATGATGATGGTGTTTCATCAAAATCTGACTCACTATCACTTCTGCTAACCATTGTCGTAACTTTTTGATTCCGTCATCGAGTTCCTATTAACACAAAAATACAAGAATAATCGATCCAAACAAATAAAATAATAGCTTGGGTAAGGTATGGGATTCCCGAAAAACACAACAGAATGTCGGCAAAACATATTGTATAATACTGTGTTTGTGACTTTGACTATCCTTGGTTTCTTATCGGAATCTGGGGTGGGATTATGAACACTCGATACTTCAGCTGTCACGATCCGTAGGCTAGAACGATGCATGTTCTCGATTCGAAACGAAATCGAAATCATGAAATTTTTTTGAATAGAGATAGAATGGGATTATATCTACCATATAGACCATTGATATCGACTCAAGTTGCAATATAATTTGATCTGTATCGGTTTTCATAATTGCTCAAATCTGACATATGTCAAACTCACGACGGATCGAGTGTTCGTAATCGCACCCCTGTATATTTCTAACTGTAAAAGGAGTTTGAAAACCTTTTTTGTTTAACAAAAGGTGGTGCCTTCTGAATTGAATCGTTGATTTCACCGCGGTTTTTGACATGAATTAATTTAATATTCGTTTACAGAGTCCATAGGAAATTTTATGAATCATTCATGCATACCTAGCGTTGGTCGGAGCGTTTATGCCGTGCATTTTATTGTATAGTCAATAATCAAAATAATCATTGGTTTGAAAATTCGGACAGTTTTCGATTCTCATGCATTTTTTGCGATCTGGTTATTTTTTGTTTAAACCAGATGATATTTTATTATCCATCTATCCGTTCAACAATCGTTGTTTCGCATGCGTATTAAGGCTCATTCATACGAAAAGATTGCGGTGAGGTGAATGATGAATCATCAAGTCATTTTTACGTAATCTAGTGATATCTCACCCAAATACTGAAAAATTACTTGTTATGACATCATTCACTGCGTAATAAGTCGAATTGCAAAAAAATTGCGAATATTCGCAAGGGTGAGAACGAGCCTTTAGCGTACTTTATATGGAATCAATGATGTAATTATTTCTCATTGATTGACAACACTGTTTCAACAGCATAACCTCCTCTATTTTAAAAACCCGGCAGTAAAAGAAGAAGAAGGTCAAAATTAAAAATGACAGATGCTCGTTTCTGAAAGACATTAGAAACAAAAAATCCAAAATTGCAGATTTCTTAGCATTTTTTATTGTTAAAGTGTTTGAACCTACGAACGATATCTATATTTGAGTTCGATATGTAAGTGATGATATCAAACAACACCTCCTATAAACTCAGAGCCTCCAGAAGCTCCAGAGAGGTACAGGATTATGAATACGGAAATTCAGATGATAATTACGATAATGTAGCAGAAGAGTCAAATGACTCCTCCAATAGGAGGAACCCCGCTTTCTTAAGAGACACTCGGAGCAGTAAAGGAGTCGGAAGAACCCGATCCACAGAATTCAGATCTACTAAAACTAGTGATCGAAGGGGATACAGGAGTAGAGGATCGGGTCCACCTAGTCGAAAGAGTGATAGAGATTTTTCAGATACTTTCTATAACATAAGAAAGTATGATACAAGAAATTCAGATTCAGTGGGTAAGTAAATATATATATTTACAAACATTATTTCAGGTTACTTTATTCTTGAATAACTGGTGATTTAATTGTGAATAAGTCAATCAGGGGCAGCACCAAAATCCTATTTAGGCTATAGGACCTTTGAGGTTGCCATAATAGACCCACCCTGCATGAAACTAATATACCCAGTATACCACCAGACAACAAAATTATTGTCTTACTAAAAACTAGGCTAAAGGCATTTATACAAACCAAGCAAATTAGCTAATCCAAGTTTTTTAGTAATGTTTGATGAGTGTTACTTATAGCCTTGGGGAAAAACTAAAGCAGATGGGAAAAACCTAAGCAATATTTCTGAAATTTTCACGTATACTGCGAAACACCATAAACCACGAGAATATATAAAAATTGTGGAAATAACCGAAAAAATGGGTATTGGGAAAAATTGTGCAACTGTATCATTTTCTCCAAAACAAGTAATTTGATCAAAATTTATTGTTACTTATTCATCCAAAAATCATAAATTGCATGAAAAAACGTCATCTTGAATAGGAAGAGCACAATAAATGTCAAAAGTGTAACCATGAAGGCAGAGAGAAACTGCAACTTTTCTAACCTAAACTTGATATCCAAATTGAATGCAATCCTATTACACTACAAAAATGCTTATCTAACCTGACCGATAAAATAAATGGAAATCAGGATTGTTTGTTACTTTGACATTAAAAGCATAATGTCACTTTGACAAAATCGGGAAACCAACTAGTAAAAATATGTGTGTTTGCAGTGAGCACTTTATTTTTGAAGATTTCTCACCTAGTAAGGGAATTTTTGTTTATAACTGGAGTAAATCTATTCAATTATTGTCTATACACTAGAAGACATAAAATGGGGTCATTCCGTCTCAAAAAAAATCCAGAAACTGGTTCATTGAGGCAAATAAATGAACATTGTAGACAAAGTCCAAAAACTTGTTGCTCATCAACATTCTCTACCTCACATAAATAATAAAACATGAATACTGCCTCCCATTCAACCACAGGCCTTCTTTTGGGGATTAAAAACCGAAATATTTCAGATAAATGAATCTTCAACACAGACATTTCTAAAGAAGCATGCATACGAAATCCGATATCTGAAATGACGTTAAATTTCGTATGAAATATTTTCCAATTTTCATGAGTTTTTATTTTCGTCGGAAAAATGCCTTTGTTTTGTTTGTTAACTTCTTATTCTCAATAAAAAGACAAAATTAGAAGATTACTAGTTTACCAAATAAAGATTGTTTTCGTTGGTATTCATTTTAATTTACAATACAAATTAGAAAGCGGGAGAAGTGATGTTAAAATCCATACTAATTTCGGAAAAAGTTATCAATATTTCAACTCGTACGACAGTCGGATGAAAGTTGAAATGTTTCTCATGAAAATAAGGGCGAATCAGAACATTTTCGCATCGTCGGATATCGAATGCATGAAAACCAGCCTTTAGAAGCAAAAGTTTTGAAAAAATATCAATATAGACGTCAACTGTCAACACAGATAAATTACGTTTGCCTTGTTTTTCCCAGGGTTCCTATCCTAAGAACCCTGGTTTTCCCCAAAGAGAATAAACTAACAGGAGGGTAAAAAGCTCTAGCCAATCAGAATCTTGTAGCATCAACGCGTCACAGTGACGTACTTGGATATGAGTACAGAGTCGAACTCGAACCAAGCAACAAAACTCAGCAGATCATATACCAAGAGCTAGTCCGTCACTGTCTATAGAGAACGGCGGCCATGACATGTCCAACTACGTCACATTTCGTCACAAATGTTCTTTCATCTCTTTCTATTAGTATCCCCATTGCCTTATGGGGATTAGACTCCTAGTCAAATAACGTTTAATGTATTTGGGTTTTCCCGGAGTTTTGGAGCGCCACCTGGTGTCAATGGTGATCGCGAATGTTGAAAGGCAGTGACTTTTGACAGTACTTCAATATTTTATTCGCTACGGGTCCGACCGGTACCAAGGACAGCGAACATTATTTGTAGAGGATTCCACCTAATGGTTTACTTATCAGGATATACAAACTCATACGGAAGGTATCGCGGTGACGTCAAATGAGAGATTACATTGCAACATAGGGAATGGGCCATCCTCTACAAATAGTGTTCAGTGTTCATGGACCGGTACTACTACGGTGACGGTCAGGCTCTTCGTGATTTGTCACTGTAATGGCGGGTAGTTTAAATGACAATTACAGTTTTGCGCTTGTGCATCCGGCGGCGAATTTTCACTCAAGCCTAACCTGAGCAAGCTAACCTGGTGCCGAACGGCCTCATTAAGTTGTACCTCTTCGGGACTAAGTATTTATCCAAAATTCAGAGAAAAACGCTTGTACAGAGTGATTTACCACCACTTACACAAAATCTGTCACTGTTCTCTCCCCACAAAAAGAAGTTGAAAACCAAAAGGAATCACAAAAATAGAACAAAAAAAGTACCTTACTGATTTGTAAGAACGCGCGCCGCTACTAGATAGAAGCTGCTCACGTGGAACCGTGCAGGCTCCCTTTACCTCCCCCTTCATCAGACTTGTGACTGAAAGCAGAGCTGATGGGGTTAGAAGTGAGATTGGGATGTTACGTTACAAAATGGCAAAAATAAATAAAATATTTTTGCAAATCACATAACACAGCACAACAGAATTATATTATATCATGTCAAAGCACATGTTTGAATGTTGCTCCGTTACCGTAAATACACAATTCCAAGCCACCAATGGAGTTTGGATGGCGTCTATTTGGAAATTTACTCGCATATTCTCAAACACAAGCCCTGGCACTTTCATCCACTGCACCATATGTACAATCATATCACAGTATTCGCGAGAGGTAAACGCTGGCATATTGAATAAACAGTACCGTTTTACGAAAGACGTCAAAATAGATCACTATTGCAAATCAGACTGACGATGTTGTGACTTTGAAGGGGGATAATTTTGGGTGTTTCCACATACGCCGATTTTGCACTCGGAGATAGTAACATTGCAACATTGCAATGCTTCAGTTCTCATGACATCGTTCACAGAAGCACGATAATGTGTTTGCTCTTAGATGATTCAGTGGCGTATCCATTGCAGTTAACATACTAAAATCATCATGAATAGCTCTCAAATTTCACAGGTGCTTTCGCACGTGATAGACCAGTACCCCATTTAATTTTGTGCAAGTGGTGGTAAATCACCCTGTAGAGTCGGACCGTTCCTGTAGTACTGGCCGGACCGGTAGCGAACAAAATGTTGGAGGACGGTCGGACTGGTCACTAGTCACTTTAATGTTGAATTAGCGGTCAAAGGCTATATTTTGGTGGCCAAGGGTACCGAGTCCACGAATATTAATTTTCAATGGAAAAAAGGTTATGATGATGATGATGATGATTGTTGGTTTGATGGGTTTCGTCGTGAGACATATACCCAGGAACAAGTTTTTTTTTTTTTTAGAGTGTTAGAAGAGAGTGTACAGTTAAGTACGCCTGGGAGGTCCCATATTCTCTTCTGGTAGTAATAATATCGACATCGACAATACCGGGGGAGTTATAGAGACAGACACAACAGAGGTATAGACTTTTCTCGCTTGGGGGCAACGGCCAAGCTATACACATCCCATAAATGTTGCCTCGGAAGACAGTTAAAGCACCCAGGTTATTCGATAGATAGGATCTGTAATTAAAATAGGAGGGTTAGTTTATAATTCTATAGAATGTTTTTGTAGGAATTGTATGAGTATTTTGTAAGTTTCAAATGTTAAATTCTGAAGAAGTGTATGAATATTGATTGGAGTAGGTATTTGGCATGTTGCCAGTTTTAAAAGTATTCATTTCTCAGTCAGAAAAAAAACAATAAAACGATGAGACGGAACTCGGGGATTCCCCTAGTCTCGCGCACGCGCACTTTCATAGTGTTGCCACTGTTGCCAGACCACTATGCTGCGACTCTGGATAAATGCTACTCACGCGAACCGAATTATATACGAATACTAAACTTTTAGTGACATTGTTAAACTTTTTTGCGAAGCCCCCTTAGGCACGAGGCTGTCGCCGCCTCTGAAGTAATTTGAAGAATATTTACTGAAAAAAACATTCAGCCCAGAACTCTTATGTCTAGCTCTTGAACACCTCAATGATTTTTTATTCTATAATTGTTGGTTTCACAATCTTTTTTTTATGATTTCGTTGATGGTTCCTTGAAAATTAAAATTGATTTGAAGGTAACCTTGTCTGATGATTTCATTGTTTACTGTTTTGCATATTTTTCACTGAATGTAAATATCAAACATTTATCGCAATTCTATTCATCTAGCACCATGCTAATATTACAAATCACATAATGTCAACACAAGTCGAAGTAACATAATATTAATATCAATCATATATAAATATGTGTGCATTTATCATGAACTACACAAACCTACTGGTTTCTTACAAAATGGTTCGGCCGAAGTTTTCAGTGTCACAATTTTCACTCGGGTTTGAAGGCTGTCGTTTTTTTGAATTTCTTCCTAACGTTTCGCTAGCGCGAGTGGCTAGCTTCTTCAAAGGCTTGAAGAGAGGCAGTGAAGGAAACCACAAAATTCTGTTTGAGGACGTAAAACTTCTTGCCCCCATCCAGGGATACCATAGCCGGCTTGTACGAGAGGCAATAGAGATCCACAAACACACGGATAATTTCAACATAAAAGAAGAAGCTGTGAACCTCAACCGAATATGGAATCCCATTCTTAGAAATTCCAAAATAACAAAATAAAACTACGACATTAAGACAGCAGGCAAAAAGGTGTCAATTAATGTTATCGAAATTATGCCTAACCCAGTTACGGTAATAAGCAATTCTGAAATAACAAAGGACATTAAGCCAGCAGGTAGGAAGGGGTCAATTAGCTAGGGTTAGTGAGAATGTACCAAATACAGATACGGTCATTAACGCACAAAACTACCTAAATCAGAATAAAAACAATATCCGCAGACGGAATCTCCAGTCATCTGAGATTATTCATGATGTATAAGCCTCTGAAGAAGGTAGCCACACGCGCTAGCGAAACGTTGGGAATAATTTCCAAAAAACGACGGCCTTCAAACCCGAGTGAAAATTGTGACACTACTGGTTTCTGTTCGATAAGCCTCAATCCACTTCAGAGCAGGTCCTATTATACCACTGATGATTAGTGTCAAAAGTCGGTGAGAAGTCGAAGAAAATTGCAGAGGTTTTATATCTATTATCAACGTTTTCAAGAAGGTCTCTAGAAAAGGATAGGATGAACGTGTGGAACAATCGTTTTTAAAATAAACCAAATATATAGATGTATTCAATGACAACTTAAGTTTTAAAAAAAGTAGCTCAGGCTTTTATTGTATCTATCACAAAATAAACTCCGATACAAAATACACTCCGATTATGTAAATTGTTCAAAGATGCTGTAGTTTTAAGATAAGATGAGACGTTTTACACTCCAGATGAGTTTTTATATAATATTTACCCTATATGTTCAATATATTTCTATCTTTATTGAATATTACTGTATTTTAAATTTCTTTCTCTACGCTTGATGACGTTTTCTTTGTTACGTCCTTATCTACTGCCCTTATATACTGTACTTATAAACTGTATATGTTAAACAAGGAAATAAAGTTTATTATTATTATTAATGTCTAGTTCTGAAACTCCCAACCAGTACTGACCAGTATACTAAAACTATTGGATCCACTGGTAGTATTTTGTCGCATTTTGTTCGTGTACTCTGTACGTGGCTAGAAATTTACTGTTCCCCACTGTTAGCAAAAAGGTCATGTGGCACCAGTATATTTTTCACAAAACTTATTCTACTCCTACTAGTCGAAAAAGTGAGAGTGGCTGGAAATGGAATGTTGATAATGCGTGTTAATAATACTGCTAATTGTGGCGAATCGAGTCTGGTCAAAATCAATTTTTTTATTGTTTCTTTTGCAACGCATCGCTTGTAATTTTTCACTACAAAACACACATTTCTCTGTGGTATTTTATCGGCTATTATTTGTTCCTTTCTATTTTCAGTGTTTTACTGGAACTGATATCAACTTTCCTTATTTGATGTGTAAAGGACCATATTCGGTAAGAAATAAATTTGTGGCACAGTAATTTTCACCGTATTGGCAACCATGAACGAATGACATCATTGTTATGTATTCACGGATGACATCACAGAGAAAATGAATGTGCCACCAATTTATTCCTTAACGAATATAGTCCATTGGGAAAAGTTATCCTAATACATTTTTAAAATGAGCTTCTCTTTCATCAGTTTCGGAAATATCATGTTTTTTTTATCAATATTTAAGACATGTTAGAATAAATAGCATCATTATTTTCATAACTACAATTTCTTAGCATATAAATAATATCATGACGAATTTCGAATTCCCAAATTGAATTAAATCCTTTCCCTATGAATAACAATGAGAAGGAAGAATTCATTGTAGTCCAATTTTGTATAACAAATTTCAAAGTTACCTATTTATTTTTTTGTTATTCTTATCAACGTGGTGATAAATTATTATTTTGTTTTTTAACAGCGCGAGGTAAGTTCTACGAACCTGAGAAGAGAACGGAAATCAAATTAAATCTTCCGGAAGATACAAGAATATCAAAACTCTTGCGAAGGTTGAATAATGAGACTGATCAGGATAATTCATTGGCTATATCTAAAAAACTCCTAGAGGTCTTACTAATACCTGACAATGCACACTATGTACGCAAAGCTTTTCATATTCTCGGAGAATCGATGTTCGAAATCCTCCACGTTTCTCCTGGACCCATGGCCAAAAAGGAAGCGGCCAGGGCTTTGGGTCGCATGGGCTACATAATGGGTCAGGAGAATGATTACGAAAGATACCTAAATTGGCTCTTCAATAAAATGAGCAGTAGCTTCGAAGAAATGCAGATTTTACTGATGAAGAGCATTCAAGAAACATTCAGACTAGAAGAGAAGAAGCCTGTTTTGCAAGGCTATATCGAAAGCATCATCAATAATTTGGTAGCGGCTATAGAGACAACTGAAAACGCGGAAGTTTTCAAGGCTATTTTGGAAGTGCTTGTCACCATAGTGCAGATGTACCAAACTGAATTTTATGAGCAGTTTCGAGATACTACAGACTTGCTTTTTGGTTGGCACGTAGACCATACTCAGCCTTTGTGCAACATAGAGTTCATATCAAGCAGTTTACAGAGAATCTCCCATCACTTCAAGTACAATGTGGAGTTTTCAGTTCAGCTCATTGAAAATTTCCTGGAGGACATATCTAACTTTGCAGCCCAGCTCAACGATACTGGTGATATGAGCACATTGGAGCATGTTAATGTGTTGATATTAGCAATGAATACAGTTTTGAAATGCCTTGGAACTGCATTCCATCCCTCAAACAACAAAATTGTGAAGGTCGAATTCATCAACTCCACCCTAGCCAAAGTAATTGGAATAGTGACCGAAACATTGGAGTCATATGTTCCTGACAACTTGACTATCGCCGGAAATGATTGCATTGCAATTCTGCTAGGATATCTTGATAACAAATCACAGCATCTTTGCAATCTCATATACAAACTCATTGACCTGGAGATTTCAATGCTGCATGATCTATCTGAAGCAACGATCATTTCCCTACTGGTTTTGATTTCTAAAGTTGTCAAAGAGCTTTCGGCCAACTTACCCGTGGAACTGATAGAGAAACTTATCGGGCCTAAATCTGAGGTGGTGAAACTACGCTATTCACCATTCAAGAACATACAAGATGCAGTGATTTGCGTGTATCAGGCCTTGTTGAACTTGAAGAATGTTTCTTTGTTACAAGAGGCATATAGATACGTTCTGGGAGATCTTGAGATAGGATACAAGCAAATAGTGCCAGATATAAAAGCGTTCACACAGAGTAATCCTTTTACGGATTATACAGGCCAGGGGTCTGAACAGACAGTTTTGTTTTTGCTCAGATGTCTATCGCAGTTAGCGAATGCAAGTTCCATTATCGTGATGTGGGCTTTGAAACCAAGCATTTTGGAATTAGTTGGCATACATATGGCACCATTTGACAATAATTTGGCTAAGACTGCTCCTACATTGCAGTACTGTCTGATTTATTTACTGTATTCGCACTGTAAGTGCTACAATCATTTCATTTCCAATAGCAGCCTGGTGAATGACAAACAGGAGGTCGTGAATCTGAAAAACAGGTAAGTGTTTGAACATTCTTTTATACATTTTAAACAAAGAAGCAATAATAATAATAATATATGCTTTATTGTCCAAAGAAAATAATCTTATTGACAAAGTAGTTTTATGATTGAAGAAAGAAGGTTATTCGATAAAATTAAAATTATAGGGCATGGAACAACACATTAAAAACTTTAGGTACACTGCAAAATCAATAACAATGATGTCATTAAAAAATATTTAAAAACAGTATACCGATAAAATTAACATTGTAGGGCATAGAACAACACATTAAATAAAAAACTATAGTTACATTGCAATAACAATAATGTCAATAAAAAATATGATAAAAGATAAGAGTATAAAGGTATAAAACTATAAAATTATTTTCAAAAATTGTCTTTGTAAAGCTCCTGCAGACTATAATAGGGTCTAACATTGAGAAGGTTTTTTAGTGCCTTTCTGAAACGAATGTTATCCAAAGTTTTCAAGTAATCTGGTAGATGATTATACATCTTGAGACCATTATACACAATCGAGTCCTTAATGAGGGTTGACGTAGGTAAAGGTAGTCTGAGATCATTGAAATGTCTGGTGCCATAGGTAGAAGTGGCAGAGGGAAAATTTGTTTTATGTTTGTGTAATAGACAAACTGTTTCTAAAATGAATATAGCATGAACGGTTAAAATCTTGTTCGAAACAAATAAAGGCCTGCAAGAGTCCCGTCGTTTGGCTTTGCACAATTATCTGAGTGCTCTTTATTGCAGAACAAATAATAAGTTCTTTCTGGTCACGTCTCAGGGTGTTAATGCATAAATCAAATTTAATCTACTTATGTACCATTAGTGTTTAATAATGCGGTTTTTGGATCTTCGAACAAAATGAATATTCAAATTTACCTACAGTGTTCATACTTTACTGGATTCTCAGTTGTTAGTATTCTTTTACGCCATGGACTCGGCGGATTTTATAGCTTGTGAAAACTGTTAGCAATGTTCTCGTTTTGTGTTAATTGTCTGAAACAAAAAAAGAATAAATAAAGTCTACAAAATTCAAATGACGCCATTTGAAAAATGTGACTTACTACCCCGAGCAACCAATGAATCAATCCCCTTAATTGCGTCGATCAATTTACCAACGTTGCCATATTAATAAAATCCCAGGCTGCATCAATATATGCAAAAAATCTGTGACAATTAACCTTGGCTGAGTGAAAATCTTGATGGTTTCTATAGAATTCAAAAGTCACATCTTCCAGTGATGCTTATTCTATTTTTATAACGAAAAGATAACACTTTAAATTTTCAAATAATCTTACACATCTCACATTTACCAGACAACTAATTTGTCTTCATGCTCCATGTTTTGTTAGAGACTTGATCAATAATTTTCCTGGTAAGTTGAAAAATACATTCTGTATTGAAACAGACTCAGTGAATGATGAAAATAGTCATACGACGATGAAAATGACTCCGAAGGTGATGAGTAAAGATTGAAACAGATATGACTGTAGATGTATATTGTTTATATTTGCATACATTATTTTTTATATCTACTTGACACTTTTAAATTTTGCCTTGAACGGATAAAAAAATTACGATTTCAATTATAATTTTTTATCATTATTATACAGATAAATGAATATTTTGGAACCTTTGGTGTGAATACAACTCAAGAAAAATAAACTACCCAACACCAAAACTACGTCACAATCACACTCGCGGGCGTTTCGTTTAATCTGTCTTATATTTGGGAGTACCCAATGCTTGTTGAAGTTTACACCACCTTCATTTTGAGGGTTTTGAAAATTACTTGAAAATGTTAATTTTTATAAAAACATCAATAAATTTAATTACGAGCAAATTAAATAAATGCAAGAAAGAATGCTTAATGTACATACATCTGCTCGGGCACCTTCAAAACCGTCTGTCACGATGTTAGACGCGCGATAATGGCCTGCCATTGTTATTTTTCAATAATAATAATATATTTTATGATATAGTCAAATTTTCATACCTGTCGCAGGTTTGGTCAATTATATAGAGATAGCCGGTCACTGGCTCTTAGACTATAAGAAACTGTCCATTTTACATTTAGCACTTGCGCCCTTTCAACACACAGGAAGTCAGTGAAATGTGCATTATTTTAAACTTTTTATGATTATTTCGTTCTCAAAGCTGGTTTGGCTTTCTGGTATTCAAATATAAGACTTCAACTATAATGATAAACAAAATGTGTAAATCTTATAAAAATGTAATAGTTATTTATCTTCACAGGTTTGCTTTAACGGAAGGTCTGAACATTCACGACGTACCCAACACCTCTCCAAATTCGGGCAACTTTGCCATAATCCTCGATGTATTATACAAATCTCTCCGCACTGATACTTCGACTGATGTCACGTTACTCTTACTTCAGTGGTTGAATGACGTTCTGGCCAACTCAGAAATGTATCTGGAAAATCTGTATGTCGACGAGAAGTTCTTGAAACTCGTCGATGCTCTCGTCCACTGCGGATACCACTTCAACGAAAACATTGTGTTATCAGTCCATTACAATCTGGACAAACTGCTGTCGAACAAGCAGCTGTCTTGGTCAAATGTTTTCTTGTCGAGCGTAAGCGATTTATGTAAACTGCACATGAATTCGAACAAACAGATTATAAGAGAATGCTACTCGAGACTATCGTCCAACATACCTTGGGACATAGCCATAGTCGAATTGAACAGTATAAATTCCATCCATGCCATTAAAGCCAAGAGTACCACCCTGAAAGACTACAACAATTACAACGTATATTTGGCGCAACATTTGCATTTGAACGGAACAGTAGATGGTGAGATGTACCCATTACATTTTAAAGTGTTGATGAAGTATCTGCTGAAAAACGAAACGCCAAATTCTGATTGGATGGAGGATATCTTCACGTGTTGTTGGGCCATCGAGTCTGAACCACAGATGAATATGGAGCTGTTCTACGAACTGGCCCTCAACAACCGACAGGTTTTGTACAATTGGGTTACACTAGAAGCAGCAGGGTTTTGCGTGAATTATAAGCTGAGGACTCCTTTGGGTAAGCCCAATGAGACGTTTATGAAAATTGAAGGGGCGCTGAACCAATTAGGGAACGATTTGATTACTCTGAAGAAAGCTGATAGGTGAGTATTCGTTCTATGACTTTTTGCGTATATACCGGTAAACCGTGGATCACCGTGAAGCTGAAGTCTTACCTGAGACAAAACTACAACAGTGAAAATGTTTGATTACATATAATTTCAGAACGGTAAAATTATAAACTGAAATTTTATTTCAATTGAAAGTATCAAAGCAATAAAATTCAGTAGCGATATTCTAGAGAACCGAACTAGAAAATAATTTTAAATAACAATTTACAGTAACCTAATTTCACCAAAAACAAATTCTCTCAGAAACCGAAGCGATCATATCGGACTTTAGAAGAACCGAAATTCGAATAACTAGACATTACAATAAGTTGAATCTGCAATACCTCCAAAGGAGAATACACAAAAATATAAAGATCGTTATTTCATTAAATCAGAAAATCACTGAACGATATTTTAGAAAAATGGTGAAATATCATAACAGAGAAGTCTGCAGAGCCTCATACTCAAAAGTCATAAGAATTAAAATAGTCGAATCCATAAAATCACAAGACCTAAAATTGACAAATTAAAAGCTATCAGAAATGTAAATGGTAGAAAATGTACAGAACCGAAATATGCAGTGCAGTGCTTTAATATTTTATTTGTAACGAATGTGATCTTACGAATATTGGTTGAAACTTCTGGAATGTCATATATTTCGAAGTGCAGTATTCTTTATCCCATCCTGTTTTCAGCATCCAATGAATAATCCGTGAGTGGTGTTTCAGTTTGCCTATCACAAGTCAGAGGCATATAGGAGAAAATCAAGTTTTATAAAGAGTTTTCTACAAGTCTGGTTCTTTACTTGTTCATCCCCTCTACAATTTCTGGTAATTTTCGATTCGTATCATTTTGTTGTACACATTTTTTTTCATGAAATTCGGATTCTATAGATTGATATTCGGATGATTTGTTGGTTTTACGTTTTTAAATATGATGACATTCCATTTTGTTATTTTTCAAGTTTGATGGTTTTATGTTATGAACAACTTAGACTACTGACATTTGCGATTTTTTAGTTCTCTCATTTCTCTCAATATTCTGTGTTTTACAGTATTTGCGTACGATGCTTTAAAGGTTTTCATAAATACACATTTGATGAATTTCTATTCGGAAAATAAATCTATTCAATACATTTTATTCTATTTTAAAGTCTTCCGATAGATGATTAATTCGCCATTTTATTGCTTTCACATATTAACGGATTTGTATGAGGTGTATGACATAACGCAGACAGGCGTGCATCATAATGAATCGATAAATCGACATTTAGTGAATTGAATATATGGGAGTCCCAAAAATGGATAAAAAAGAAAAAACATGACTGCTGCTTGTCAAATGTCATTCACTAATAAAAGAAAAACATTGCGGCTGATGGCCAAAATTGATATCCTTGCAATTCATCCGCTGGCCATTCTTCGCACGTCACTGTTACATGTCTTGTGATATAGCGCATAGTCATTTTTTTTTGGAAATCAATTACTCTATCTACTGGAAGTTAGACAGACCATGTGGTTTCAACATGATGGGTTTGCTGCTGGCAGGCAGCTAAGAATATTTATACAGGAGAATCCGTCCGAGATGGATTTGGTGACTTTTGAGAATTGCAATCCACGGTCACCGAACTCTATTTTAATTACGGATACTCGAACTTTAAAGGAGAAGGCATAGGACAACACAATCACCTGTGATGACTTTAATAACTTTCATGCCATTAGGGAATCTGGATAAAATGCCCAAATTATCGCTAAAATGTTGTAGAAAATATATTAACCCTTTAACGGCGAAATTTGATTTCTTGAATTTTATCACGAAAAGGTATTAATTAGGCAGCTATAAGTAGATATTCAACAAAAACAAGATGATACTTTTGAAAAAAGTTGTTTATTTTGAGAAAAAATCACCGTTACCTTTACGTAACGCTAGCGTAATGTGACATATAAAATTACTTAGTATGGAAAATTTCGTTACATTCTATACATAAGCCTACATCACACTTTCGACATTTTGTTATTACACTGGAGCTACAGCCCTCACCGGCGCATCTTCTTCTTTTCCTTCCTTCATTCGACACAAGCAAGTGGTTGCGACCGTCATACCTCAAATCATCTGATACCCTGTTCAGACTTACACTGGATCGTGATGTTGCGGGCTTTCCTGCTCCCTTAGGCGGAACTGCATATTTAGTAAGATATGTTTGCACTATCTGCCTTCTAAATACCAACTGTTTAATATTTTCGTGCTGTCTATAAATGTTCCATGCATTCACCACTGAAACATCCAATAACCAAGTGAAAATTGCCCACCACCACTTTTTGCGCCTAATAATTATTCGATATCTGGCAGTATTCTCATCCAACAAATCAGTACCACCCATAAAACGATTATATTCCGTTATGAGTGATAGACGACTGACATAGATCATCTTCTTTTCCACTCGAGATAATCGTTTCACGCTTGTAGTTGGATTTGTACCATGGCACGTGGAAGCCGCGGCGACAACATTATTATCCACCCATTTTACAACAATTATACCATCGTCTTCATCAATGATAGAGCAGTAATCGCCTCTCTTGCTTTGCTTCTGAAAAATCTTAATTTTTCGTCATTGGACAAGACTTAGGTATACGGTTTTCTCGAATTGTTCCCGTACCATCATATCCATTCTGCTTCAAATAATACAAAACATTGAAACCAGTAAATAAATTGTCGAAATAAAATTTAAATGGCAATTTTCTCATAGGTTCCGGAAACTCGTGAATCATGCCTATCATTGGCGAAATATTTATTCCAAATTCCTTTTCGAAAGTGCTCTGCCCTTTTGGATTTTTTCCTTGATATAAGTCAAAGTTTACTAAATAACCTGAAGGCGTATTCAAACACCACATCTTGTATCCGAACCTAATGGGTTTCCCGCGAATGAACTGTTTGCAGGAATGGCGCCCAAAATATTTTATCATTGACTCATCAAAGTCTAGGTGTTCCTCCGGTGTCCAGTTTTCCAGAAATTTTTGCTTCACCATATCCATGAAAGTTCTGAGTTTCCATACTTTATCTGATTGATCAGGTTTTGTATTATCTGCGCAGTGTAAATACTTTAGTATCTGTCGAAATCTATCCCTACGCATAGCTTGGCTAACCATATGATTTCTCATATCATCGTTGACATCCCAATAAAAATCTCTACCGGGTAGTTCAGCATAGCCTGATAAAATAAGAATAGCTAGGCAACATTTCATTTCATCACATGTTATTTTTGGATAGGTTTCATTAAAAAATAATGCATATTTATTTGATTGGTCGACAAGAAATTCAACAATTTGGTCGTCTATAAATTTTTCAAACATTTCAACAGGCGACAAATGAACATTCGAAAATCTATTTGATTGTTTTGGAAATTCTCTTGGAGATGGAATAAGGTCTCCGTCAATCCAACTTATTTGGATTTTACCTGGTCGCTCTGCTATGTTTTGTGTGGTACTAGCAGCAGCATCAATTTGATTATTTTCCTCTCCATTATGAATTCTCACTTCAACATGAGCTGAGAGTTGTTGTCTGATGAGATTGTCAATCGTGCCGCCTTCATCCTCTTCACCAGAGTCCTCATCTGTGAGGACATTTGAGTCTGGAGGTTCTATAAAAATTTCTCTAACATCGATATCATACTCATAAACCATATTCAGCGCATCTTCCAGAGTAAAACCTCGCCTAGAACAAAAATAATAATTTTTATTATTTTGCCCCCGCCACTGGCTAGCGTTACGATAACGTAACGGTGAAACAAAATCAACAGAATAACAAAACCGTGCCGGTTAACTACAAGTTTACTATTCGGTTATAAAGTTCAAACATTCTTCTAGTGTTATTTGCTACTACCACGAATTTTATGATAAAAATAAAAATCTGTGAGTACTTACTCTAACCGAAAGTCCATTGTGTGATCACTCATACTATATATTCAAATTGACAGAAACAGAAATTAAAAGTAAAATCAGAAATACTCTTACTGTCACCGATTGTATGACTATCTGACAACTGATTACTATAACCTATAATCGTGTTTACCGCTAAAGTTGGGACAGAACCATAAAAATAAGAGTTGGGTGCGGTTGTTACATAAACGTAACACTAGCCGTTGAAGGGTTTTAAAGAGCAAAACAGCTATCGAAAATCTGCTGTTTGCACCACTTTTCAGTAAGTAATACTTGTCAAAAACTAAAATGGAAATAATACTCCATTCATAGCATGGGTACATAAATAATCTACCTGAGATAGGTATTTCATTTTTTTTTTATAAAAGTTTCAATATTTCTGAAGCCATGAGTTTTCTACCTGGGTCAAGTTGTGTTTATACGACCTGGTCAGATACAAGATGATCTATAGTTTTCTGGACACCCTGTAAATTTATGAATAAGATATTTTTGTTCTCCTTGATCAATGCTTTTTTAATAATTCAAATATACTATAGAAACAGTCATTGGACAGAACAACAAGTTTTGATTGATATTAGAATTGTTTTAAGGGTTTATTCTTGAACTCTATGAGAAAAAGGTTGCACTTTTTGAATTCCAATCGTTTTATGGTACAAATTGAGATTGGGAAAGTGAGGTCTGTGCGATAAAATAAATATGGTCATATAATAATAATATGGTTTATTATTCATAAAAAGGTACATTTTATACATAAAGGGAAAAGGTTAGCCAAAGGCTATCTTCCACCCCTCCCATAAATTATATAGTGTGTGTAATAATATAATTATAATAATATCCCCAACATCCTGTATTATGTTACCTAATCTTGTAGTCACCGTTTGTTTATTTTGAAATTGATTTTTATAAAAATTTCAATTGACTTTTTTTAATTCAGGTGTTCCGAAAATAATCTGACAACGGGAAACCGAATAAGAATGCTACTACGATTTGTTGAACACTTGGAAAAATCCATCTACAATGCATCCGAAGGTTGTGCGACTGCCATGCTCCCAGCGTCAAAAGTAGTCCGCTCGTTTTTCATCGCAAATATGAACACTTGCAATGAGTGGTTCTGCAGAATCCGCATTGTAATTATGCACATTGCTCTACACTGCGGCGAAGTGAATATTGCCCTGCGAAACGGGCAGTGCTTCCTTAAAGATTACGTTAGTTTGGGAAAAACGAACAATTTAGAATTCGAAAGGGTAGCAATGATTGTAACGTTAGCTTATCTGCATTTGAAAGAGCCGGAGGCTCTGCATGGTCTGTACACCTGGTGTAAAACAAAGGTGGGAAAGCGATATTCGTGGATTAAGTGTGCAGCAGAGCAGGCTTCAAAGAAATACGAATTGGCCGTGGAGGGATACAAAAAGATCTTGGAAGAAAGAGGAGACGATGAATCAGTGGATAAACAGAAAAAACTTGACCCAGACATACAAAACTTCATCACAGATCAAATAATTATTTGCTATAAAGAGTTGAGTAACTGGATTGACTTGTTCCAGTGGCATTCGAAGCAGGATAGTATCGAAAACGGTAGGAAATACTGGTTTAACGTGACGGACTGGGAGTGCAACAAAGTTTTGTGTGATATGGAATCCAAAAATCTGGCATTCACCGAACTTGCGACATGGAACCACGAAGAGGGCTATAGTGCTTGGAGCATTTACGAAAAATTGTCCACGACCGAAAGTAACCTGTACAATATTGCTCTAAAACTAGCCAATAGGAAAGATAGGAATTGCGTCGCCAAAATTGACGAGAACATGCTACTCATCCAAAACACCATCGAAGATCACTTACACTTGGCTCCTTCAACGTTCCTGCAAAACTATTCGCTTCTGCACTACGTAGCTAATGGCCTGAAGCATGTGGCTCAAGATCATTTAGCACATACCGTTTTCTTGGTTTCAGAAAATTTCGAAAACGAAATCCACAAAATCGACTCTTGCATCCTCAGAAAGATCCTCTGGTGGTCCGAATACTTCGGCAAGGTCCAGAATCAGGGTTTCAACATTTTCTGCAGTAACTTACGCCTAGACATCATCAAGCGAGCCAGGAAGGAGAAAAATTTCGGCATGGCCATCAGTCATATCCACAAATTTTTCAGAGATAAAGATTTGGTGGTTGGGGCAGACAATAGTTTGAGCGATGTAGCGAATTTGGTCATTCTAAAGATGCAAGACAACAACGTATGGACCGTAGATATCGCCAGAGCTATCTTCGAGATAATCAAAGTATCTTATTCTCACGAACAAGATTACCAGCAAACCTTCAATTTGTGTGCTGTTGCTTCTACGGCAATCTCTAAGAACGCGGAACTTTTTGGGAACAACGAGCTGCGCAAAATCAGCAGTAGGATACTTCTGAAGCTGTCTAATTGGATGCAAACGAACGAAAACGTTTCGCTGATGGACATGGGTAATCCATTGGGAAAACTCATTATGGTCTTGCCAGAAATCGGCATGGTGGAAAATGTCACTTCTAGTATAATTCCAATGAACGAGATCGCTATAGGCAAGCTGCTGCAGTTCAGCGTCCACCACTATGGAAGCTTGGCGAAAAGCTGGAACCTTTTCGGCACTTGGTGTTATCGTTGGGGTAAAAAAATAGTCGACCTCAGCTCTGATATCAAGAATAACTTGAGCGAGGAGCATTGTCTAGAAATCGCAAGCCTGATACCTCCCGATACCGCAGAAGATGATTTGACGAAAATATTCCTTATTTTATCGCAAACTCGGAACATTATCGACGAAGAAGATATAGATTTGAACGAGATTAAAACATCCGAAATGATACAGTCTCAGCTGAAGTCTGTCAAAGTGTTACACACCGCCTCAGAACTCTTACTGCAAAGCTTGGTGCAGATCTGGAGGAGCACCCAGAAAAGGATTTACCAGTATTACGCGATCAGTGCGGATGCCTACTTCAAATACTTGCACTTGGTGTTACAGTCAGAGAATGTGACGAAAAACACTGAGTGTGGCACAATTACAGTTACTCTGAGGCTTCTACGGTTGATAGTGAAGTACGCTCTGGAGTTACAGAGTATTTTGGAGGAGGGACTGCAGACCACTCCGACGCAACCTTGGAAGGCTATCATTCCGCAGCTTTTCTCTAGACTCAATCACCCGGAAAGTTACGTTCGACACCAAGTGTCTGATTTGCTGTGCCGAATAGCTGAGGACGCGCCGCATCTCATTACTTTTCCCGCAGTCGTGGGGGCGCTCGAAGGGGGCTTGAAGTTCGATTTCTCGGAAATAACTTTACCCAAAGACTGTCTGTCACAAAATAACGAATCGTGCGAAGATAACGAACCGAACGAAGATGACGATAATAATTACGAGAGCGACAATGAAGAATCCTCGAATAGCTTGCAAATCTGTTTCAAAACCATGGTGGATACTTTGAGTAAACAGGATCCTGAAACGATTGCCCAGGTTTGTGAAATTTCTTTTATGATTATAACCTTCAAATTTGCCTCATTTTTTTTTAATTTCCGTTAGATTCAAAAACGATAATGATCGTCAATGAAGTAAAAATTTTAGGTTTATATATTTATCATTGTGTACACATTTTGAAAAAGATAATCTCCAGTTATTGGGGTTCTCTATAAAATCCCAACTCTATTTCCGTTGAGTTCTAGAAAATGCATATATTTTTCATTGATTTACTCAAAATTACAATATTCAATTTCAATATAGGGAACTTCAAAATCTTTTCTTCAATACAAAGCAATGCTAATGTCACGAAAAATGAGAAATAAAACTCTCTATGTTTTTATACCACTTCTATTTGTAACCAACGTTACTGCAGTTTCGTCCTATATGGACATTATCAAACAATACAGTAATCTGAAATAATAAATAACACTCCTTGAATACCCTTAATTCTACCCGAGGCCTGTCTTAGTGACTAACGGTCATTAATGACTTTTACCTGGACCTTGTTTATTTGCGACAATTTGACTGAGCTGCCTTAAAAACCGGTGAATAGACCAAATCCAGTTGATCATTCAGTAGGTTACTCACGATATTTGTGTTTATGAATTTCTAGGGATTCTAAATAATTCAGTTTCCAACCCTTGCTTGCATAGTGCAAAATTTCCATATCGTTCAGACTCGGAAACTTGTGGTTGCATTCCAAGGAATGGTTTGAAAACTTCGAATCATTTTTTCCTAGTCTGAAGGACCTTTCATGATCAGCGTATCTTTTTGAAAAATTACGTCCACAACCACAAGTTTCCGAGTCTGAACGATACGGAAATTTTGCACTATGCAAGCAAGGGTTGGAAACTGAATTATTTAGAATCCCTAGAAATTCAAAAACACAAATATTGTGGATGTAACCTACTGAATGATCAACTGGATTTGGTCTATTCACCGGTTTTTAAGGCAGCTCTGTCACATTGTCGCAAATAAACAAGGTCCAGGTAAAAGTCATTAATGACCGTTAGTCACTAAGACAGGCCTCGGGTAGAATTAAGGGTATTTAAGGAGTGTTATTTATTATTTCCGATTATTGTATTGTTTGATAATGTCCATGTAGGACGAAATTGCAGTAACGTTGGTTACAAATAGAAGTGGTATAAAAACATAGAAAGTTTTATTTCTCATTTTTCGTGACGATTTCCTACCATGTAGTAACGGCTACATCCATCAATTTATTCAATGCTAATGTATTTTCAATTTAGACTATTGTGAACCAACTATAAATCTTTATGAACCCCAAATACTTTTTGATATTAGCTCCTCATATAAATTCATCTTTGTTTGTTTTTTCTGTGAAAAATAAACTGAAGCCATTAAACAAGGCAAGCTAATGACTTAACTCTCATTCAGGTTAAAACAGATATTGACAAAAAATCTATTTGTAATAATAGTATGATTCAATTTAATAATTTATCAAGTTTCCCAAACAAAAAATTCAAAACCTTTCAAAAGTAAATTGAAAAAATGTTTATTAATAAAAATATTTCATTATCTAAATACATATTCCAATTTTCCCCTCACAAATGATTCTGCTTTTACTGCTTTTTTTATTATGAATATATAATTAACAATATTTTCAATACAGTATCAGTTGATGAAAACATGAAATAAAATTTGACATGTCACAAAAAAAAAGTCTACATTTCCAGAGAGAAACTTCGTTCTGCTTATAGGACCGTTTATTATTTATTTATTGAATACATAATAATAATACGTAAAAGTTCTTTAAAATTTTTCGAAAAGAAAATTATAGCTTTTGAATTTTTCATTCGTTTTGGTAATTTTAGAGTGTTTCTATGGAGCTGAAAACTGGTATGCTTTTCCTATGGTCGAATAAATAATGTCCGAGTGAAAGTGGGTCAAAATCCTAGTATTATAGCTATGTAATTTGGAATTTTTCTGAGTTGGTGTATTATTCTTTTGAATATTCTTGGTGAACTTGAATGCAAATTTAGCCTTTTTAAATTTAATAAGTTGGTTCAGTGCTTTAGTACAATTCTGAGGCTGGTGAAACCCAAGGTTTTCAAAATAATACTTTTATGTTTGAGACATCATCAGTTGATCTCTGATGACGGAAACGATAATTGTCCATCGTTGACAGTTCTTGAGTTCAAATAATCTATGAGCCTGCTGTTGATGCCTTTTTCTATAACCTTCATGTCATTTATGATGAAGATGATTATTACATTTTGGTGAACATTTTGGAAATTCAAGATCGCGGTCGACTTTGTTTCTTTGTGACACTATTCGGCTTTAAATGTACATATGCAGGTTTTGAGGTTATCAATCACTATTAAAATTTTCATAAATTAGCCGAGATATTACTTCAGTTAAGCCTACATATCGACGGTTATCTTAGGTCACTTTTTGTACCTTTTACATTTTGCAACTCGACGATTATAACTTGCAAACTTAGTTAACAAACACGTAGCATTGCATTGACTAGAGTACTCTTTCTGTCTCGATCCTTGTCAGGAAGTTTGTATTTAAACTTTTCACTAGTGGTACTTGTATCGGCTTTTTTTCATTTCCCTTGGTCGCGTGATAATTATTAAAATATATCAATATATGTATAAACATAACCAATTGTACAATGGATATATAAAACAAAAACACATTAAGACTAGGTCTAAGCATACAGACTAAATTGGATATTTTCCAGATATAAATACATAATACATAGTTTTTGAAAAAAATACAAAAGACTCCTAATCAGCAATAGTATGCTGGTAACGGAGTGTAGTTATAATTTGTGTGGATTTATAGTAGCTTTTGGCGATTCAATTTTATTTAGTAGTAGTAAATAGCTGTTATTCAATGAATATGTTTAAAAAAATTCCAAAATTACAATTTTTTGAGTTTTACTAATTATTATAAATTTAGCTATAGTTAAAATTTACAATATCACAGAATAAGTGCTTGTTATGTGGTTAAATTGAGGCGCTTAGAGTGTTACTTTTGTGTTGAAATCCATATTGACATTTGTCTGGCTTTACATATTTATCAATGAAGCACGTTATTCTTCTCTTAATAATTGTTTCAATTATTTTTGATAAGACACTTATAACAGAAATGGGTCTGTAATTTTCTACTTGGTTTTTTGGGCCTGGTTTGTGGATTGGTACTACTCTAGACACTTTTAAAATATCGGGAAATTTCCCACTTTCAAAGACTTTATTAATTAATGAAACTAGTATCGGTAATACCATTTGCTTAATGGAAATTAGGTTTTTTACATTTATTTCATCAAAACCAACTGATGAATTTATGTTCATTTCTGACAGTACCTCCAATACTTCTTTTTCATTTGTTTGTTCTAGGTAAATACTTCGGTTACAATAAACCTCTTCAAAATTTAAATCATTTGTATTTCCTTCCATTTCTATACTTTCAACAATGTTTTACCAACGTTAACAAAATAATTGTTGAATTCATTCACAATTTTTTCGGTATCTCTAACTGCCTCTCGATTTATTTCTAATGATATTTGTTCAATTTTCTTTCCGTCTTTATTCTTTATTAGTGTATTGATAAATTTCCATTGTTTTTTTTGAGTTGTTACCTGCTTCATTCCATTTTTTTTGAAGTAGTTTTTTTTCAATTTTCGTTTTGTGGCGTTTGCATTATTTTTTATTTTATTAAACTCTCTTTCAATGTTTTTGTTATCTGGACTTGTTTTTTTCAGTTTGTATAGTTTGTCCCGTTCTTTTATCATATTTATGTATTCATATGTTATCCAATCATTTCCTTCTTGTGTCCTAAACTTTACTGTCTTTGATGCGTTATCTTTAGCCTTTTTTATAACCTCTATAAGTTTTTCAAATGAATCTATTTCAGTATCTTGCAAAATTATCGAGAAATTTTCTGTAAAGCTAATTTCATTTAATTTTATAATTTTCAAATCTGTTTTGGGTCGATGAATCTTTGGTTTTTCTAGGATTGTGATCTCTAATTGATTATGATCTGAGTATGGACATGGTGTAATATTTATGCTACATTCTACTTTATTGGTTAGTACGTGATCAATTATTGTTTTACTTGTTTGTGAAGTTCTAGTTGCACTGTTTTCACAGATTTTGTTTGCAATTTTATAACCAAATAATGATATACTATTTCGGTATTGTTGGATTTTTTGAGAATCCTTCAGTAGATCTAAATTAAAGTCACCTACAATTACACATTTTGACTTTTCATTGCTGATTATTTCTTCGAAATCTGGTAAGAATTCAGTTAGGTCACAATTTGGAGGTTTGTACACTGAATATAGTTTTAATTTTAATTCATATAGATTTATTCCTATTAAATTGTATGGCATATTACCCCCTATATTTTTTATTTCTTGAAATCTCAGGCAGTTCTTAATGTATATGGAAGTACCTCCGCCTTATAAATTCCATTCTATCTTTGTTCCTTCTCAGTTTGCTGGTCGAGAAAGTTTAATAACCTTTAAACTGTTGAACCCATTGTTAGTCTAGGGTAAGTTCAATTTATAACTCTAAGATGCGATTAATATTTTAATTATTAAGGATTATCGCCGTTGTCACGTTACTATAGACGGATTCTTAACCTTTTTGGTCACCAGACAATTACAGTTTGCCTTGTCATTTGCAGGTATTAACCGAATATTGCCTTTAACGGGTGTGAGTTGATGTACATTTATGACTGTGGGTCATCACAATGGACACTAAAACTGCCGACTGCTAATTTTGAACGTCTTCAATGTATTGTGTAATTTTCTGATTACTTTATATTTTATTGATATGTTAACTATTTGCTTCATAAAAGTTATATAATAATTTTGAAGACCTGTCTTCATCCAAATTTGAATTGGTTTCAGGTTCAAACGCTAGTTAAAGAACTTAGGAGGATCACTTTACTTTGGGATGAATTATGGTTGGGAACTCTTGCCCAGCACCAGTCCGAGATCACTAAAAGACAACACCAACTGGAATACGAAATTGAGAAAGTGAACGACAACGTCAATTTAGACAAAGAAGAAAAGGCTTCTTTGATTGTTGAAAAACATCGAATCATCATAAAACCTCTTATATTCGTTTTGGAACAGCTGCTTGATGTAACGAGCGTCGAAGCTGAGACCCCACATGAAAAACAGTTCCAAGACAAGTATTTGGACGATATTAGAAGCGTCATAGCGAAGTTGAAGAGTCCCGAGAATCCGGAAAATCCGCAAGAGTCCCTACAGCCTCTAAAACAAATACAAAAGAAGTTCCAACAGAAGTTCCACAAGCGAGCTGCTTACTCCCTGAAAATGCAAGATATTAGCCCCGTGTTGCATTGCATGAAAGATACGGTAATAGCCATGCCCGGGCTGGCTTTGACAACCAAGAAGAACATCACCGTGTCTCACGTTTCCAATGTAGTGTCCGTCCTTCCCACGAAAACCAAACCGAAGAAACTCATGTTTCATGGTTCTGACGGGCAAAGTTATACCTACTTGTTCAAAGGCTTGGAGGACTTGCATTTGGACGAGAGAATCATGCAGTTCCTGAGCATTACCAACACCATGATGGCTCAGATCGCGGACCCGTCCGGTCCCAACTTCTACCGAGCCCAGCACTACTCGGTAATACCGCTGGGTCCTCGGTCGGGCTTGATTTCGTGGGTGGACGGAACAACGCCCGTTTTTTCCCTGTACAAACGTTGGCAACAGAGAGATATAGCCAAACCGGGCACTAAATCTTCGTCGGGGGTTGGTACGAGCGTGTTGAGACCGTCGGAGCTGTTCTACAACAAACTGAACCCGCTGCTGCGCGAGCACGGAGTTAAAAACATTGACAATCGCAAAGAGTGGCCGATCAGCGTTCTGAAGCAAGTGCTGACGGAGCTCATGAACGAAACTCCGAACGACTTGCTTTCGAAAGAGTTCTGGTGTAACGCGATAAGCGCGGACGTTTGGTGGCAAGTGGTTAAACGGTATTCTTATTCTATAGCGGTGATGAGTATAATCGGTTACATCATCGGGCTCGGTGACAGACATTTGGACAATGTTTTGGTCGATTTGACGAGCGGCGACGTGGTTCATATAGACTATAACGTGTGTTTCGAGAAAGGCAAAACTTTACGAGTGCCGGAAAAGGTTCCGTTCAGACTGACGCCCAACATCAAGGAGGCTTTGGGAGTTACCGGGGTCGAGGTGAGTGTTTTATGTTTTCTTCATCACTATAATATTGTCGGCATGTTCTTCATATTTAACGTAAGTAAGTGTAGGTAAGTATAGTGCCACGCCTCTCGCCATGCATGTCGCCAGGCACATCGCCATGGAAGTCGCCGGCAAATCGACGTGAATTCATATTTGCCCTTCGCAGAACATAATGAAGAAGTTCATCTCGGTGTTCAGAATTCAATTTGAATTTCATGAACCAATCGAGGAGCTACTTTGAGGCAACCTGAGAAAAACGAATTATTTATGTCCAGGTCCCGTGGCAGGATGACAATTCCATTATGTGTTTACACATATCAATACATGTTACTGATACCTCATCGCCATATGGCGAAGGGCCTATCGAGACTACCCTACTATGGTTTAACACTAAAAACTGCATCTCGTCAGCTAATCTTATTGGAATTAGATTATCAAAGGAAAAATAATTGTGGTAATGGAAATGTTTCTTTTGTTTGTATTTAATGAGCTGCTCTATCAATTTTAGTAGCAAACATCAAATTTTCTCTAGTTTGTCTAATCACGTAACACAAATGGTCTACTAATTATGCTAATTAGTAAGGTCAGATACTCTGTATATTTTTTATTTATCAGTTATGAAGATTACGATATAAAAATCATTTTGTCACTGTGCCATGTACTTACACATTAACTTCTCTGGTGAGAATTCTTGTATTGCTACTGGAGTTTTCACACATGATATTATGTATTTAGTAATTATTCTTTGACGCTTCCTTTGCGGGCCACGATTTTCTGCCTGTTGAGATATTTCTACAAATGTTTGTCTATGTGGTACACTTCTCTGGAGAAATTTAGAGTGAAGTTATCCACACATTTCCATCCACGCTTTTATGCGGTGTTGCCAAATTTCAAGAAAAATCATTAGTTATCATTATGTATGTTACACCAAACCGTAGGGGAGATGGAAATCGCAAAAATATTTATGAAAAATCATTTTCACGATTATTACGGCGCGAGTCACTTCGAAATAACACAGAGGCTGTTAAACACATCAGTACCAATGCGTACACATAGAAAAATATCTGTACAAAACCGTAGGGAAGATGAAAATCGCAAAAATATTTATAAAAAATCATTTTCTCTGTTATTTCGGCGCGAGTCACTTCGAAATAACACAGAATCTGTTAAACACATCAATACCAATGCGTACACATAGAAAAACATCTGTACCAAACCGTAGGGGAGATGGAAATCGCAAAAATATTTATAAAAAGTAATTTTTTCTATTATTACGGCGCTAGTCACATCGAAATAGCACAGAGGCGGTTAAACACATCTTTGATTTTTCTATGTGTACGCATTGGTATTGATGTGTTTAATAGGCTCTGTGTTATTTCGAGGTGACTCGCGCCGTAATAATGAAGAAAATAATTTTTTATAAATATTTTTGCAATTTCTATCTCCCCTACGATTTGGTAAAGATATTTTTCTACGTGTACGCATTGGTATTGATGTGTTTAATAGCCTCTGTGTTATTTTTCAAGGTGACTCGCGCCGTAATAATCGAGAAAATTATTTTTTTCTGAGATTTTTGCTATTTCCATATCTGAACAGCAAAGATATTTTTCTGTGTAAAAATTATCGTATTTTTTTTTTCAACTACGCTCCAGTAAGGCAGATGATCATTATACAAGTGAATATTACTTTACAGTAACAATTTGAATAGGTATATTGAAATATTTTCCAAATTCTGGTTGGCCAAGCTCATTCAATGAATTTTTATAATTCATGATACTGTAACATACACAATGATAACTAATGATTTTTCTTGAAATTTGGCACCACCGCATAAAAGTGTGGATGGAAATGTGTGGATAACTTCACTCTAATTCTGGAGAAAATGAACTTTTATAACACGGTGATATTCATGAACCGTAAACGTCATTCAAATGAATGAGATAATCACAAAACGTCAGCCATCACTATGAGTGATCAATTTGTTTACAACATTCTTAAGTGTCTTCTTTTTTTAATAATAATAAACTTCTTTATTTTGAGAAATAATTACAATACAGTACATCGCATATACTATACAGCAATCTTTGAACAAATTAATCTCGCAATTACTTACATGTCTAAAAATTCTTATACTGTGTAGTAATGTAGTAGTGTAGTAATTTTTCATTTGAAGCCTATGAACAGATATGGATTTTTTTATATCATTCATAATATTTATATTCTGTATTTGTAACTGCGAACGGTAAGATTTTTAGGACCCATTTATATTCTATATAACTTTTTGAGTTCAAACTGTCATCTGTTGAACTTACGGCAGTCAATCTGATAACATCCTGTATAATTAATAGAGTCGGAACAACCCCATTTGGTAATTATCAGGGTTTTAGATATTGCCAAGACAAATATAATTTAGGAGTTTTATGAAATGAACTGAAAAAACAACTTTTCTATGTTATTTATGCTCATCTTCTCTTGAATGAAAATGTAATGTTCAAATCTGTGATTCATTTCCTTCACTCACACTTTTTGTAGTCCTGAAACAAGTTTAATGAATCCAATTACATATGAAGGAAATATAGAGGGTATTTTGATCATTGTTTGTTATTATCAAACATTATATCGAAGTCATACAAATCAATTGTAACTGTTACTGTCCAAAACAACCTCATTTATTTTCACATGGAAGCATGTTGAATAAGTTGCAAAGAATGTGTATAAGCACGTTTCAATCTCAGTTGCAGTGTTGATGTTGTCAGTTTGGCAAATTATTTTAAAAACTTATTATACAGTTTGATTATTTGAAAAAAGAGCCAAGTTATCAATACTTGAAATGTTATTTCTGCTGTTCTATTTATAATGATTCCTACACAGGTTGGCAATCTATTCAAATTTGGTTGTTATCTTTAGCGTTATGAATTTTTCCCAGTGGATACAGTGGGGGAAACTTTAAAGAGACCTTTCAATTCACTGTTCAGATTCACAATGACTCAACTACAACTTGTTAATGAACGGAAATTATGTCAGAATGCATGAAAGCTAATGTTGCACTAGGCCGAATTTATAGTGCGGTGTTTTGCTATTGACCGACATTTTTCATTTGTGGGTAGAATCATTAGTACAGGTATCTAGTTGCGGTAATTTAAGTTTCAGCCGATGCCTTTCTATTTGTTACTTCAGATTTAAAAAAAATGTTTGTGCTTTACCCAGAAACCTATTTTATTCAAATAAGCATCCACTTATATGTAAACAAAGCAACGGGCATCAAAACTAAACCAATTCATAGATAACATAAGTGCAGAGTTTTCTTATGTCACTTCCAGTTTGATATTATTCATTTTAGAATGCCGTCAAATGTCATTGTTGAATTTGGCGGGATTGGTATAAAATAGTGAGATTTGGTGAAATTTCAGGTAAAATTTTTCATCTTATTTTGGTTTTCATTATCTATTTGATATGGATTGTGGAAATCAAGACAGCCTGGGAATGATGGGCGCTTTTTTAAATTCTTCTGACAACAACAGTCCTCACGATGATAATGATTTTTGCAAAAACCGACTATAAATCTGATTGAATAATCTACTTAAGAGTGAACCCAATTATGGATGAAATAGTTTGTGAGTTTTACTTTATTCTTGAAATTTTAATCTCTCCTATCAAAGTGTAGTTTGAACTGAGTAACCCTCTCAATCAGTTTGCCATCGTCCATTCTAAATGATTCGTATTAATTTCTACAACCTAAAAATCTTTCAATTAATGATTACTTTTTTTCTGCTCCGGACGTCAAACATATGTCAAGCACAAAACGCTTACTTCATAATTCTTTGTTTTTAGTTGAAGTATATAAACACCTTATTAATTTATAATTGTAATGCATTATTACAGTTAGTTAGTAATGGCGACTTCAATAATTGAAATTGACACATGCACCCTGACAACCTAATACCTACCTATTTATTATAATTTTTCCAGTATCGCTATTGACTGAAATAATTTTGTTTAATGTCACTGTCACTGCCAAAATAATAAAAATTGAACGTTTGCTTTCAAATCGTTAATATTGAACGGTATTTTCTTATTGTCCTTATGTTCTTGTCGTATAAATATATTTTCTAATTCTGGGTATTACGAAAAATCTGCAGAATTACGATAGACATTCATTGAATCAAGACAGAATTTCACAACGTATTTCGAAGTTTGGAAAAAAATTATGTCACAATTCAGCACTTATCTACTAGATCTATTAGGTTTGAACGTGAGTGGGCCCGTATCAGGCCCTCCACTACGGGCCAATGGCCTATTGTGGCTTCTAGATCTATTGCATTCATATACAGTGCGACGCTAAATTATGGAACAAATTCATTATTTCTGAATATAAAAATATTTCGGAAAAATCCTCGGACAGGTCAGGTCGATTTTCTTTTCCGATGGGCCAATTTTTCAACCCCACCGAAAATATATAGGGTTATCCGCAATTGAGTAAAAATGACTTTGGTGATATTTTTAAATTGGACACCCAGTATATTTTTCCATATTTGGTTAGGTATCGTCATTACGAATCCAGTGATACCAAGTTTGATGGGATTATGTCAAACGGCTGCGGAGATATGGCCAAAAAACTTCGTATGTCTAATGAGTATGACTGCGAGACTGACTCCACACGATTCAGAAGGTTAAAAGTCTCTGTCGCACTCATTGGGTATATGGAGAAGTTTTTTGGCCATATCTCCGCAGCCGTTTGACATAATCCCATCAAACTTGGAATCACTGGATTTGTAATGACGATCCCTAACCAAATATGGACAAATATACTGGGTGTCCCATTTAAAAATATCACCAAAGTCGCTTTTCCTCAAATGCGGATAACCCTATATATTTTGGGTGAGGTTCAAAAATTGGCACATCGGAAAAGAAAATCGACCTGTCCGAGGATTTTTCCGATATATCTTTATATTCAGAAATAATGAATTTGTTCCATAATTTAGCGTCGCACTGTATAATTGATCAAACCAACGTGCAAGTTCGAAATGCGTGTTTTTATGCCTTTGCTGTTAGCATTCTTTTTATCTGGGAACCTGAATTTCCTTGGTCAGCATTCCAAACATGTTCCTTTATGAAATTAGCGAAACACTTAAATTGAAATGTTTGATTGACAATGTATTGGAATTCTTCTGGACATCCATTGTCTAGAAACAAAGAAAATAAATTCTTTGCATGTGTTTTGAGTCACGACGTTTCAAGAGTTAACATCTACTGTCGTTTTCAAGTGTATGAATGCGACAAGATATCTCGGATACTTATTATATAGCATGCAACTAATGTACCTGCTATAAAGGTAATTATGATCGTCGTGGGGTCTCTCTCAGGTCATCAATGTTAAATTAATGTGATAGCCCATTCTGATCTAATAAAAATTCATTTATTAATTTTTCAGGCGAATGTTAAATTGAAATGATAAAGGATTATTCTATAATTTGCCGCTTTTTTGTCAATTGTTATTTGCAGAGAAAAAAATTCTATGATTTTAAAAATAAGAGACCATTGTTTTCTATGCAAGTAATTAGCGACGAAAAGAGGTAATGGATACTTCAAAACTGAGCAATGGTAGACACTTTGGAAGTTGTTTTTAAAAACAAAGAGTGACACATATTTTTCCGCGACTAATTAACAACAAAAAGGCGGCAAATTATGGATACCATGATACTTTAAAACTGATAAAAGGTGAAAATTTCGGAAGTTGTTTTTCAAAAAAAGACCGACATATCTTTGTTTCGCAAATAATTAGCGACAAAATCCCGTATTAATTTTTTTTTGAGGACTGGCTCAAAATACTGGCTCTAAACACCATAATCCGACAGATTATAAAAATATGGAAACTACTAAGAACTGATTGAGTAGTTCGGGTTGCTCTCAGATAAGAACTTGTATTGTTTTCTTAGCTTGATATTTCAGTTTCCCTTCAAAAAAAACTGTTATTCTCTAAATGAAATACTCATTTTGAATAAAAAAAAATCACATTTTATTTGAATAATAATATCTAGAAAGCGTTTATGCTTCAATAAATAGTATTCTTTCCTATATACAAGAGAAAAATATGATAATTTTTACATTGAATTCAAACAAAGTTCTATAAAATGTGCCGGAGAGTATCAGATAATTAAAACGAATAATTTTAACGACGAAATCGAAATTCTCTTCTCTACACACATTTCCACAAAGTGAAAAATATGACTATATAAACAACTACTCCCTAGCTAATAGTTACCACGACGGACATTGAACTAAATTGAGAAACGTTGTACAAATATCTGTAAGATATTGTTCAGTGTCCGTCTTGGTATTAGCCAGGGGAGTAGTTGTTTTTGTCAGACACTTGCCTGACATTTTACGCTTTGAGGGCCAGTTTTTCATTTCCAAATTAATTAACAACTAATGGTTATAATGTGATCCTTCCAACATCATTTAAAGAAAGTCATTCACCATCTAAACTATTAGTTAGTTATCTAGGGGGCTATTCTCGAATCATTCCACTTCCAATTCTTATACGAATAAAAGAGACAAATATACATATTTTGTGTGTATTAGTGTGAAACAGTAAATCGAATTCGCATATGTATGAACTCGAGAATAGGACCCCTCTAGGACCCAATTTTTGAAATCGTCGGAATTGATTCTCTCATGAAACATTTCTCTAGATCAAATTCTAACGTGAAACAATGAATCAAGAGAACCGCTATATTTGTGATGATCGTAGGAAGTCATTTCCTAAGATCATAGTTTTGAGACGTTTAGGTCTTGCATGTGATCATAGGAGAATTTTGTTTGACCAATTAAAAGATGGGATTTTTGGGGACTCGCATTTGAAATTTGCAGATTCGATTTTGCTAGGTTTTGTTACAATTTCCTAGAAATAGACAGCGAGAGAAGTTTCATAAGCAGCTCTTGAACGAAAATGTTATTAGAACGCATTGAAGATAATGCAGAACGAATTGGATTTACGAATACTTTTACAATATCGCAAAAGAAAGGTGGGATAGTATGTCATTAATTTGAATGCCATTTCGTGGCTTGCTGGAAAAAGGTATGTGGGTAGAATCATACACATTAGAGATAAAGTTAAAATTTTCCTACCTATCGTAGAATTGGCAGGATCTGAAGAAACCTGCAAACAAAGAATAGGGACGCAAAAAATTATAACAAAAGGGAACGGCGGAGGGCCACCAAAAATATCAACACTGATAATGAATTAATAATATGAATTAAAAAAACAGCCTGCCATAATTTCATCTGCATGGGGTATTTAAGGCTATTGAGAGTTCAGTTTCTTTTTTTATTGCGGAAACTCGACAGAGAGGTTGCAGTTAATTGTCAATTTCTAACAATACATTCTGAAAAGTGTCTTTCCTCAATCTGAAGTGTTTCAAAAACTGTCATTCACTTAAATTTTGCAGCCATTGCCTCCAAACTGTTCAAAATTATCTCTTGTATAATATCCATACCTATACCTACCTGAATAGTAATAATTTCAACAATGCACAAACTATTTTTGCATTACTTTAACCTGAAAACTAAGTTCCTAGGAGAATTTTCGAGTACTCCTGTGTTGGGTATTGTCAATATCAAGAGAAATATTTCTCTCGTGATGTTTCAAAACTGGGTATTGCTCGAAATTAAGAGAAAATGACGTCATATTTCTCTAGAGAATCAGTATCTCGAACTTAAAAAACTGGCCCTGAGGGAATTTGTGAAGAGAAGGATATTTCGAATTCGTCGAAATCTTTCGAATTTTTTTCATTGCGATCTTAATCATTCTGTATTTTTTAACTTTTAATCCATAATTCTAATGAGAAAGTGCGAGTAAAAGAGGCATTAAATTTTTTTCTGCAAACATTACCCAAAAGTAATGTTTAGGTAACCAAACAAATAATTAGGCTTTCGCGGCCATCGTCTTACATGGTGGTTCTTCGGGTTGTAAGGCCGACGTATGTTTATAGAAGATCTCGACGTTTCGCCAACACGAGTGGTTAGCATTTTCAACAGATATTTTGAAGTTTCTGATTTCTTAATTCGCTGTCAAATGCTTGACATTTGTTATACTTTGTCTCAATAAATACCTGTGATTTCACGTTCTTACATCTGATTGGTCCATAGCGTTAAAACGAAACGCTCCGTTAAAACTAGAATCAAAGAGCACAAGGCTTGCTGTCGGTTAGGGCACACACAGAAATCCGCTGTCGCAGAACATACTCTCAACAACGATAACCATAGAGTGAAATTTGAAGAAACCCAAGTCATCTCTTCAACATCTGCCTATTACCCAAGACTCTTCCGGGAAGCAATTGAAATTCAGAAACACCACAACAACTTCAACAGAACCGAAGAAGGACTACAATTGAACAAGGTTTGGCTTCCAGTTCTCAAAAATTATCAATTAGCTCCCTACCCACAAAATAACGGTACGAACGATTCTATGATGTCAGCTAACGCTATGGCAGATGTAAGAACGTCAAATCACAGGTATTTATTAGTCGCGTTCGGTATTATGATCTCAGAGTTGAACAGATTTTAGTCACGTGGCCACAGATTAATCGAATAAATCGGTAATAAAAGAACGACATGGACGTAGGTTTGACTTTGACATGTTGTTAACCAATAACCACATTCAAATTTAAATCGATTTTTTCGTAAAGAATCTTTAAGTTTGAAATTCGAACCTTTTGAGGATATCAATAATGAATATACAAAAATCAATGCTAGTTTTTGTTACGGAAAATCAAAATATTATTTTTGATGAGATAACCATAACCTCACACTTCCAAATTAATCGTAATCGTCTGCCAAAATTCTCCGAGCTAACAAATCAATCTCGGACTGGATAGATTTGAAAAACCGAACGATAAAGATTTACCTCCCCTACAATCGGTTGCAATAAACGAACGATGCAGACTAATCTGAGCAGTCGGACGTAAAAACCGAACGCGCTTATTGAGACAACGTATAACAAATGTCAAGCATTTGACAGCGAATTAAGAAATCAGAAACTTCAAAATATCTCTTGAAAATGATAACCACTCGTGTTGGCGAAACGTCGAGATCTTCTATAAACATACGTTGGCCTTACAACCCGAAGAACCACCATGTAAGAAACAAATAATTGATCATATCATTACAGAACTTTAGAAAGATAGGTCTTTTATTTCAGATCAAAATCGTCCACTAGAGATCTTGTCGTTCAGGTGTCTTCCATGAAGCTTGGTCCATCCAGAGGTAGACCAGGAACGATCACCATTATCATAGAGTTTTCTTTTTTTTAAAGTTGGGTCACTGGTTGATATACTCAGTTTTCACTTGCCGGTACACTAACTTTGTCCAAGAGTTCTACCGTTATCTACAAGCACTAGTTCGTAGTCCTATCGGTCGAAATCTCGTCGAGTATCGTCGACACTACACTACGTTCGGTTTTTTTCTCGTCCGCCACCATCGCCATCTGCATTTCGACGTCCACGTTCGTACCTTCCGTTTGGCACGACAGATTGCAGATGCCGTTCATCGAGTTTCTCTTGCTCGGCACGTGGTTGGTGATGAAGTTAGCTCCGCTGTGGTCCGGCGTCCGGCATCGCACGAGACTGAGGAAGGCCTTCCGGAAATTGGTGTTCTTCCATGCGTATATCAAGGGGTTCATGCACGAGTTGGCCATGGCCAGGTTGAAGAACGCCTCGTAAAGGGAAGCCGCTTGGAAGGATTTCGTCGTCCTCGCGTATATCGTTATCACTAAGTAGGGGAGCCAGCATATGGTGAAGCATCCCAGGATGATCATCATCACCTAGAAATTAAAGAGTTTAGTTTAGTGTATTCGTTAAGACAGGAAACACGCAGATCGACCAGGACCGACCGTCCACCTAAGACCAAAAATTGAAGTAGATCAATGAAAACTTTCAAACTCTCACTGATCGACCGTCTACGACCAACCGCTAGAATACCTTGGAAATCTGACATTGATCTTAAAAGTTTTGAAACCAAAAGCTTCAATAGGATTTGATGGGCTACCAACCTTAATATTCTCTTAATTCCTCTACAGATCATTTTTAATATATCATTAAAAACCCAAATTTTCCCAGAACAACTCAAAACTGGACGAATCATAGCAATCCACAAATCTGGTAACACCTCTCAAATAAAAAAACTATCGTGCAATTACTGTACTATCATCAACTTCCAAAATATTTGAAAAAGCGATACACAATAAAATTATTACTCATGTACCAGTTATTATAAACGAACAACATGGATTTGTTAGAAATAAATCTACCGTCCATTTTCAGTAACTACCTAGCACATGAAATACAAGGTACTGAAATTCACACTAGTTATACCGACATGGCCAAAGCGTTTGATAAAGTTAACCATTATGTACTACTAGAAAAAATGAAGCACTACCCATTTCAAGAAAATGTCATTCAGTTTCTAAAATCCTATCTTACAAATCGTGTAAACATAGTTAAATTCAGCAACTCTCTGTCAAATCCATTTGTCAATAACTCAGGTGTACCACAAGGCTCCATATCAGGTCCATTGTTATTCATACTATTCTTTAACGATATATCTGACTACATTAAGCATGCCAAATTTTTATTATATGCAGATGACCTGAAGATAACTTCTGAAGACGATATAAATGAGCTTAAAAGAGATTTTGTATCTATCACTGCAAAGAAAAACGACCTCACACTTAATGAATCGAAATGTAAAGCTATGTCGTACACAAAAAAACGGGAATCTCCAGTCCAGGAAATCAAAGATCTGGGAGTAATTTTCTCAAAAAACTTCCAGTTTAATGATCATATCAGAAAATTAGCAAGTGAATGTAATAGAACTCTGGGCTTCATATTGCGACAGATCTTCAATTGGAAAACATGCATAACATTTAACACATATCTTCGTTCCAAACGCAAAAAAGAAACAATCGAAAAATGCAAAAAATTCTGAGATCAATGCGTTTTAAAAAATATGGTGTTTATCCTCTTCGTGTCTCTTATCAAACCCAAAGAACAGACTTCAACGTGACAAGTCTAAGCAAACGAAGAGAAAATGCACAAAGGACCCCGCACCAAATACATGGGAAAATGGCAATTTTGATATTTTTTTGGGATATTGTAGTGCAAGTCACTAGAAGTTACACATGCAAGTTTAAATTAGTTTCTATGTCCAGTTTCGGAGATACGAATTTTTACCTATGTTTTACCAAAACATAGCAAGGTTCACTCATTCAAAAGTATTACTTTTTAGATGATTAGTAACAAAATAGTAGCACTGTTGGTTTGAAGAAAGTCGAATGTCATGTCAGTTAGTCAGTCGTTACGATAGAAGAAGCCACCTATTATACAGGGTGAGTCAAAAATAGCGACAATTTAGGATATTTTGCCAATCTTTATCAACGGTCCCTATGGTGAGACCCAGCATTTTTCATTAGGAAAATACCTATTGGGATTCTTTTCTTACGACAAGAAGATTTTCTCTAAAAGTTTAGACCTTTTTACAACACAGTAATTTTTTTTCAAATGTTTGTTTTTTATACTACATGTTTTTAACAATAGCCACACAAAATAGCCTTTTTGAGTCAATAAATTCGCTTTGGAGCCAAAAGTATTTGAGAAAGGCTTATAGTAATTGCTCAATATGATCAGTTTCAAAAAGTTACGTTCACATTTTATACGGGGACTGTTTACAAATATTAGTTGAAATCGGTTTTGTACGTAATATATATTTTTGTTAATTATTTTTGAATGGATCCCCCAATTTGAATCATATTTTTCAGTTATACTTCCAAGTAAATTACCCTACACTCGGGTAAGTTTCATTCATTTCCTATGTCTGGTTTTTGAACTATAGATTAAAATTGATATTCTATAGAAGATATGATCCAATCTTATTTCTTGATGAAAATTATAAATTGTAAGTATAGCACTCACTCATTCCTAATAGATACTTTATTTTTGCAACAGGAAATACACCAATTCACACGAATACTATAAAAATTTTCGTTTAGGTGAAAAACTGAAAGTTTATCACAAACATGTGTCCAAATGATAATTTAGCGTATGGGCATTGCATCACGATAGTCTGAGGCCGACCAAATTTCCAGCAGGTTGGAATTTAAAACACGGTCTTTGAAAATCGGCCGTGGACGGTCGAGAATGATCGAACAGTGTGAGTTGTGCGATAAGAATATACGTGTTGGAAATTTTGTTCGTTGGTGGACGGTCGCGGACGGTCGATCGTGGTCAATCAAAGTGCTCCCTACCTCACTCGATAGCTTTTTGGGCGCAAGGATATAATGGGATGCCGCGAAAGATAAGGCTCGGTATTGAATGCTTTTATCTGGTAAAAGTAGCAAAGCAAATTATCATTCATGATTAATGATGATAGATCTCTAACCAAAAACAACAAATTATCGTCATTATTAATATCAGGAATGCTCTTTTGGGCGCAAGGATATAGTGGAGTATCGAGACTGATAAGACTAGTCAAAACAGAATTAGCTAGATTATTATTAGACCCAGAACTGTTGCTCAGGGTCAGCACAAAGAGGTTTGTTAGTAATTTTTGTAAGACCCCCGTACACAAATATGGCTTCCTAATCGGGATGACCGATACAAGCATTTGAGTCAAAGTGCATTTTCAGGTCGAAAGAAATGAAGATATTTGTAAAGAACTGACAGTTATGTGAACCATCATCACCAAAATTTATATTTATATTCTGGTGAATATTAATCGATATCAACTACTTAGCAATTTACAAAAATTATACAATAATTTCTTGAAAACTATTTTCTCGTATGTTAATTATCTAGTACTTTGTTTCCAATAATGCTTTGAGAATTGTTTTTCCAAAATTACCTATGTACTCGTTCATGAAATTAAAAGAAATATATATTACACATGAAATAACACAATCTAGTCAAAATTTAAAAGAACAAAAAAGTAATGTTATCCAAACGAAATAAAGAATTCAGACAATCTTTCAAGAGCTGCGTGGCAAATAGTGTCAGAGCTTTCTAATAAATTGCTCTGAAATCAGGGATAACAATAAATGATGATAACACCATTGTTAACGATCCAAGAGACGTAGCCACTCTCTTAAATAAATTCTGCGCAGATGCTCTAAAAAATATATTGAGCGTATAGTCTCCAGTGACAAGGACTTCAGTCTTTTTCTGCGTTGAACAAAAAATCTACTAACACCGCGGTTTTTTCTTATTATCAAAATGTAATAGAATGCATTGAAGCAGGAGAATACCCTCTTTGAGTCTTTTGTGGCCTCAACAGGGCATTTGACTGTATCAATCATGACATACTTCTGGAAAAGTTGAATAGGTATGGAATTGGATTAAATCATTTCTATTCAAACAAACACAGTATGTAGCTATCAACAATCACTTTTCACAGCATGCTGAGATAGTCATTGGTGTTCCTCAGGGGACCATACTGGGACCAATTCTGTTCCTATTCTATATTAATGACTTATTGGATAAACTTTCGGTATCTGCATCTTTCGCAATGTATGCTGACGATACGTCGTTAATCTGATAAAATGGACTCTTCCTTGCGTGATAAATGCAATGAGGTGTTGATTTCTCTGAATGAAATTCAAATTATTTGTTTCTCAATACTTCGAACTCAAGCACTGAGGTTTCATCACGTCCAAAAAGAACGCAATGAGCTGTCATTCCAATCCAACGAATCGAGTACATCGATTTCAACTAAATTCGATCAAATAATTTTTCTAGGATTACGAATAGATAAAAATCTCAACTGGAAGGCTCACTCCAATGACCAAGGGTCCTATTCTCGAGTTTATACGTATGCGAATTCGATTTGGTGTTTCACACTAATTCAAATGAAATATGTATATATTCGTCTCTTTCATTCGTATATGAATTGGAGTCGATTGATTTGAGAATAGCCCCCCTAATCTCAAATTTGAATTGGATTGCCTTTCAATTCAGAAACTTGCGGCATGTACTCAATATTAAATCAATTGATACAGCTCTACTATACACAAGTTGAGAGTAGGCTACGATACGAGGTAATTTTTTTGGGTTTATCTACCCTAGCGAAATATGTCTTTGTGGCACAAAAACGAATTTTACGATCAATGACGGGGCTTTCACGGATTGATTCCTGCAAAGACGTATTCAAAATCCTGAAAATATTAGCAGTGCCTAGTTTAGTTATATCAGAGCTTCATTACAAGACAAAAGAAATATTTTTCATTTCCATTCGGAAAATTCAAAATAACTCGCCAATCTCCCAGTCATATGGCCCCCAGAATATACAATGCTGTTCCATCGAATCTGCTATACGAAAGAATAATTCAAACATAATCTGAAATTGTTTTTAACAGAAGAGAGTTTTTATAGACTGGATGAATATTTATCGTAGGAATCTACGGTAAAATTAGGAATTTTTAGGATTATTTTATTTTGTATCTTATACGTGTGTAGGTATACATTTTAAATGTAAGTAATTGACTTTTTCCATACAGTTTGTAACTGTATTAAAGAAATGAATGATTATTGTTATGTTTCCAATAGTGCTTTGGATAATTTCAACTGATTTTCCAGAAGCCCATTTGACCTTTTATTTACTGAATGACAAAGAACTATGTTACAATTTTAAAATTTGATTATATTACATAAGACTCAAGGATTCTCACTAAGCTCGAGAAGCTTTTCAAGCATTTCCAAGCATTCCAAGCAAAGCTCTGAGAGAAAAATTACTTCTCTGGCTAATACCACGACGGACATTGATTTCATCTAACAGATATTTGTTCAAGGTTTCTCCAGGAGTACAGTGTTGCAAGTGTTTCTTGTAATCAAAAGGGACAGTTTATGTTTTAATTGGACCAACTGTAGACTGGTTTCAAGGTTTTTGCTTCTCATATGGAGGAGCTACGGGTAACTTATTGAAAGTCGTGACTGGGACCTGTCCTAACAACAACTACTACAGATTTTTCGTAGTTACGCCATCATCAAAAAGAGAAAATTAGTATCAAGAGCATAAGCAACCAGTCTCGTTGATTTCATTGAAAATATGAACAGGATGTTCATAGAGTCAGTTGTGGAATCATCTGCGACTGAAAGTTGGAATTTCAATTGAGAATGTTTCTCTTTAAAACAACCAGTCTCGTACTGACTTGCCGTATTTTTTCTAAAAGTTCATTTATGAGTAATAGGAATTAGAGTGAGCCCCAAAATGTATGAATATTCTTTTTATAATCCATAATTAAAGTGTCGTCTTGCGAAGGTAAGTACACGAATTTTGAAACACCCTGTAAGTTCTTACCCCAGCCACATATTGCACCGCTTGTTAACATTCAAGTGGTATGACGTCATTGGCGAGAAATAATTGAAACGTTCACGTGAAATGGCACATTGCAATCCAAAACATCGTCTGAGTCCAATTTCAATAATAATAACTGGTGTATTCATTTAATTCATTTCTAGCAGAGTTGAAATTCCCGAGTTAAATTAAGCACACCAATTGATAATCGATATTCGGCATTAATTTTTATTTGAAGTGTTGTTGTAATTTAGTATTTATTAGATACGGAACCACCGATATTATTGAATTCAGTTCCTGTCGAACATTGAGTGTTTTGTGTACATGAACATAACCAACACAAAGGAAATTTAACTTTTACTAGTCTGTTGCTTCTTGATTCGGATTTCACGGAATACATTTTCTACAAAAGTTTGAAAAATTATACGGGGTTGTTTTCGAATTTTATTTCAGTCAATCATTTATAATATTGCTAGTATTAACACTAAGCAAGACATTCTTTTCTTCGGGTTTTGTATACAGCCGAAAAAAAAACGATTTAGTTACTCTTTTCTTCTCTAAATATTCGAAGCTGTTAACTATTGAGCGTTTGACAGTAGACCCTACAGCTTTATTTAAATACTATATCGGACCGAAGAAGTACAGTTGCTGAGGAGAGAAATAAAGGCTCAACATTTTCTTTCTTTAAACCATCGTTATCTGGAAATCCTGACAGTACGTTTTCTGGACCGAATTCGTATTCGGTGAGAAACTTTCTGTGAAAAATAACTTTATAATAATAAAAATACCGAAGGCACAAGGTCACCTATCTATTTCACATAGAAGACCTTAAAACTCAAGCCTCAGGTGAAAAGAACCTACAACAGTCTTTAAGGGTGGTGGAAGAGTATCGACAGTCGACAGTGGGATCGAAAAATGTGCAACGATTCATCTCAAAATATGCAAGGATTACGAAAAAGACGTCCAGCTCGTAGACAGAAGTATTCTACGTCATCCAGATGCCTGAGAGACGTATACCTACCTGGGAGTGGAACAACACCGCTCTCAAGAAATTGTAAATGTCAAAAACTCTCCGCACAAACTCCGTCAGATCTGGTAATCAGAATTGTCGGGGAGGAACAAAGTGTCTGCCACAAATATGCTTGCCGTTCCGATCTTACTCTACTCCTTCGGAGTGATGAAGGAGCTGCGACAACTCGATTTGAGGACGCGCAAGATCATGCACCCCTTACAGGAATTTGCATCCTAAATCGTCCGTTCCTCGGTTATATTTCCCCCCCGACAACAAGGAGGCCGAAGACTGCTGAGTTTGGAATGGCTTCACAACAGAATGGTATTTATTGGATGGTAAAGTCATCAGGAGTTTGGATCCCCTTCTCTGCATGATTCGCAGGGATTGGAGCGTTTCTCTTCAAGGCAGCAGCCCGTGCGGCTGATGAACGGTCTCATTTTCGACATCAAACGGCGTGACCGGAACTCTGACATCGACTTGAAACCCATTCGGCAAATAACCTATGTAAAGAGCGCGAAAAATACAGTTCTGTTGCAAATATTTCCAGCAAGAGGAAAATATGAGGCAAAAATCTAACAGAAAATAACTACTGCCCTGGCTAATGCCACGGCGGATATTGAACTACATCTGACAGATATTTGTGCAACGTTGTTCAAATTGTAAGTCAATGTGTTCAGTTTTTTAAAAAATATACAGGATTAGTCCGTAAAAAGCGTTGAAAGAAAAAGAGGATGCGGTCCAGGATAACGGTACATTATATTACATGCCGGTTCTTCAAAAGGCTTCGTTCCAGAAGCAAGTTTGATTTTTTCTTCAAAGTCAAAAAGTTTGAATTATCATGGTAACATGAATTGTGACATGTTCGAAAAGTAGGACCGCCTTTAATTATTTTGGACAATGCATTTTTTCATTCAAGAATATTAAATATACAGCCTAATTCTTCTTGGCGAGGAAGTGAAATTTATGAATGGCTTGAAGCCCATAAGCAAAATGTGTTGCCAAATATGTTGAAATCAGAAATTCTTTTGAATGCAAAATCCATAAAAAAGCAGCAATTTATAATAATAATAATTAACGTCTTTATTATTCACAAACTAAATATACATTTCTGTAATAAGAGAAGATTAAAAGAAAATCAAGTTTGGAGTAAAAGGCGAAGTTCAATTTACGAGGTGATAGAACAAATCACCAGTAAATTGTTCTTCCACTTAACCTTGTACGTCTCTTTGCCTTGATGTAATAGTTTTTATTCTGAATAAGCCTATTACATTTAGAAAATTCATATACATATGCCTGTTATGACTTATACCTAGAGAATCAATAAATCATTTGGAGATGAGAAACTAAGAGATTAAGAGGGGAGGGAAAACGTGAATAAGTTTTATTTATTCTATACACGAGCATGTCCAAGAGGTATTACGGTTACCACCATACCATTGCCAGTTCAACGCAATAGAACTAATATGGGCTGGGGATAAATCATACTATGAGAAAGAAGCACGAGGGTGATGGCTTTAAATCTGACATTACAGAGGAATATTGGAAGAAATTGGTTGAACACCTACTCGATGTCGAAGTTACACCTGTGATAATAGTTTCGTTTGGAAACGATTCCGAGAGTGATGATCTCACTGTGACAATGAGAGTTTCTGAGTTTATCTTGTTAAAATTAATTCTATAATATTTTTTTCTCTTCATTATACATTTATTTTCATCCACATACTTTTTTAGAAAGGTGACAACATAATCGACTGCATCTGCTCAGTCAATTCAAAAGGTATCGCTGCGACTAACTACTTTCGCAACTGTACTGTTTATTCCAATAATATTGCACAAAAGAATTCCTTGTTACACCTGCATGATATCGTGAAAATATACCTTAATGAATGATTACAAAACATTTTGGTAACCACTAGGTTTTTTGATTTGATTCATTATGCTTGCTGGCCTTTGAACTCCTGCAAGACCAATATTTACTATAAATAAAATTCAGAGAACCCCAGTCGATAATGCCTACCTGGAACGACTTCGATTCCGTAAACGAACTCGACAACTGACTTAAATTCGCGGACCCTCTGATCCTCCTCTGATGTCCCGACGCTTCCTTGCATATCCTCGAGTACAGGAAAAGCATCGTCGTCCAGATCGTGACGAACATCGGGAACAAAACGAATTTGATGAAATTGAAGGGGAAAACGTAGAGGACTTCGCATGGCACTCCTTCGTGCCAATCGTTCCAAACTAGCGGCGTGGCCGCCGTGGACAGTGCCAGCAGCCACCCCACGGAGATGAGGACGTAGGCGGTCCTCTTCGTCATGAACCTGGTGTAATGCAGCGGATAGACGATGGCCAGGTACCTGTCCATGGCGATGAACAGCAGGTTGCAGATGGAACTGGAGCAAGCGAAGCAGGTCAGCGCGAACCGCAGCAGGCAGATGGTCTTCGTCCTGCCGAAGCCTTCCACCAGGTAGAACATCATGTGGTACGGCAGGGAGCAGCCGACCATGAGATCGCTGACGGCTAGGCTGAAGACGAAGTAGTTGGCGGTCAGGGATGAGAGCTTCTTGCTGAACAGGATGGCGAAGACGGTCAGCACGTTTCCCAAAACGGCTACGGTCGTGGAGGCGATGCTGATGGCTAGCCAAAAGTTCGATCCGCAGTATTGGCACTCGCGGGTTTGGTTTACGTGGGCGAACGCAGAACTTTCCATCGTACACACACACTTACGTTCGCGCGGTTTCCATCGGTTTCGATCAAGAGTTTCTGGCTCGTTTTCAACTTTTCAATCACCGTCGATGGTTTTGTTTTTGTCGTCGCGTCTGAGTGCTGCCGCAGCAGTCGTTGGCGTGACGTTTTTTCAATTCGTCGGAATTGGCCATTGCATGAATGATTCGCGACCGCGTTACATTTTTCCGGTGCGGTAATCGAATCTATTGACATGTATCGCGGTAGCTTGTTTACGAACGACTGTTCGTTGTTTGATGCACTGCATTTCCACTCCGGATCTTTCTCCTACCTTTCGTTGTGGATGCGACGGCGGAAAAAGGTTTGGATTCTCGCGAGCGTCCTTAATGTCAAATAACGACCTATCTGAAAGGGTGTACTAAGTTATAATGATTTGTATACATAGCGAGGCAATAGATATAGAGCGAGACGTAGGAGAAAGGAGACATTAATTTCAAGTTGTCGGTTATTTATATTGATAGAAAGAGATATACAGAGTGGCCTATCACAAACAGGCGGCTTTGCGGGTATTTAAGAGTAGATGAAAAAAATTGTCTAGGTGTTTATTTTCGAGAGGGACATCGTTTTCAATAAAATTATATGCAAGGTATTTCATCCCTTGACCACCACCCCTGAACTACCAAATGTACTGTTTCGAAGGTCTTCTTCCCCTATATGAAGCAAGAAAAAATCTAATTCTCTCATATTGATTTCAGGGTAGAAGTTGACAATTTACTATTTATTTATCCATTGCCAAAGAAGGTTTAACAGTAAAACTGCGAACTTCTTTTGTCATTTTCTTCGAATGGAATGTTCAGAATGTCTACTATTTGTTCAACGGTATTTTTCAATAAATCTGTTTTACCTTCCCCAATCATTTTGGTTACGATAAGATTGATTTTGTTTGAAACGTATCCACATTCGACAAAAAGTTTTTCATTCAAATAGTCGACAAATGCAATAAAACATGTTTCTTTAAGTTATTTCATGATTTCAATAACATAATAGTCGACTCACTATTTTGTGAGCAGATCGTATGCATTCCTCCAAATTGAATACTCCGGCTACACTAAGCATACACAAATTTTGTAGTTTCTACAACGATGAATAATATGAGGCAAATATATGTTTGTCTTATAAAAAAATTACTCAATTTTATTTTAAATATTGTTCTCAAGCAAAAGATAGGAGCCGTTATCTTGGATTTTTTAATGTTATACGAATATACTACCTCAAAAAGTTTCACATACCTACCAATTTTCAATAGAATCGGACCATAATCACAAAACTCGTCCGTCATCTTGACGTTATGAATTTTGACAAGAAAAAATCATAATCGCTGACCCCGAAATTTCCCTCATAACAATTTTGAATCCATTACAATATTGGATTTAGAATGATGTCACTTAGCTACCATGCATATTATCATCCAAACCAAACGTTTATGCAAAATTTGAGCTCAGTAGGTTGGGGCTAACTGGTTTAAAATAAATTCGGTTGCAAGATAGATAGATTTCAAACCAATCTGCTTACTGACACGCTAGAAAAACAAGTTAAATAAAAGTTTGTAATGTAATAAAAAGCGGATGACAATGTTTTCGGTAGCCGGCAAAGACTAAAAGTCGGACGCATTATTGGAATTTTTCCATAAGAGAGAGACAGTAACTGATACTTAAGTGAAATAAACGGATGTGAAATTGCCTCAGTACTTCCGGACTCGGAACACATCGTAATCTTCGTATGAGAAATGTTATTCTGCAGAGCCAACTGTTGAGATTTTCGGTATGATTGTACAGATTCAGAATGTCAGAAGAAGTATTTATGAACGTAGTATCGTTTGCGAAGAAGAAGCAATAGAGTGACATGCGCTGACATAATACATCATTAATGTAAAAAATTAAAAAGTAAGGGTCCTAGGGCTGAACCCTGAGGTACTCCTTGTGTAATAGTTCTGAGGTCGGATTTTGTTGAATTTACTTTAACAAATTGTTGCCTGTTTGTTAAGTATGATGGAAGTAAATTACTATACCAAAGGTTCCAAACAGTGCAGTGCAATCGCATTTTTTATAATATTTTGACACGTGTATTTCAACACTTAGTATCCGTAGTATTTTTGCGCTTGGTAATTAACTAAAATTTGTGCTATTCATCATTTTTTAGAATGATAACAAAATGATTGAATCAATATTAATGGTAGACAAGTTTATACGACATCCGGAAGGGTCACTAGCCGCAAGAATAATAACTTGATTTACGTTATCAGGTGATAAAGTGGTATTTCCTTGTGTTATATTGAATAATCATTATCTTTATATATTTCAGACACCTCATAAAGTGCGTCTTTTTATTGCCCTCCCCCCTATTAACTTTTGAACGGCTCGACGTACAAACATGGGACAAAAATGTTTTGAATGGTATCATCAATACAACTGAGTTAAATAAAATACATGGTGATTGCTCCACATATAGCGCGGGGAGGCATATTAACTTGAAATTTTTAAGTAGCATGGGGGTTAATTGTCGCATCGTGGAAAATTTAATTTAATTGTCTTGCCAACCATCTAAATTTTTTAGAATTTCGTTATTTCGTTTTTTAACAATTTCAATCTCTATGCCTTTCGAAATGGTGTACCCCCAGCGCCATCTGTCGAGTAATATCAGTAAGTATATCTCATCTCAAAATCTCAGATCTGCACATATACATGATATTTTGAGTACATATTGTGATATTTTTTTAACGTAATTCCGAAAAATGTTTGGTAAATTTGGTAAATTTTGTTCACATAGAGTATAGTACAAATGAATGGACGAAAAGATTCAATGAGCTCATTAATGAAATAAGTTCTCACAGGATGAAAAGAAAAACTGTCATCCAGAATGATTATTTATTGAGATTGAATAATAAGTGATGTTTCAAGTTCGTACGGTTCTTTTTTGAGTTGATTTTGCAGCAACACATCTTAAAAACCACTCAGATGAATTTGTTTTGATCCAGTACCGAAATGAAGGTGGCACTACCCCTTGTATCAAAGAACATTATTATTATCGACTTGCGTCATATTTTTTCTTTGCGATATCAGTTATTACAGGAGATGCAATTACATCTGGGGTGTGACCGGAAGAGCGTGCTACGTTCTAATTTCGGGTTGGCTTCTTTAGTTACTGATTGAGTCATTCATAGACCTTTGCTGGTTGTAACGATAAAGTCTTGAAATAATATTATCACCAGCAGGGGAGAGCGGAAGAGGACGAACCTTTTAACATTCTTGTTGAATGTTCAATGAGTATACTTACCTAGAAAGAGGGAAAACAGCCAGGTTAGTGAATTCCAAAGCTATGTGGTCTCGTGAAAGAAAGTTCAAGGGATATTATTGTACTTATAATCTGTTAATTTATTTATCAATGAACCTGTATTCAAAGTAACAAATTAAACTTGAGTTGAGCCTTCTCGAAATGAGAATCAGAGGCCTGAATTACAATGATTTTTGTGTCGAATCTTTGATTTTTACGGGGGAGTACTATCCACACTATTGTGGAATTTGGTGGTACTCCTTATAGGTCTGAACCAGAGAAGAATGTATGCCCATGGCTATGCTGATAATATCGTCCAAATGATCTATATGGATCTGATGCAATCAGCCCTCACAGACATACCGACGTGGTGTATGAGGGAGAACCTTAAGGTTAACCCTCAAAAGCCACGATTGTCCCTTTCACCACGAAGAGAAACCTAGGAGACCAACAGAGCTCTTCGAGTGATCTATGCTGTTATTTCATAAGGAACTTGCAACTGTGTCCATTTAGAGGAATGTTCAATATCCATCGATATGTTTAAAGAAAAGATATCTCTTGACTTTATCGAAATTATTTGTTTTCTTAATAGACATCAAAATGTTTCAAGAAAAAAGTGCATCCTTCGCGTAAACAAACACTACTTATATTCTATACGCTTTTCCTGATTTTGAAGGTAACTTTCTGATCGCAGTATAGTCCGAGAACTCGCGATAGAATTGACTTGTCATGTTATAAGACCCATCCTTCAACGCTCTATAACAAAAATTCACGTCAATCTGAAATATAAAATGAAATTAAATTAAAAAAGGATATTGTTTTCCATGAACTTTCTAGTTTTGGTTATCAATTAGCTGAGATGGTTGGCATGCGTATTGTTAGTGATAGTCAATAAGTTTCCTGACTTGTTACGTTAACCAGTTTAAAAATTACCTAACCAAATGAAATTGAGTTGAATTGAGTATTTTCATCACAATAAACACAATTATTTGTCATTCACCTAGTCCTCTAATTTCCTTTGTGGTAAATCACAAATGAGAGGGTCATCTACATAATTTCCACCTTTTTAATATCCGGTTCAACTAGTTGATAGCTCGATCTCTGATATACATGGTGATTTACGACCAATTACGAAAAAGTCTACAGCGTGCTCTGAAAAACGGAGTGAAATTTGGACGAAAAAAATTATCTTTTGTATATGTAGGAAAGCGCGCCACTGGATGTAAGGATGTGGACAGTCACAATCAGTGTTCTTCATCCTTCATAAAATGTGGGATTGAAGCTGGTAGTTTTCACTGATGTTTTAGCATAACTTCCAATTGGAAATTGCAAAAATAAATGATTTTTGTAAGGAACAACTCAGCAAAATAAGAAAGTTGATGTTCAAGCCATCATTTATTCAATTTAATCTGTCGGATGACAGGTCGTTCAAATCTTTGTTGCCGTTGTTGCCTCGAATATAAAATGAAATTCTTAAATGTAAACAATACATATTATTCTCATTTCAGTATTTTGGCTGTTTTACGAGTTTCTTTGGTCAGAGGAGGACATTTGTTAAAAGTGCTATGTGCGATTTTGAATGACATAAAAGTCACCTTTTGATAACCAATATGTATACCAAACATTCACACTCGAAACTCAAAACAGATAACATTCAACAGATGATTTCACACCATAATAATTTTTCACTGTATAGACTCATTCTAGCTTTATAGACTGAACTATAATGCTCTCAGATTTAGCTTTGTTTAATTAGACAATACCATTATGTTCGGACAATTATCTAATTGATATTCTAGTCGCAGCGTTGAAATGTGGATTTTAAGTAACACTAATTAAACATTTCAAGACGACGATTTTGAAATTATTCATGAGTTGATCGTTGTTTGCCTTGATCTTGATGACCAAAAAACAGAGTTTTTTGTGATTTCTTCTTGCACAATTTCTTGTTTCGAATCATCATTTCTTAACAAAACAAATATTATCGATGGGCTATGCTCAAAAAAGGAATTTCTCAGAGTTTTTTGTGATTTCTACTTTCACAATTTTTATGTTTGAATCATAATTTCTTAACAAAACAAATATTATATCTGGGCTATGAAAATACCTCTTTAATTTTTTGGATTAGCACTGTAATATCTGAATCTGTCATCAATGAATGATCATCAGTAAAATTATTTAGCAATGCTTCGGCATGTCACTATAAACGGGATATCCACCAATCATTAATCATAAAATATAACTAAGTACACATGCAATTTTGTCATATATAAATCACTGACAAAAATTTGTTAATTGTTTTTTCAAAACAATTTGAGTATTCCAGAGGGAATCGCAAGACTTTGTATTTTCGGAAGTTAAAAAAAAAATGGTTCAATAACATTAGGTGCATCTTCATTCTGAGATTTATTTTTGTTTTAGACGGTATATAGACATAATTCCAAAAAAAATCGCGATTATCAAAATATTGAATGCCTTAAAAATATTTTAACAAGTGCCTAAAGTGGAATTTTGATAAAACACCTCAAAATTTGTTTTTGGAAAAAATAAACATCATGGATAAGTGTGGAATTGTTACAAAACACATGGCAACCTGATTGGAATCGTACCGAAACACATAATTTTTCGAAAATATTATTATTATTTTTCAATATGAAGAACCTACGACGACTATTTGATTCATGCATTATTATCACGAGGATATACGGACAGTACTGCCCTCCAAAAGGCATACTGAGTAAAATCGTGTCCCAAAATCTGTCACTATCCCCCGGTCTAAATCTGGCGATTACGAACCCTAACCATTTGTGTTTTATCAACATTGAAAAACAAATCGCGTCTATTGACGGATGTTGCTACCTTCTCGATGGTGTCTTCGCTCTGCTTCTAATTTTGTTGTATCTGAATCGGATATGTCTAATGAGAATGCATATGTGTATGCTGTAGTGCTCTATACCGATAATATAGTCCAAATGACGTATAAAATAAATAGAATGGGCCTGAATATTGATCCCTATGGGACACCTCTCATCAAGGTTCTAGTATTAGATTGAATGATATCTGTCTTTTCCTTTTCTATGAAACATGAGATCTATTCAAGAGTTCCTCGCATACGATACACACACAACACAACGCAACACAGTGGTATTCATACCCCATTCAAAACACAAAATATTGCGATATAACACTCGTCTACATCAACCATTATGTATTATTTCATGCTACAAACGAAGTTGTTGACATTCCCGAACGGAAATGGTACTAACCTATAGAAGAAGACACACACAAAGACTTTGGAAAAACTGGACTGTAGTTTTCTAGCAAAGTCGGATCTTTTTTCTTTTAATGAGGAACCACTTTTCCTGTTTTTATTTTCTCTGGAAAGGCACCATACTTGAAGGACATAAATATATAAATATATTGAGGGTTCTATGATTATATCAATAACACACTTCAAATGATAGAACTTCGTCTAGACCGGCTAGCCTCTTATTCTTCAATTTATTATGCATTAATGAATACAGTTCGTCCTCTATATACGAATACGGGAACATATATTTAGACCCATGTGCGATGTTTCCATTTCCATTTTTTACATAAATGAAGCTATTCCTATGCCTGGCCGTTCTTTGAGAATAAGATAGTATATCACCTATTTTTCGTAATTACGCTTTGTATCGGCAAATGACTTGATTTTTGATCTCTTTGGCACAATGAACATCTCGCAAAACACCCGTCATATGGCTTGTCTCAAACGTGAACTCTGCTATCAAGCTTTCTTTAACATTTCCAAATGACGCATTTCATCTGAAACTCTACATATGACAGTTTCTTTCTATCTCCAAATTCGTACGAAGACTTCGTTTACCCACGAGTTTTTATTCCCCGTATGAAATCTGGAAATATTGTTGTGGTTGGTGGCCACTTTCTTTGAATTAGACTGATTGCATGGTGACTATCATTGTTAAATTCACATAAAAAGTTATTCTTGTAGAATCTTTGCTCGAGTGCCTGACAGATATTATTCAGTAGTCATAAGGAACAGTAGTTTGATTCTGTTGGATGCTTGCCGATAAAATCTAGATGTATATGGTGTTGCGGAAGGTTGGATTTTCAAAAAATATTTATTTTTTCAAATCCGAAGTTTCAGTGTAATAAAATATTTGCATTGGATTTTCCACGATAATTTTTCTTATAACCTCATCCACATGCTACATAACCTAAATTCCCTCCACCTAAGTTCCTTTTTAGATATTTTTGAAATTTTCTAAAAAATAAATTGGCGTAGACTAATAATTGTTGTCTTTCGACATGTTATAACATTAGTGCTATAAAATACTATAAAACAGTATCGTATTATCAGAAATCCCACTGGGTATGCCGATAAAGTTAATGAATCGTTTTTATATGGATATTAGATGCCTGTGCAAACAAGACAGTTCACGGATTAGCTGAATGAAAATTATTCATTATTTTGCGTACTTCATTATTCGCCATAAACCGCACTGACTAGTACGGTACACCTACCATATGGTATTCGATTTAATCAATTCACAAACATTTCCGAAAATAGGGTGGTGATGATCTGCTTTCGGTGGCGATATCATTTTTCACTCGGATATTTGAATAGTGACGTTTTTCCGCATTGTTATCGTTACATGAAAAATTGTGTGCATCAACACATTCTTCGGAATAGACAATATTAAAGAAACTATTGCTTGAATTAATGTTTTGAATAATCATGATACTATTAAATACCAATTCGAATTCCTGAAATGAATATGTTACATTGCAAAGTTATTACTTTCAACACTATTTACAATGCACTAGTATCGTACTTTTTGCACTCTTACTGTATAACCTAATTCGTTTTTCATTATTATTTTCATGATTTTCAGTCAAGGGAAGTCCATTTTGTCTTGAAACAATTCTGGAAGCACTTCTACAAACATGCATTGACGGCCTTGTCAGCTTCTTCAGGTGTTGAAAATCGCTCTCCTTGCATTGTATTTCTGACAGTTGGGTACTATAAATAAACTTTAAAAACTTTTCATAGAAAAGCTTTTATTTAAATGCACTAAAAAAAAGAAAATTAATTTTAAAGTGAATTAAACCCACCATTTTGTTACATTATAAAAGTTCAAATGATATGAAAGCTAATCGCGAGAAGTATATGTTTTTCTTATTGTAAATTAAATTTAAAATAACCGTATTTCATTTAAAATTTCACTTAAAAATTTATTTTCTTCTTTTTAGTGGACTTAAATAAAAGCTTCTCTCTAAAAAGAAATAATAGCTTTTCTCTAAAAAGAAATAAAAGCTTTTCCCTAAAAATTTTTTTTAAGTTTATTTATTTATTTATTTTTTAGTTTAACTTGGATATGTTTCTATGCGTCATTGTTGCACGGTCGCTTGCCTGTTAATTTACTACAATCTAGTTCTTCAATGAGGAGACCTTCCAGCGACTTGACCCTACTCGCTACCCCCCTCTTTTCAAAAAAGTTGTGAAAAAAAAATCTGAAAAATCCACAGCTTGCACAGTACACAAAATGCAGGGTGGTACTGTTGACCATGCCGTTGTCTATCTAGGCCCAAAGCTCTTCGCTGCTGGTCAAGCATATGTGGTTTTAATAAGGCCCAGCGGCAGACATATTTTTTGTCGTAATTTTCTATGTATAAAACCGTTGGAAATTTTTCCGTATTTCTACGCGTTCTCTATCTAACTTTCGAGGAGGGAAGAGGGGTAATTTTTTAAAACCGTATGGTCAGATAATTTTCACAATTTTTAAGGATTTTTTCGATTTCTATTTCACGAGTTTGGCAAACAATATTTTAAGAAAGACAAAATTTTAAAAGGTGATTATATCATTGCATTAATATAATAATATCACTTCCTCATGCACACTTGTAGAGTGCACCTAAAGGCATAGCCTGTGTGGGCAGAGGACGGCTATTATTATTGTTCGTCGTGGCGGTCTGGGGCACTTGTCCCCTCCCCCCTCCCTTAGATCCGCGACAAGCTGTTATAATAATAATTATTTATGACTTCTTCAAAATATTCTCTATATTTCTCTAAGGGCGGGTATTATAAGAATATTTTGACAGAAAACTTGAAGTTAACTTGTGGAATGACGTAATATGTTATAGTTAACTTCAAAATGTAGGAGTTAACTTTATCGGGAGGAAAGGGTATCAGTTAAAGTTAACTTTGTAGATAATGGTAGTTTTCGACAGTTCTTCTATCAATAATTTAGCATATAACCTCAATCGTATTGTTTTGTTGTTGTTTTTTTTTCGCAATAATGTGAGGTTATTTTTGAGAAACTTTTAACCGACGATAAAGAAGATGCTGTGATTATTGTTGAAGGCCTCGACGACAAAATATATTTAGAAATCGGTTAAACCATTTTATCTCGTTTATTTATCATCAAGAAAGTCTGTATTCACGCTTGTTGATGGTGCACATAAGTAGTGAAGCAAATTTGCAAAGACCAACTAATAAGCCAGAATGTCTAGTTCCTAATTACTCTGGAATTGTAAGTATTTTCATTTTTAGAAATCATCTTCTATCTCCAGTAACACAAGTGTTAATTATACTCAGAATTCTTGGTAGTTACTGGAAATTTTGGAGGATTTTTTCATAAGTCTATTGCTAGCAGTATTATAATATTTATTAGAAATGTCACACGAGAAATTGTGAAAAATTCTAGATTACCTATTTGCCTTTTTCTATTTTTTATTTTAGAAATGAGGCTTTTATAAAACTGCCATTTTAAAGCAGAAGTTAACTTGACTGTTAAAATTAAAGTTAACTCCAAAAGATGTTTTTCTATTTGGATTATAAAATTATGATTAAATTTTTTCGAGCTTGGTAACAATGGTAACATCAACTGTCAGATGAACGTCAGACAAGAGGGATGGGATTTTCAGATATTAAACAAAGAAGACGAATAACCTTTGAATGTTGTGGTGTTATTTGTTGTTGGGTGGAGCAGTTATTATAAACTTTAATTGTTACATGACTGGTTTCTCGGTCGTTTATGATTAAATTAGCTGGTATGGTTTGGACTGGGTTTACAAAATTATGCTCAGTGGTCTGATTGTTTGAAAAGTTATTTTGACTGCAGTGGGAGTGTGGTGAGGCATCGGATACTTCGAAATTGTGAAATTCCTTTTCGTAAACTGAACGAGATTTTTTGGGCAACAAATCATTCACAGCCGTTTGAGCAATTACTCTCAATTCAGGAGGGGTGCAACTTGAGTTTTCTTTATCATCATCATAAAAAAGGTAATTTACTGATATTTGCATTCAAACTTTAAATAATTTATGTGAACAAATGAATTACCTGACAGCATCCTTCAAATTTTTCCATTAAATATTTCATCAATGTTACCAATCCGATATTTCTGATATTATATATTAAATCCATTTTTTCAATGAAAAACTACAAAAAAATGCCAAATAGAGAAAGTAGTATATGAAACACGTTTTTGTTCTCTTGGAGCACTCCTCGCTTCGCTCGTCGTACTCCAAACAACGCGTACGACAAAATGGTGTCTTATAAAACTTGTATCATAATATACTATTATAATACCGGCCCTAAGTGATCACGTAACAGAAAATAGTAAAGGAGTTTTTTTATGCAAGTGGTTATTTCGAACAATCTGTTTATAACCGACTTATCCAGATAACAAAAATTCCTGTTTTCAATCAACCACACTCTAATTGAATTTTGATAGACATTATCATATCGATCGCATCACATTTATTGTCCTCATCCGTACCTCATAACAAAGTGATGAAATAGCAATAATTTATGAATGAATATATGGGCAGCTTTATTGTTAGACTCCAACTAAAGGTGTAGGTCTATTTAGCACCTATTTAGCACAACTACCATCGATAATAATAATACGTTACGTGTTGAGGTGAAACAGTTGAGAAAATTATATTTTTTCGACGAATTTCAGTGAAATTATTCTTCTGGATACGTGTTATTCTTGTACAATTTCAAATGGTGTCAGTTTAACTGAATAGTCCTGCTTCGCCGAGAATATGTAATAAGTTACATCTCTCCATCACAACATCACAAAATAACCTACATAGTCTAATTAAAATATATTTCAGTTAATATCGCTTTCATTATCTTCCCCACGAATTTCGCTGAGCTGATCACGTGAAAGTTTGTTTTCATTCCAATGTAGAAATAATACCTATCGCTGAAATTACAATGACTAAGTATTTTTCCTAATTGCGATAACAGAAGTGTATTTGTTTGTAGAAGATCTAGTAGGATATTTTTTATCTTCTGATTCCTACAAAAAGGAAAATCCAATAATATTCAGAAAACGTCGTGGGAACCAAGGGAAAGGAGATACGGTGAAAGACAAAATCATCTGAATAGAAACATTTTAATTTTGGAAAATATGGAATATTTCGGGATCGGCTGTAAATTTTCTTTTTCAGCAAGAGATTGCTTTACGGAACGAACAGAAAATTTTTATATATTTTTTGTTAAATCAGTACTTTGGGAAATATTTTCAAAAAACGGAAAATGGTATATTGACGTTACTGATGAAAAACCAGACTAGAAACCAACCCATAGCGATTCTCTCGAACGGTTAGGCGGCGATTAAAGCCCTGCGTTCATGCAGGTTCACTTCCAAACTGGTTTGGGAGGCACACCAAAACCTTAACGACCTGGGAACACAGAACAGGGTAAAACTTGTCTGGGTACCAGGTCATAAGGGCATCCAGGGAAATGAGAGCGCAGATGCCCTAGCAAGAGCGGTAGCAGCAACAATATTGGACCAGAACCAGCCTGCGAAATCCCGATTGGGGATATTAAGCATGACACAAAGAAATGGGTTAAAAACCATCATCAATCTCTCTGGGAGAGTGCCTCTGGCAATACTCACGGAAAAATTATGATGATGGGGCAAACCGACCGGCTATCAAGACACTTTCTTGAACTAAGCCGAGGCTCTCGGTAGTATAGGACTGATGACAGGCCACTGCCACCTGAGAAAACACCTGCAACTGTTGACGATACATCAAGAGTCTACGGAATGCAGATTTTGTGATGAGGTCGAAACTCTGGCTCGCATGAGGATGGATATCTTCAGACACTGCGGTGCAGAAGATATCATCCCGCAGGAAAACCTTGTGAGGAATCTCCAGGAGTTCATTAAAAGATCCGGAGTACTCACGAGATAGACCTGATAGCGGGGTGCAGAAAGGTTCTATACAGAACTACCTGTATTTCAGCCGCTGGCTAGCCCCGCCATCTAATGATAATAATAAATACTGATGGAAAAACGAAAAACTTTAAATTGCATGAAGTATGTCAATATGAACTATATTAATATTCCCAAGCCATTTCTACTATAAAACGAAAACATTACAGAAAATTGAAAATGTATGAAAATCATTCGTAAAAACAATTTTAACTCAGGTCAATAAAAAAATCCAACAAAGTGTTCTAAAAAAATAAAAAAAAAGTCGATAAAATTGATGAAAAATCTGTTATTGGTTTAGTATAGTATCTTATAAGTGCACAAGTGCACGCGCAACGCATTTAGGGCATTTGTCAAGGATTACGATGCAGGTATAATAAAAAATACATAATATTAATTGCTTAATCTCAGGTAATTAGGTATATACAGGGTATATCTTGACGAGTTATCGCGATCTATATATAGAAAACTAAAAGTAGGGTTTCACCGGAAGTGACGACATCTTTCTTATTTTTTATGACACTCCCTGCTTTTCAGCTCATTATTGAATTCACCTCATGATATCGATTTTATTTTAATGAACCGTTTTTGAGTTATTGCATTTTTTTAAAGAAAAAGTGACAGATGCAGCCTCTCGAACACATTTAATTTTTATGTGAATTGACATTTAAAAAAATATGCAGTGAGTGACTCATGGATATTGAAAGGACCACGCACGATTTTCACATCTACTGAATAATCCACAGTGTGCGCAAAAGTGTGGGTCCAATAACTGAATGAGGAAAATAAAAAACTTTTTCAAATGGGAACCCCCTTTTTTCTTACTTAAGCCCTAGTTTTAAATGTTATAATACACTTTCCTACACCCAAAACTTATAATTTTAGAGATATTCCGCAATAGAAGGCATTTTCACGCGAGACTTTATGTTTTTACCCCATAAATTTGATAAAATTTAATTATGTCCTAAGTTTCATTGAATATCTAATGAAAAAATAATCTCGTATTCAAGACGAAAATCGTGATTAGAATAGACAACAATTTCAAATATAGTTTGAATGCTGAAGGATATTCAACAAGCGGAATTTTCACTACTGGAGTTCGGAAACGTCAATTTCAAGACCGTAGGAATTTCAATGTTTACTGCGGTTCAAAAGACAACGCCATATTTATGTTTAACTTTAATGACGAAATTTTTTTAGTGAGCCCATTTTCAATGTTCCTAACGTGGTGAAAATCAGTTCTTGTTTTGGTCACAGATTGGCCAAGTAAAAATACGTTTACACGTTTGTTATTTGACCAAAAATCAATTTTGATGAGACTTGGAACAACTTTATAATTTTCAAATATCGAAAAAAAACATCTTGTGCTAAAATTCTCCTTTCATTTTTCATGTAGTAACCAAAAAATATACATGTTATCATTTAAAAAAAACTAAGTTGAGAACCACCCAGAAAAAATTTAGCATTCTTTGTAACCGGCAATACTTCTATTTTGTTGATCTCGCGCAATAAGGTAACATTATTGAAATAATATATTCCTATCTAACCAAAAAATATACATGTTATCATTTAAAAAAAACGAAGTTGAGAACCACCCAGAAAAAAATTAGCATTCTTTGTAACCGGCAATATTTCTATTTTGTCGATCTCGCGCAATAAGGTAACATTATTAAAATAATATATTCCTATCTGTTTCCTAAATGGAAATATGGAGCCCGCGCCACTGTTGCAGGACCCTATATACATACAGAGTGACCCATTTAAAAGCGGGGCACCACTGTAACTTTTTCATTTGTTGTTCGATGTGACGATTTTTTTAAGAAAAGAGCTTCAATATCTATTATACCGCTATAACTTTTAATAAATGAAGTAAGACTACCATTAGATTTGTTATCATTCCAAACCAGTCTAACAGAAATTACACGGAAAAATAATAATAATTATATTATAAGCCATACTTTCCCGTAAATTTTACCACCCATTCCGCCCTCCAATTTTTGTGGAAAGTTGGTAGAAATCGGTGTTTTTCGTTAGTCACGTTACTTTTCCTTCAACTTCTGGAGGCTGTAATTCTTGGAGAACACTTTTCTGGTTAATGAGTTTCGAAGATTTGCTGTTCGTTAAGATAAGAGATACTCGGAAAACTAATGCCTTGACATCAATATAATTTCTCAAACTCTTTAATCTCTGTATAATTGTAGGAAAACGATTACACACCGATTGATCGATTGATATCTCTGCCATTTTCTGTTTATATATTGTTACCGACCTCGAAATAAAATAGTGTGTATAATGTTTAATGGTCGCGAACGAAAATATTTGTTGTCAAAATAAAGTGCATCAATAAATAATACATGTAAATATTTAGGTAGCGGGTTTGATTAGGAAGTGGGTTGAATGATAAGTAACAGCACAAAGTTATACAAATTCATTCGACCGATATCAAGTCCATTAAATGCTTTCCAAACGATCTAATAATACCTTCGACTCCATACTTATTCAGTTGTGGGTCCCGATTTGAGTACGTGTTCTGTCCAATTTATAGTAATGTTCTTATTTTGGTGCACCGACCATGATTATCACTAAAATAACTTTTACTCGATCATATCAATACTTCCTTGGGTACTTTTCGTTGTTATTGTTATTTTCGTCAACCGGTTGCACTCCTACGCGCAATCCTCACAAGTCTTCCAGAGACTTGTGCGAACTAGGGGTGCGTGTGATGCCATGCACAAGACTGATGACCATGCTGGGATTTGAAGTTTGAACCCACGATGTTGGAAGTTGTAATAAAAACTATAAATGATAATAATGCATTTAAAAGACAAAATTCCAGCTGTACATAGATCTGGAATTCACCACATCAGCCGTCAAAATTGTGATAAATTATGGTCAAACGACAAAATCAATGAATACAAGGTTCCGGGAACATTTGGCACATGCTGAATATTCGCGATGTATCAAAGAATTTATTGGAAACGCCACAAAATCAATCTTCAGAATTCAAAATTGAATACTCATATTAAACTGTATTACCAACACAATGATAAAATACTACAAAGCAACGTCACAACAGCCTTCTTGTATTAACCGTATATATCGTTAAAAATTCCTCGAAAATCCAAAACTCAATAGTTTTAACAATAACAATATTTTTGAAAATAATTTTTCTCTAGGAACGAGAAACTCAATGCTCTCAACAATGTGTGTGCAGTATCAATTCGGGTTTCCTTACAAATTGTTTCCTTCATTTTGTCGATTTCTGCCTCGATTCCGCTTTTGATTTCATCACTGGATGTCTCCTTCATTTTTTCCATTTCGGTCTTGATTTCATCTTTGATTTTGTCCATTTTTGCCTCGATGGCTCCTATTGTCTTCTAATCGTTTCGCCTCACCACAAAGTTCTCTTTCTAAGCCTTTTGTGTTTTCCAGGAGCTTCTCCTACAGACTCCTCTGAAGTTCTTCTTTCAAGCTATTTGAATTTTTTTGGAGCTTTTCCTACAGGCTCCTTGAATTTTCTTGCAGTTTATATTCCAAGCTCCTTGAATTTTGTTCTGTCAAGATCACAAAGTTTAACCTGAGTTTTTCTTTCAAGGGTTTGGTTTCTTCATTATCGAACTCAAATCACCTCCGGGAACTTCAAATAAAAATGTTTCAGGATCTTCGCCTTCTTGGATGAATCCCTCTGCAAGTCTTTTCTGGAGTGCGGCCTTTTTACCATTCGTTTCAAGATCCCTTTCCTACAATTCCTGTTTCAAAACCGCGACTTTCAATTCCACAAGGGGTACTTTTGTCTTTGAACGAGGCATCAGTCTGTGTTACACAAAAAGTTTATCAGTTTGTTGAATTCCGTATGATTGTTTCACGGGCCACCAGTCTATTGTCTGTTCCTCCCGAAAAGTGTATCAGTTTATATTCCTGTTATACGCACAACCGTCCACTTAGCGAACACTTTGTTTGCCGGGTTTATTTTGCGCAAAAAAGGTGTATTGGTTTATTTTTTCGGAACTGTCCACTACGCGAGCATTTATTTATTTTTAAAATCCCACTTCCGACACCACTGTAATAAAAATAGTCTAAACTTCGTTTCACTAATTTATTTGAACTTCTAAAATACAACTACTAATTTATTTCAGACAAATACAATTCTTTATCGCTAAGCCACTCTGTATAAAAATCTATTTGCTAATTACACAACTGATTGTAACTATCTATCTGCCCTCTTTCATTACGGTTGTCTATTTATTTCCAAGTAGATTTCTTCTCTTGAATATTCGCGGCCTTCTAGAAAATACAAGAGAGGTCGCTGACTGTCCGACTGCTCGTTTCTAGATGGTTCGGTATTCTGCATGCGTGAGTGGTGACATCATCGCTGTTTACGGAACGTCGGTCAAGCGACAGGTCCGGCTCCAGTTCGTTACATTATTTTTTTTCTTCAATATATATGACAGTATATAAAATTTCAAAATAAATCAAATATAATTGCATTGAAATTGGTTTATAGTATATTTCGAACATTCTAGAATCCAAATCAATAAAACAATAAACCTGACATGCATTCAGGAGCTTGGAACTCTGGAAAGCCATAGACGTGACATTAAAATTACTTGGTGTTATAATTAGTTTTCGAAATGTCAAACCATAATTAGCTACAGAAAGACCAGGTGTATTTTTATATGAAGAAGAAAATGCCCAATCTTGCAATCTTCATGTGATGGCTGGACCTTGTTTATTGAAACTGCTGTATATAAGACAATCTGTAATATTAGGGAAATAAATGATTTTATTTTCAGGGTATTTTCCGTTTGGCGTGTGAAAACGTCCTGAAGACGATGAGAAAAGGAAGAGAAACCCTTTTGACCTTACTGGAGGCATTCGTTTACGATCCCTTGATAGATTGGACAGTGAGCGGCGAGGTTTTAGCTGGTACAACTTTCGGAGGCATGACCACGGACAACAGTTCAAAACAGAGCAAGAAGGAGTTGGAGAAAGAGGTCATGTTGTCCATGTTCAACGTACGATGTACCGAGATGAAGGCGGAATGGCATGAAAATAAGTAAGTGGGACTAAAAGTGGATTATTAATAATCCAGCCCTTTGCATATTTCCTATACTAAATGGGTTTCGTCGGCTAGCATCGAACAGAAAATAATTCAACATCCCCTTATCCATGAAATATTATTTGACTTCAGATTGAAGTCCGGATCCAATCGGAATGCGTTCTGTTGTTCCTAAAGGTGGCTCTTTATTTACTTTCTTTGTGGGTACCGGAGTTATCGAAGGAATATTGGACGAATACAAATGGAAATTATTTGCAGGACAACGGGTAGGAATATTAGCTCTTTGTCCTGACCGAGTCTGCACTGATGATCTGTGGAACCGTGAAACTAGTCTGTTCATGATCACCTGCTGTGAGTAACATTTGCTAGTTGTTGCAAAGAGTGCTGTTGGATCATTTTCTATTCGAAACTCCTATAGTATAGGAAATTTGCAAAAGGCTGGATTATTAATAAATAATTCATTATCATTTGATAAAATTATGGCCTTTCACCAAATATGTGCAATTCCACATTTTGAAATATCTATTTATTTCACATGCTGTACTTGAAAGTACTTGAAAGCGGCACAAAATTGGTTTTGGTCTTGTTCAGGATAACAACATTGAATAGTTAATTCCGACAATACTTCTCATGCGAAACAGACGAATATTAGCAATTCATGTGCATACTTTTATGGTATTCTGGAAATGTTATAATTTCCGCTATAAGGTATTGTTACAAAAACCCTCCCGTAGGGCCATGTAGATTGTAGGTGAAGTTGTACCGGCTATTCGACTTCACAAGCACTTCGATCTATTATATCTTCTGTGCATTCCCGCTAGCCTTCCCACCAATTCCAATTATTATTTAATTAGTACCCGCTAAACTGAACGGACTTTACTGATCGCTGATATGCCCTAATAAGCTCTAGAAGGAATCCGAACGTCGCGCATCGGACGCCGTGCAAGTGTTTCATTTTGATTTTGTGCATTGGCAGTAATCATTTTGATTTAAATCGATTACATATAATCCATTGAAAGTATCAAACCGATAAAATCCATTAAAGATCTAATAGAGAACCGAACTCGATAAGATTTAATTTTGAAGAAATGGAAAATAATCGGATAAAAATTTGTAAAACCATCATATTACAACCAATTTTTATCATAGACTAATTATCCCAGAATCCTAAATCATTATATCTCACTTATGAAGAACCGAAATTCGAAGTACTGAACATTATAAGAAAATGAATCTTTAATACCAACAAAGGAGAATAAACGAAAATGTGAAGACGATTATTCGATCAAACCAGCAAATTACACAAACAATATTTTGTAAAATTGATAAAATACCGTAACATAATATTGTTAGTCTGCAAAGCATCATATTCGAAAGGTATATGAACTAAAATCGTCGAATCCATACATTACAAGACATAAAATTAGCATATTGAAAGTCATAAGACGTATAAATGGTAGAATTGTACGAAAGCGTAGAAAGGCCACAATGAATGAAAAAATAATTTCGTCTAATTCCGACTTCGCAACTCGAAATTAGTATAATTCCGACTTCACAACTCGGAATTAGTATAATTCCGACTTCACAACTCGGAATTAGCCTAATTCCGACTTCACAACTCAGAATTAGCCTAATTCTGACTTTGCAACTCGGAATTAGTATAATTCTGACTTTACAACTCGGAATTAGTATAATTCTGACTTTACAAGTCGGAATTAGTCTAATTCCGACTTCACAACTCAGAATTAGCCTAATTATGACTTTGAACTCGGAATTAGTATAATTCTGACTTCGCAACTCGGAATTAGTATAATTCCGACTTCACAACTCGGAATTAGTGTAATCATTGCGATTCCACGAGTTGGCTGGAGTTATGTGAAAATGTAAACTTGAACCGTCCAGCGAGAACTTTGAAGATTTAATATAGCTGATGGTTGGCCCTAAGATCTATCAAAGAATATAGCAAATTTAGATATACCATGTGGTTGAATGCTTGGCGGTACCACTAAGATTTTTTTGTACGATGGAAAATAGCGACTAAATTCCAACTTTCAGTCGTAGATGATTCCACATCTGACTTTATGAACATTCTGTTCATATTTTCAATGAAATCAACATACCATACCCATGACAGGTTTTATGTCAGAAAAATATTTTGAAAGTTTCACCGCACAAGAAATAGTCCAATAATTCCTCATTGAAATTGCTTCTGAAGAGTATGTTTTCCAATTCTTCCGACCTCCCTGATGATCTTAGAATAATGAAATAGATTTTTTGTCGACCAAAATGTATTGAAGGCCTAGCGAAAGAGATGCAATTCACGCATCAATGGAATGAGCGATTTTCTGTCAGTGATACTTCTGAATAACTATCTGTCTTACCTGATTCATAAATAAGAATCTCCAATGGAAACTGGACATTTAATAAATAATCAACTATCTGAATGAAAATGCAAATTTTCACTTTCAGATTATTTCTCTCAAGTTATGTAGGGTCTTTCTCAATATCTATCAGATGTAGTTCAATGTCCAGCGTGGCTTTAGCCGGGGAAGTAGTTGTTTTCTGTTCGATATTACAAAAAAGTAACTTCAATTTTATCGTAGGGTTTTTCCATTTCCAGAGGAGTAATGTATTGATTCAATTTTCAATCGAGAATGTTTCTCTTTAAAAGTTGAAAACGTGTTTTTGTCCTTTTTTTAATGGAAACAAGAACGCGAAAAGTTTGTTGCATCCAATAACACAACACGTTTTGTTGAAGAAAAGTTTCAGATTTGTTGTTAAATTGTTAAAAAGATTGAGATGATGTTTTGTTTCTGTTATTTTGGTTTGATGTGGATCCAGCATGTTTTTTTTCTTTTTTTTTAATGGAAACGCATCAATTTATAAAAGAAAAATCTGTCAGATTAGCAAGATGAAATAATGTAATGATCAATAATAAACGTGTTGCTAAGTAGAAAAGTTGCTAAGCATAAAACTAGTACTTTTCTTACGATTTTCTCTAAATAAAGTATACTCTTTTCCATTAAAAATACTTAACTGGTGCGGAAAGTTATACTTTCCCGCACGCTCCTGCCGAGGTGGCGTGCGGGAAAGATACGTTCTAATAATATTGAGTATAATTCCGAGTTGTGAAGTCGGAATTATACTAATTCCGAGTTGTAAAGTCAGAATTATACTAATTCCGAGTTGTAAAGTCGGAATTAGTATAATTCCGAGTTGGGAAGTCGGAATTATAATTTTTTTATTTTATGTGGCCCTTCTACGCTTTCGTAGAATCGAAATGTACAGAACCGAAAAATATCAGAAATTGTAGAGCGGATAGCAGATGAATCAGGTAAGTCAGCGGCGCCTAGAGCAAGTTTTATAACTAGTTTATCGTTTCCTACAAGCGTGGTCCTTCATTCGCTCATACCCTCCAAAAATTCTGCTAGATTTCGATTCTGATTATTTTATGTCCTACACATTTCGTTTCCTTGGATTTTAGGATACTACCGATTCATTTTCTGATGATATGTTTGTATTATGTTTTTAGATACTATTACTTATTACTTAGTTTTTTCATTGCAATCACTTTCCATTCTTGCTGAATTCAGATTTATGAAATCTGTTCCTACGGCTTTCGCGTTTGATGCTGTATTGGTTCTCATAAATGCACATTAGATGAATTTCTATTCGAATTATAAATCAGTTCTACACATTTCGATTTTCCGTTTTCAAGTATTATAAAATGTTTTTCTTATAGATAATTGATCTTCATTATATTGGTTTCACGTTTTAATGGTTTACTGATTTAATGTTACTACGAACATTATTCTGCTATTCTATGGCCCACCTTTAAATCAAATGATTTTTTCAATAAAACCAGTGATTTAATCAAATGTGTTTAATTTTATTTTCTTCCACACAAATCAACATGAAATCAGACAATTATATTTTAAATTCCAGGGTCTTCTACATCTGAGAAATCAATATCATTACTATAATACTTAAACAAAAAACTAGCTTGACAGCTTTTTCATTTCCCAGTCGGTTTCTTAATTTACTATGAACAATTCCACACACAGCAGCTCAAGAAGCTATCGCCCAAACAATTGCTTTCAATTTATTTGAATATCTCAATAATTGATAAAAAATAGGTTATTTTTTCATGATTTTACTTCATTTATTTTTGTTGGCAACATTTATTAAATAGCCGCGGTTATTAACATTTTACATTACAACGTTTTATGCAAAAATATAGTTAAACTGTATGATAAAATGAAAAATTCAAGAAAGATTAATTAGGATTTTTTTTTAAAAAATCGTGCTTTGTTCGATTATTTTCCAACCCTGCCTGAACGATAGAACAACTGCAAGTTTAAAAGGCAAAATAAGAAGACGACAAACTGAGTTGAAAATGTGTAAATTATCAGCCAACCTACCCTGCACTGACTAAGCTTACGTAAACAGAATAATCATACAAAATTGTATACATATACGATATAACGATTATTCATCCAAAATACAAAGGGCGCGTCCTTGTTGAATGTTGCCCTCAGACCTTCCCTATTACACCATTCCCCTACGGTTATTAGTGCATTTTGAATCAGCTCATTTTGTATCAGCTCAGAGGATACTTGGGCCTGCTTTCCTTGTACGAGGAATACAATACTACCAAAGAGCATTTCATTACGATTAATTTTATACCGCACAATAGGATTGGTTTTAAACAACAAACAAACTCAGTGAGATTACGTTTGATCTTTCTTGCATCTTTTCAGATTGAAATAACATTTAATTAAATTCATCAAGTGACCTGTGACACAACTGATGATAAAACAAAATCATTAAGGTGCGTTGAAAAAATAGTCGATATTGTCCAAAAAAACATGTTAATGATAATGTTCTTTCAAGGAGATATGCTATTATTTTTGGATTAAAGATATTGTTTTATCAGTTGCTTTGGTCAGAGGTTACTAGATTCATTTAAGTATCTTAATTTCAAAAGATGCTTTTAACAAGAATCTTACGTAATTTTTTAAAGCTTTTCAAAGGAAGTTACTTGATAGTGTGCGGTATCAAATTAATTTTAATAAAAAGTTCTTTTTTCCTAACCCAACAATCCACTATGTTGCCATTTGAAAAAAATTGCTATTGCAAATTTTAAAATTAAATTATACGTAGAACATACAATTTGACCAAAACAATTGAGTTGAATTATTCTCAAAATATTATGAATGAAATCAGTGATTTGAACGTATCCATAGCCCTCTATGTATTTTCCCCTTTACCACATAAGTATTTTTCCCTCTGAGATGCGCATTTCGATAACGAAGTTATCTTTATCAGTAGGAAAACTAAACTAACGGTAAATAATTGAAGCAGTCGTGTATATATCCAATGATGAATTACTATGACTTAATATTTAAAATAGAACGTGGGTCTGATCGTATCTGTGATCAAACCTAATTAATGTGATCAGGTACGATCTCACCCACCCATATCGATAATAGGTAATTATTCCTTTATCGGAATTAAGTCAGATAGTTTATATTTTAATGAGCCATTATTATTATTCAAACCATTCTTGTAATCAATACTTTCTTAACAATCTAATTTCCTGCAATAATCAACTGTTTTTACTAATATTAAATTATGTATTTTAATTTTATGAATCTAGGAACAAAGCGCAATTGAAAAAAACGCAAAGGAAATAAACGCACAGAAAAAAGCGCAATGTTAAAAAGCCCACAAGAAATATCCACACGTGAAAAATTGTTCACATGGATTAAATCGCACTTGGCAAAAACCTCTTATGTATAAATGCGCACATATAAAAAACACAATAGTCGCGTTCGGTTTTTACGTCGGACTGATCAGATTAGTCTGGATCGTTCGTTTATTGCAAGCGATTGTAGGGGAGGTAAATCTTGATCGTTCGGTTATTCAAATCCGATCAGTCTTGGCAGACTAGGAAGATAAATTGGAAAGTGTGAGGTTATGTTCATCATCATTAAAATTAATGATTTGATTTTCCCAAACAGAAACCAGCAATATTTATTGTATATTCGTTATTGCAATATTCAAAACGTTCAAATTTCAAACTTGAAGATTCTTTACGAAAAAAACGATGCAAATTTGGATGTGATTATGGTGAATAGCATGTCAAAGTCAAGTCAACGTCCGTTTCGTTCGTTTATTACCGATTGATCCGATTAATTTGTGGCCACGTGACTAAAATCTTCTCCACTCTGAGATCATAATACCGAACTCGATTAACGATGTGCGCTTTTTTCCGATAATAAAATTAGGTTCTGTCAAAAACAGTTGTGTCAAATAAATTGTCAAAACGTATAAAGTGTCTATTTTTACTTGATAATCACCCGTCCAATAATATCCTCAGACAATACCTAGTAACCTTAAGCAAAATTATCCCGTCCAATTATTAGTCTGATCTAACCTAAACGAACTAACCCAGCTCGCAAGTTGGGAGCTTGGAAGTTGAAGAAAAATTCATTTTGGGGTTAGTATTTTATTAGTTTGAGCTAATCTGAACCAACTAACCAGCTCGCAACTTATAGAAGACTTTACGCGATTGTAGCCAATTCAGTTGAAAAGTATTATGAAACAATAGCTAATCTATAGTAGTTTATATTTCTGATTAAAAGTTCTTTCCTTCTTATTCTTTGGAAATTTGGTTTTCCTTAAAAATAAATTTATAATATGAGTTTGCGTTTTTTTCTAGGTGAGCATTTATACATGATTTGTTTTTGCCTTGTGCGATTTAATACTTGTGCGCAATTTTCCACGTGTGGATATTTCTTGTGGGCATACGTAACATTGCGTTTTTTTTCTGTGCGTTTATTTCCTTTGCGATTTTTTCAATTGCTCTTTTTTTCGGCCACGAATTTTATGATGGGTTTCTAATAAATGATCAGCAACACGAAAATATTTAGCATGGACCAAGTCTTCGTAAATTTCTAATGCGCATTTAGGATTGAAAATACTTTTGTGGAAAGGGAAAAAATACTATTTGTTCTCATTGAGTGACACCTTTCCAGTCTCCCAATTTCATAAAAAATTTTTTTTTCAAAAGGTGGCAAGTGGTTCTATTCAGAATGTGACATGGAGACAAAAGAAATAGAAATATACCAAAGCTCCATTTAAAAATCGAAAGTGTATGCAACTTCCGTGAAACAAGAAGGTACATCAAGTCGCGTCACTTGTCAATGAATAATATTGTATACTGATCCTCCAAAGGATCCCACACGAAATCATAATATGGGAAATTTGCTGTCGGTCAAATTGGCTGATATTTTATTATGTTATAGTGGGAAGAGTCATTAGAAAAATGTGTGAGTTTAAATGATTGTGACGTTTCTGAAATATAAGCGGTCAAAGTTCGTAAAAACGTAATTCAGGATGAAAATATGTTGATAGGAACTCGTTGACATGTCCAATTATAATCTTATTAATGATATTGCATTAGGGTGTATACTGGCATAGTTAAAAGTCGTTCTTTGAGATTTTTTTAGCACTATTCCAGAACTAATAAGTTATATTTTGGTAGGACATCATAGTTTCAGTCTATTGTAGTCGGTAAAAAAGTGTTTTGTTTCTAGATAACTCTCTCTGTCTGAAAAACGTTTTTTTATTTATTTTGGATTATACCCCTATACTGAAAACAATTGGTAGACCTTTTTTAAATAAATACATTTTTTTGCCAATGTTGATTGAACAACAGATATGGTAACTTTCTGATTAATCCAGTTGTTCAATATTATCTTCCGTTTAAATTTACATTTTTTTATTGAATATCTCAAAAACTGTTTCGTTGAATTGGACCTAATTTTACACCCACTGTTTTGAAAATATTGACTATTATATATGAGAGTTTTGTCAACTTTGTATGTTGTGTCTTTAAAATATTAATTTTGAAAGTTTATGATATTATGATATATGGGGTTGTTGATGTCGTTAATTATATGTTCTTGAGATTGTGTGTATTGATGCAATCTTGTTGATGAGTGTAGTTTGTGTTGTTTATATTATCAAAAAATTGATTTCGAAAAGTTTTGCAATATAATTTAATTTATAAAAAGGGTCCTTATAGTTTTGTTCAATCGATAGTATTTTACACATATATCAGTAATACCGTAAACTTTGAAAATGCATATCTTTGAAACGTAACATACAAAGTTGACAAAACTTTCATATATAAAAGTCAACATTTTAAATATAATTTGAGTAAAATTATGTCCAAACTAAAGGAACAGTTTTTAAGATTTTCAATGAAAGCATTGTAAATGACCTAACAAAGGTAATATTGAACAACTCAATTCATCAGAAAGTCACCTCATCCTTTGTTCAATCAACACCAGTGATGAATAATTTTTTTGTCAATTGTTTTCAGCTCAGGGGTTTAAACCATAATTTAAAAAATTCTTATTTCAAACAGAGAGACTCATCAAGAAATAAAACACGTTTTTTTTTTATCAGCTAGTATAGACTAAAACTACAGTGTCTTGCCTAAATATTTCTTGTTGGTTCTGTAATAGTGCTAGAATAAAAATCCCGAAAAACAACTTTTTTACTATTTCCCGTATACACCTTAATATACTATCATCAATAAGATTATAATTGGACTTGTTAATGAGTTCCGATGAACACATTTTCGTCCTGAATTTGGCTTATTTCGACTAACAAAACAGTTTTTTTTCTTTTTTCGTTTTTACGAACTTTGAATGCTTACATCTCAGAAACGATACCTACAAAATCATTTGAACTGACACATTGTTCTAACGACCTATCCCACTATAACATAATAAAATTTTAACCAATTTGACCGAGAACCAATTTCCCCCATGTTTTCTTGCGGGGTACTTTCTTTATATTATTTTTAAAAACAAAAAAGTTATAAGGGCGAGCCACCTTCCTAGGCACATATCTGCGGATCGTATCCTCATCTATTTTTTGGCTACACATTTGCAAACGGTTCCCATCATCAAACCACTATTTAACACCTCGACACGTGTTTCAGTCACCAAGAGACCATCTTCTGGAGGAAGATTAAACTCATCTTCCTCCAGAGGGCGAGCGTAGTTCCTCATAAATTCTTCTGTAACAAAATTGTTTATTTCAGAGAAGAAATATTGAACGAGATTCCCAATCTAGAAAAGGGCCTGGACGCCTATCTGGAGCTCAACGTCCAGATTTCTGAAATGGAGGGCGAACTTCAAGATCTTCACCAGCAATTGGCGCTCGTCAAAGAAGCTGAAGCGCAAGGACACGGTCACTCCTTGTACGCGCTCCCTTCACTTTACGACGCCTATCATAAAAACCAATTAACCGTAAGCAACGCGAGAAAAGACCTGACCGGTATCGTCGACGATTGCGAAAGACACATAGAAATATACACCAGCCTCCTGGCTTCTTACGAAAGACAGCAGTTTTCCCAGTGGTTGGTCGATATAAAGATGAGCAATAGCGAAGATAGTATGCGCATCTTCGATTTGGTGAAGGAGTTTCTGCATAACGCCGGCAAAGATGACGTGGTGGCTAAATGCGAACAGTCCGAGCAGGAAGTTTTCCGGTTGTCGCAGCACATGAACATGGTGGTGAGGAAGTGCCTGCAGATTTACCAAGATTACTTTTCCATCATAGCGCAGTGCCCAAAATCCTACCTCGAGTCTCATAGGATGTACCTGTACCTGAAGTGGTCCAAGTTTCTTCTGGAAACGAACAGCTTCAACAGCTGTGACGTGGTTTACGAGAAGATAAGACAGTTTATAGAGTCTTCTAAAATAATCAACCCTCACGTGGTTACCGTGGCTTTCAGCCTGGATGCTTTGTACAAAGAAAATGTGATGCAAGTCAACAAACTGTTCGAAGAGTTATCGACTATAAGAACGAAGGAGAGCAGCACCGCGCTAGAAGCGATTTACAACAACGCCAAACTGGGGATAAACACGTTCCTCAACTCTGAAAAGGGCGCGGTCAGCGCTTTCGAGTTCGTCATCGCCAGCGAATTGATCCTGCTGAACAGAAACTTGTTGACTCTCGAGATAGCTGCGCAGCGCAGCGGCGATTGGCTGATCAATCTGACTTCTCGCGAAGGTGATTGGTTCTTGGACGATCTTCTTCTTCACAGCACCAGAGCCGTGGAGATGGTTAGCAATTTGCCGCCCAAGCAGGAGTATGACGAAAACTTCTGCAAAATTTTGAACGGCATCAGAATCGCGAGTAACATCTACAAGGGGTTGTTCGAATTGAATTTCAACTTCCACACTATTATTCTTCCCGAGTCCATTAAAAAGATTCATTGCGAAGAGTCGTCTGTGATAGAGTTGATCAACGACTTGAATAAGGTGATGGTGGATGTTGGGATTTCCATACCGGATATGATTGTGCAGTTGGAGAAGTTGCTGACTTGCGTTCTTATGCAGATGGATTATGACGTGAGTGATTTTTTTAGTAATTTTTAGTAATCAACCTTTGCGGTCCTTTGTTGGAGCAGCCCCGACAGTACAATAATATAAATGGACCGCAAAGGGTTAAACTAATCAATAATTTTAAACCAGTAGTACAATGATATATCTTTTTAAATATCATTAATTTTTCATAAACCTCCAATAATATGTTGAAATTACATCATCCCCTCCCATTTACTTAGAAATTCAAGGTGAAGTTTTTGAAAAAATACACATTGTTCAATCGGATTCCATGTATAATGGAACAATTTAATTTTTTTTAAATGTAACATAGGTATCAGTGGCACAAATAGCATGATTCACATTGAATGTTGCAAGAATATGTTGATAAATATAACAATTCTAATTCCTACACACATTTAATAATAATAATAAATCTCCTAAGGTGGCGCACGGAGTCAGTAACAAGGCCTATCCAGAACACGTGGCTAATGACCATAGCAGTCGATGCCAAGACACCAAAGAAAAAAAATAATAAATCTTCTTTATTACTTCCAAACATTTTTACAAATGAAGCAATACACAAATTAAATAAAGTTGATAGTTTGAAAGCAAAGGGCGAAGTTTATTTTTTGCTGTGTAAACACACCCAAAAATATTCTACTTAACCCTCAACAGCCTGTGCATTCATACTGATAAATCAATAGAGTATAGGTTCTTGTGGTTTTCAAAAAACTGAACCTTCTTAAAAAAATGAACATGAATAATATATCTAATGAAACTAACACATTGAATAGAATAGAAATGTATTGACAATTTAAGGTACAGGTAGAACATATGGCACGTCATAATATGTATTCAATAAATAACTAGGAAAATAATACAATAAAATTACATATACAAAATTGGTTAAAACAAACAGAGTAAATCAACAGATAAAATTAAACATTCACAAACAGAAAAACATTGTTAAAACCTACTATCAAGTAGTACATAATATGACAAGTCATAAAAAAAGTTATAATAAAAAAGCGAGTAATATAATAATATGAATACTATACAAATGACATAAACTTGTTAAAAACATATATAGAAATTTCAACTCATAAAATTACACATTGGTTCGAATGATACATAATAATAATATTAAAGTTTATTATTCCCGAGAAACAATAATACGTTTCATAGGAAACACCAATAATTGATATATTGAAAACATTGTTAATTTATAATAACTTGTTAGTCGTGTTGGAGACGACATGTAGTTTTTTTTCTCTAACAAAAATTTAATTATGCCATTGTCAAAGGAATTATGAACACCTGCCAAATTTCAAGTTGATCGACTAGAAGTGGATCCAAATTCATTTGCATGATAAGTTAATATGAATTTTCATCAAATTTCGGCTACCAATTCAACATAACTGGAATTATTTCCCATTATAAAAAAAACTCATTGTCCCTATCTAAACAAAACTTTTAATTACAACTTAATCTGCCTAATGGATCCCTCTGTAACACTCAGTTATGGTTTGAATCAATTATATTAATGAAATATTTCGTTATATTCATAATAGAACCGCCTGGTTGATAATAGTTCATTCTACCTGGAGTTTCGGGTTTATCGTCTCCAAATGGTGAGGTGAGGTATAAAACTTCAATGCTGAATTTTTAATGATTCCAGACGTGAATGATATACAGGACTTTGCAACGATTCAGAAATTATTTTAATGACACTGTAGCTGAAATTATTTTGTGAAATTTTAGGATATCTTTACCGTAGAATCTTCAATAAGCTTACAATAAAATGTTTAGTATACAGTGGAACAAATTCATTATTTCTGAATATAAAGATATATCGGAAAAATCCTCGGACAGGTCGATTTTCTTTTCCGATGGGCCAATTTTTGAACCCCACCCAAAATATATAGGGTTTTCCGCAATTGAGTAAAAATGACTTTGGTGATATTTTTAAATTGGACACCCAGTATATTTTTCCATATTTGGTTAGGGATCGTCATTACAAATCCAGTGATTCCAAGTTTGATGGGATTATGTCAAACGGCTGCGGAGATATGGCCAAAAAACTTCCTCGTATGTCTAATGAGTATGACTGCGAGACTCCACACGATTCAGAAGGTTAAAAGTAAAGGTAAAAGTCTCTGTCGCACTCATTGGGTATATGAAGAAGTTTTTTGGCCATATCTCCGCTGCCGTTTGACATAATCCCATCAAACTTCGTATCACTGGATTTGTAATGACGATCCCTAACCAAATATGGAAAAATATACTGGGTGTCAAATTTAAAAATATCACCAAAGTCATTTTTACTCAATTGCGGAAAACCCTATATATTTTGGGTGGGGTTCAAAAATTGGCCCATCGGAAAAGAAAATCGACCTGTCCGAGGATTTTTCCGAAATATATTTATATTCAGAAATAATGAATTTGTTCCATAATTTAGCGTCTCACTGTATATTTATATAGTGGATATTAATGAATTATTTTGTTCATCTCTCTGGATTGCCCAAAAATAATACAAAAACGGAACATGAATAAATTATTATTGTACAAACTACACAGAAAACGATTCGCTAATACACTAGCTTCTCCAAGTGAAGAAGTTACTGTCTTAGAAAAACATGTTTGATTAAATAAAGTTTGTTAAGACCGAATCGTTTTCTGTGTAGTTTGTACAATTACTTAAGAAATACATTAATAATAGTCTACAATATAAGGAAAAATTACACTACGAAATTTAGATTTTGCCACAACTATTCACTTTTAAATGGTATTTGAAGTTTATCGAAATTCCATAAAATTCAATTGACAACATTCATCAATCACCATTTGACAGGACTAAGTTACCTACTTGTCTGACTCGCTTTGTAAAAGAACGGTTTTTCTCAGGTCAGAGTTTCCGCAGGTGTGCAGGAAAATGAAATACAAACTTCAGTTTTATTGAGAAAATTTACTCTTCATATACATGGAATTCGACTCCAGGTTAAAGTACAAGAATCGTATGATTTTCATCTGATAAAATAAATAATATGAGATACGATAATTATTGAAAAAGATGGAACATTTGACCGACAAAAATAACATTACTCACCTAGAATAATTAAACATATTTTGAGCTAAATGCAAAAATCTATTAAGCTGAAGGAACAGAAACCAACAGAATTTGTGTTCTCGATCGTATTAGTAGCTCGGAAAAAACAATCAAATAAAAGATCTTCTTAAGATCTGTCGGTATAATTTTTTTTTGGATTTTATACATACGCACTGAGACATAGGTATTTTGAATGCTCGCAGATACTGGCAGAAAATTACGATGGCAAGGTAGATAACCTAAATAATAATACTAATCTTACTGTACCCGCACAGGCTATGCCTTTAAGTACACTATACGAGTGTTTATGAGGGAGTATTATTATTATCATTAATATACTTATACCGAGTATATTGAAAGTAATGGCGGTATAAGCAAATACAGGTATAGTAAAGGGTACAGTAAGCGCCTTGTTACAGCTTGGATTTCGATTTTTTTTAATGCGTTTGCCAAAAATTCCGATATATTAAAATAGAAACTGGTGCACTCAAGACAAAGTTTTATTGCAATTTTGCGTAAATTCCAAAATCCATTCATGGGGGTTGCGTGTTTGCAGGAAATTAAAACGAACTTTTCGGAAAACTCCTCAATAGACATTTTCAAAAATCTAGTCCCAGTGCTCCCAGTAGTTTCCCATATAAGATTCAGCTCATTGTGAAAAACCTATGTTGGTATACCTATATGGAAATATTATAAACGTTTTGTTACAATTTCAAAAGTAATTAATTTTTTTTTATTCTAGGCCACGTATGACTATGTTTTGGAGCGTGTTTCTTTCACGAAACTTCAGTACTTGGCATTGATACCGTCTCAGTCAGAATCACTGAGTCAAGGAAAAATGCTTTTAATGGGTTTCAACGGGCTTTTCGATAAATTGACCCAAGAAATCAACAACGTAACCATCACTTTGGGTAACGTGGATATCCCGAAGTCGTGGAAAAGACTCGACCACGTAAAAGAGGCTCGAAATATTGCTCCTCACATATTCAACACTCAAGTTCGTAGCATACTGGAAGATATATTCTTCTTGAAAAGACTGAAATCCATAGTAGATTTCTTCACTTTAGCCCAAGAGATGTGCAGGTCCTTGAAAGGAGTTGGATCAGGAATAATTTTCAACGATGAACAACTGACAAAACCTATTAAACAGTATATTGCTGAATTTATTTCAAGAAAGTTATTGGGTATATTGCCCGAAGCTATAACGTACGCGGTATGTTTTCTCTTGCAGAATTTGGGGTTAGACGTCACTCACGAAATCGAACAGAAAGATATCGGAGCGGAAAGTAAAGTACCTTTGGACGAATTGTACACGAAATCTTGGAATATTTTATTGAAAGACGGGACTTTCTCACAGAACGTGCTGTCGCAGGCATCAAGTCTAGAAACGAATTTGAAACTGGCCTGGGAAAAGATACAGGAACCGAAAAAAATCGAACAAAAACTAACCGTTCTGCAATCTAGTGCGCTGAGGTTACAAAGCCAACTTGCAGTTCACAACATGATGTTCGATGAGGTCCTTCAGTTGCAGAACTTCACGTCAATCAGGTCGAAATTCATCATGGACATCCAAGGCGAAGTAGGATCTCTGAAGAGTATTTATCGCCAACTGATAGAAGCGAACAATAATCAACAGAAATTGATCGAGAAAGCCGATCAACGGTTGAACTGGGCGAAAGGAGCAAATCCTAACGTGATCGAAATATCCGCAGCTTTTGAAAGTGCCATAGAAACTAGGAATATGCAGTTGAATCTGGAATTGAAAATCGCGAATAGTATTCTGTCATCTTACAGCACTGTTTTGAAACACGAATTTTTCAGAAGCATGTCCGCGGAACCCACTAAGGAATACGAAAAAATGTTTTTGAAGTGTTTCGAAGGTTGGAGGTTGTCCTGCCAGTACATAGACTCCAAAATCGAGTCCCTTTCGGCCCCTGAAGAGAGTTTGTTGAAAATGTTCACTCCCGAAATAGTCAACGATCCGAAGTGGTTGCACAGAATATCGGAAATCTTGACTGATACAATAACGGTGGCTCAGAAAAAGTTGAAGGAAAACAGAGCCTCCAGTTTTACGGACAACGACGGTCTGATGTCGCTTATGGACAATTTCAAGACAATCTACAACAACCATTGTAGGCTTTACTCCGACGTGAAAGGTTTGATAAAGTCGATGACGAAAATTGATGACTACAGCATTCCCACTCAGCACTTCTTGCAGGAATACCGACAATACACCGACAATTTTTCAATGTTATTCTCCAAATTCAAAAAGGAAATCAATAAAGAAGAAGTGAAAGAACTTTTGGATCACATGAACTTCATCAGAGATCATACCCCGGCAGTGTACGAGGAACTGTTGAATTTAGAATCGGCCAAGAAGAGGGCACAGTTGATTAGGCAGAAGGCCATAGAGAGCTCCGACCGGGCCATATCGCAGAAGCAAGAGAGCACTACGAAGGGACAACAGAGTAATGCTTATGCTATGAAGGTGTGGCGTAGAGTTAAGATGAAGTTAGAAGGGAGAGATCCTGATCCAGGGAGAAAGAGCACCGTTCAGGAACAGGTAGGTTTTCTTGGGCTCATTTTAGTATTCTTTCTTTGAATTAGATGTCAAGGAATAATTTAAGAATTGCGTCCCCAGGTGTAATTCATTGTCGTGGCATTAGCCAGGGAATCAGAGGCGAACTCAACCTTCTGTTTTGGGCTTTTGGGAGGAATCCACCTTGAATTTGAATAAATTGTTTTCTTCTTTCGAGCTAAATTATCTGAAACATTTGGGTGAATAATATTACTAATTATCTTGGGGTTGGGGAAAGCAGCCTCAAAAGCGAGTGTTTTGAATAATTCACTTCAAGAGAAGTGAAAAAAGATATTCAAATGGCTAAACGAATATTTTCCACCCATGTTCACTCGAAAACTATAACTTTGTGAATGCCAAAACAGGTTGATTTTTGTTTTCAGGGAAACACATAATGTTGATAAATTCAATGATATACAACTTCATTTCCCTGATGGAGGCAACTTAGTCCAATGGAACACATAATGTTGATAAATTCAATGATATACAACTTCATTTCCCTGATGGAGACAATCATAAGGCGTTTTTTCACAGGAAAAGTTTTTTTCTCATCGGTATATGTATTTTTGGTCATTGAATTCGATTTTCAACTTTGTTACTCCTTCAGATTTGAGCTAACTTCTGGTTGGATGAACCTAATCTTTGACTAGGTGAGAGACTGACTCCTGCCCTTTGATAGTATTCACAGTTGTCCTGTTGAACATTTGTATATGTACTTCATGTATGCTTTACCGTGGTGGTAGAGCGTTCGCCTTTGGAGCGAAGGGTCGAGGGTTCAAAGCCTCGCATGGTCATCGGTCTCGTGCATGGCATCACACGTTTAAAGGTAAGGGCTGCGTCTTCCCTAGTTCACACAAGTCTCTCGAAGACTTCCGAGGGTTGCGCGTAGGGGTGCAATCGGTTGACGGAAATAACAATTTTATAACAACAAAAAAAAATTTATATATCAATAAAATAAATTTTTATTATTAATCGCAAAAATGCGTTTTTTTACGGTCTTCGCTTATAGCTCCCGATCGATGATTTTTTTATTATATCCAGTATTGGGGTCTTTTATTATGTACATAAGGTATAAGTTCATAAGGTATTGTGCTGGTACTTATTCCGCAGAAGGGTTCAGGTATAAATGATGTTTCAGTCACTTTTTTGCCAGTTCCCTTTAAAAACAGTGAGTTTTGAAGGAGATTTGAGAGACTTGTGTACGTAATTCATGTACATTATCACTATCCTTACTTCTCTTAGTAAAAGCAGCAATCAGTTTTTCGTTAGGATACTGTTTCTAGTGATTTCTATTGAACCTCAACTTGAGTACACCTTTTCAACAGAACTACCTTTCAATACCTCTCGTTTTATTAGCCGCAATAAAAGTATTCACCCCCCTCTTCACCCCTCACGAAAAATAAAGAGAGTTGTCAAACATGCAGTAATAATTGGCAACACGTTCAACAGTGGTGATCTGGCCAAACTAAGTTAGCACTGTTGGTAAAACAGATTTCTCGTCGGTAACCGATTGAGACAAGGCGGGTGTTTTAACCGTGTATCTTGGTTCATATACTTTATAATTAATGGATTTGCCATTTCTGTATTTCTGTAATGGGTTGTATCATATGAAATACAGGAATGGCAAATCAAAAACTTATAAAATATATACGGTAATCGATTCGTAGAACCTGTAAGATCTTGGAGGTTAAAATAAAAGAGTTTCAAAGTAAATCTTTATTTGGTGAAATCAAGAACAAAATCTAAGTATATAAAACAGGAATAATAAGTTAAACGCTATAAAAACATATTTTATCTAGAACTAGTACAACTGCAAAATAATAAAACTCTGAAAAACCACAAAAATTAAAATAATGTTTCCTCATCACCAAATCAAGACTATATAGATGACTACTGCAGGGAATACCAACAAAACAAACAAACAAATACAATAAAGTATAAATAAATAATAAACTCTGCAATACAAACAAAAAATAATAATATTCAGATGGTGATAGGTCAAGTCCATAATATAATTTGTAATATTAATTTTTCGATGGCAATAACAGTAAGATAATCATTCTGAAATTATTGCGTATTTGTTACAATGAGAAATCCTTATATCAACAATAAACTTCTGATTTCTGACAAATGTCGAGATGAAAAAGTATCATGTCATCAGTCGATTGCGGGCAGCGCCTCCATGCGCGACTGGCCTGCGCAAAAATTGGTGGATAAGATCGCTAGCGTTTCAGTCTCTTAATTTTGAATTTCTTTATGGCACACACAAATGCCGCGTTTTTTGACCACCAGAGTTTATATCTACTAGCAGAAGAAGTAGAGTACCATAAAAACGTAATTTCAGGGTTTCCAGTAGAGGTCAAATAATTCTAAAATTTCCTAAACCACTGTAAAGAGTTTGAAACTTATATGTTTCATTACTATATTTTTTTTTCAAGTTTACCCGCATCAACCATTAAGGTTATTAGCGGGGTTCGATACATTCTATATTTCACATAATACATTGATACATTTCAGGAAACTAATTAGTTTATCAATGTTCTGTGGCACGAGGATTGTTCGTAGGTCACGAGGTAGGCCGATAACATGTCTCTGTTGTTGGTACACTGGACAGTCCAGGAGAATGTGGTTCACGTCGAGATTTGTTTGGCAGGTTTCACATCTTCTAGGCTCGTCTTGTTGAAGGAGGTGTTGATGTGTTAGTCTTGTATGGCCAGTGCGGAGCCTGGAGAGGGTCACTTGATATTTTCTACACAGTCCCATGTATTGTATAGGAGTCATATTTGGATTTATTTTTAGTAATCTATTATTTGTTTGTTCATGCCATCTGTCTCTCCAGAGATTTTGAATATATGCTTTAATACTTGGTTTCATATCTGTATATGGGATTTTTGTTATGATTCTGGAGAGTGGATCTACGCTAGCATTTTTTGCAGCCATGTCCGCCTTCTCATTACCAGGGATGTCTATGTGGGCTGGTATCCACACTAGTTCGATGTTCTTTCCTTGGTTCCTCATCTCGTACAGCTGTGTCTTGATTTTCTTCAGGATGGGATGTTTAGGGTAAAGCTGCTTGATGCCCTGTACAGAACTCAGGGAATCCGTGAAAATTACCGTGCTCTCAGCATTGAGATTTGTTGTCAGATCAATGGCTTCCGCTATCGCCTGTAGTTCTCCTGTATAGACTGAGCTTTCTGGAGGGAGACTGAACTTATATATGTTGTTCTCTGATATGACTGCTGCGCCAATTCGTTGGCCATTACATGTCTTAGAGGCATCAGTGTAGAGAGTATTGAACCCTCTGTATTTAGTTTCTATCTCGTAGAATTTTTGTAGGAGTTCAGGGTTGGAGGTCATGGGCTTGGGAAAGAGTGTGAGGGAAGTATTACAGGGAGGAATTTTCACAAGCCAGGGTGGTGGACATTCTTCGTGAGCTGATAGGGTGTTGGTGAAAGTGAAACCATGTTTTTTGACTCGTACGTTGAAAGGGTATCTGGTGCTTCTATTCTGTCGGAGGGCATTGTTAGAATAATTCGAGAAGGTGTGTTCATGAGTCGGATGTTTATTATCTGTAGATATTTTCGAGGCGTATGCTAGGCTTAGATATTGACGTCTCGACTCCAGGGGTGGTTCGTTTGCTTCAACATAAAGGCTCTCCATTACTATATTGACTATGAATGATTTGGTTGCATCAACAACTTGCACAGTCAAAATAGACAATGGAAATAGGTGCGAGTAGTATTATATCTAATTCGAGGATTATCTAGGCGAGAATATTTGAAGTGAAATAATAAAGTTGTCATATGTAAATTCCTTAAATAATTATCACAGAGGTTCTCAATGAATTGAGAATCAAAATGAACCCACCTTCTAAATTACATAAGTACATAAATAAAACTCGTACAACCTATAAGTTAAACATTTACATCTATAACTTCAATTACGTCCATAGCTGTTCACTATCAAAATCGATTTAATAATATATGTGAGTGAATGAAGTTTTTTGAACTTCAGTATACAACCAAACTGAAATGAGCAGAGATTAAATCCATAGTTTCAATGTCAATAGTGTCAATTTTTGCTATGATTTTTAAGTTTTCTTTTTCACCTAATTATGTACTTTTGCTCAAATTTGATCGTAGCGAACGTAGATAGAGAATATTTGGTGTCAAAAGAATAGCGATGTCAAATTCTACTTCTACGAGTAAAACATTTCTGCCTACAATAAAACCTCCACATAGAGTCACTACTGTCTCAAATGAGTTCACAAATTAAGTGAGGTAAAGTGATGGTAGCCCATTAAATAGGGTGAATCGAGACAATTGATAATTACCGTCACTGTAATTAGTTTTGATTATTATGGCAATTCAGGTACATAATTCGGAAAATAATGATCCAATGTTTTCAATAATGAATGTTTTGGGTTAATACTATAACTATTCTGAGGATTAAAAACGCAATAACAATAAAAATTTGGAATATTCACGCTCGGCTGCAATTTTGTCTCGTACTATGTAATATTCGTAACAATTATCATCATTTCTATATTGTTGTATCTTTAATATTCTTAACGTAGGTTCATTCGGAATCATATAAAGTTCATATCGCACTGTCAAATCGGCATTTCCAGCGTTTTTCACAAAAAGAGGTGGCAAGTTGAAAATCGGATTCAGCTACTAAAAATACATATAAAACTGTTGAGAAAAAAACTTCCGGAATTTTTTCCTGGAAACGTTAATTTCCGATCTTGTATGCTGGGAGTAACTTCCCTATCACGAATCATTATATGAAAGTAATTTATGCATGATTTTCAAGCCCTTTCAGTTTTTTTTAAATATAGGTACTTAAAAATTTCCAAAATCGATTGATTATAAAACCGAGATATCCGATATGTTGTTTATATAATCCTACAGAATCGTCAGTGTTTATTTGTTTTGTTCATATCGGTTTCAACTGCTGGGTTTATTCACCTACGTCAATTAATATTTGTGTTTTTAAAGCGAAACAATCTGAAAATACTCTCCGAGTATAGGCCTGATTTTTTTGTGTTCAGGTGGACTATGTATTCCATGAGGCAACCAGTCTGGACAACCTAGCTTTGCTGTACGAAGGTTGGACCCCATGGGTGTGAGAAGCAACCTAATGATGGGCAGTGAGGCTGCCGCCTGGGTCTCCTTCAGTTCTAGTAGAGCGCGCCAACGTATGAGTTGCGGCAAGTGGAAAAAGCAGCATCGTCATCTCATTATACTTGCTTCCAGACCAAGTCGCTTAGTTTTATTGTTTTTGCAAGAAATCAAGATGTTATGTCTGTCGAAGGTGGTCTGAAAAAAAAACCAACAAAGAATACGACTTTGCAATACCAGTAAAACTTTGCTGTTTGCATCATAGCAAAATGTTCCGGTAAATGCTGCTTTTCATTTTATTATCAAAGGTGTTGTCAGAATTGGCAAATTAAATAAAAAAAAGTAAAAAGCTGTCGACAGCGACAGGTTAAGTGTGAAACTGAAGTTTATTACCTAAAAGTGGAGAGGTAACTGCCATTTCCCAATTAATATTAGATAGTTCGTACTTAGATTCACCTTTGTATCAGCAATATTTTTATTTTGAAGTGATGGAATTGAATAAACTGATTCATATCTTTAATTTGTGGAAAAATCAATACCAAAGGTAATTTCCACAATAAGATTTACGATACATCAAAATCCAAATTTTAGAAGGGGGATCAAAACTTTAGGAAACTCCTGAGACAAGTCAATTTTGAAATATAAAAGCTTTTACTATTCTACACAAACCTTAATCATCATTGGAAAAAAAATTACATGCTATGTTTGTTTATGAAACTGCAACACTTAAATATGTTGATAATTGTTTAATGGCCAAATAGTTTATTTATTGAAATAAGCTAGGGGTGATGCCGCATTTTACACATATCTAATTCAAAAGACTAATATCAAAACAATAGATACTTATTACTATAACATTCCTCAATGGAATAAAATAACACAACAAAAAAAGACATTTTGAAAAATCAGATTATCAGATTATATTTCTAGTGCCCCACTATCAAGCAACTTATGGCCGATTTCACCAACTAATTCCTAAAGTTAAGAAATACCTAAATGGAATTTAGGAATGCCCAAGTGCAATTTGCGGTTCACCAAGCGTTAAGTAATGCTTAAAAGTGATATGAAATACCTACCATTCACTCTTAAGCATTACTTTACGTGTGGTGAAACGCAAGTTGCACTTGGGTATTCCTAAATCCGATTTAGTTATTTAATAACTTTAGGAATCAGTTGGTGAAATCGGCCATTAGGGCTTGATAGTGAAATCAATAAGGTAAAATGCAGTTTTTTTGTGAAAGATATAAAGCATGACTACAAGTATACGAAATTGTGAAAGCATTGTGATGTTTGATAAAAAGGTGAATTTAAGTAATAACGCAATCTGTATGTGAGTGGGATGATGAGTCGATGTATTTCACAACGCAAGTGATTCATGATACACAAAATTTAATTTTATGAGTCCAAATGTGTGGTAGATGCAAATTAAAATCAATTAATTTTAGTTCAACATCGGGAGACAAGAAAGTCTGAGTGCCAAGAAAACTTAATCAATTATATCTTTGAGGCACTTGGTCTTTTTCTAGAGTGACAGGGATGTTACAAGCTGTTTAATTATTTTCTAGCTCAAACTCCCATAAAGTTACGAAAAAGTCCATGCAATCGAAATTGTCTGTCGGTTTGTGAAAGTTTTAGGCCTAAACATTTTTTAGAATCCATTCAATATTATTTTTGTACATAATCTTACCTCAAATCCGTAAGAACTGGGGAATCGTTTATTGTTGTTTCCTAAATAAATTGCAAATCAAATCATGGAGAGGCCCTGTATTTTTTCATATATGAAAATACTAAAAAGAACTTTAAATATTATCTAATTGAAAGTGTTATTGTTAAAAATTGAGGGAATTTTACTAGACTCCCCTATTGAAATATTATATTTTTTGTATTTTTTTTTCGTGAATGTCCCAAATCAAAGTTGAAACTTGAAACTATTATTGATATAAAAATATTCAGAGAACTTGTGAAGAATCTTGAAATCTATATTTATTCTTTTTTTAAATTCAATTTCAAATTTGTATTACCAAAATTGCCGTATATCCAATTTTGTATAAATATGGGAAGGATTTCAGGGCTTGAGACTTTTCAGAAGATCCATAGCGGCATTTTGGTAGAAATTTTGATATTTTCTCAACATAGTTGGCTCAGGCTATGGTGACAATTCACCCAGTAAAAATATATATTTTGAAACTCGTATTACCAGAAATGTTTTCCCACGAGATATATCATATATAAGAAGACTTCTGTTTTCCTATATATTCATTGAAAAACATTTTTTTCCAGCCAAACTTCTTACTTACTTAAAAAAAAAACATAATTATGGTATTTGATAATACTCCATTCTCATTTAATGAATTGAAAATTAATCTTCTTATAACTCAGCAGCAATGTTTTTGAGTTACCTCTATTTGTAAAATCTGCTGTAATGATTTTTAATTAATAATTTTTTGTACACGAACAGAATATACAGAAAAATAATTGACTTTAGTTAATAATCCAGATTCCTAGAATTATCCATTCCCCTAAATAGTTCAATACTTGTGCGTGTTCATGTGAATGATGCGTTAGTATTCCGAAATATGAATTTTCTAATTTCGGTCTTGAAAATCACATCCTCTGAGATTTTAAATGCCACACACGCATTTTGAGACAATGGCTCATAACCATAATTTTTGTGTATTTCTGAATTGCTGAAGAACAAGGTGTATTACAGTTAACTGTTACAACAAGGGATATAAATGTCGTAAGTAAGCTAGAACATATTTTTAGATGTTCAATCAAATATTATCTTATTCAGTGAAAGTAAAAACAACGTAACCATTTATTGTTTTTATGTATCTACTGTTTCAATTAAAATTTAGGATATTTTATTTTAGTAGTTGATTTTATGGAAATTGTGATGAACATTCAGAAATATATATTAACAACTTATTGTATTTCAGCTGTGTAGAAGCTGATCATTTCAAGAGATCATCATTGTATATGTTTATTACTATTTCCTGTTTATTTTCAAAATATAGAATTGCCTGCATTTCCAGCTGTCTTCATACCTACCCTCATTAGTTTTTCTCAATCTGTTTTATGTTTTTTGCAATCCCAATACGAGGACAATCAAAACAACAAGCATTAATAATTCATTTATTTATAACCAACAGAATAAATTTAAAAGTACAAGTAAACCTACAGAAATATATCAAAATTTCACAATATCACAGATTAAAACTTATTTACATATTAAAATCATAAATATTAAGATATGATGAACCCTTCGAGAGTTGGCACCACAAGATTTATTTTATCTCTCTGTTTTATTTTAGATAAAAACAGTCGAGGTGTAAAAAAAATAATATAGTACTCGGACATCTGAGCACAAAACTCAAAGTTCTTTTTGGGATTGTTGAGTTACGACCCTTTTTACTCTCATCCACCTACAGTGTAGGCTATTATGGCTAATAACTGTCAGAAAACAACTACCTCCTGGCTAATACCCTAATGGGTATTGAATTAGGTATATCAAAGAGATACTTGTGCAATGTTCCTCATTGCATAAGACACTATTGCAAGTGCTTCCTGTAATCAGCAAAATTTTGTTTTGACTCATACAGGGGGACCAACTGCAGACTCGGTTTGATGTTTTGCCCCTCATCATTGCAAGAGTATGGCAATACAGACAGCATTGAGGTCATCTGTTTCTCGTCTGATTATCACCCTTGTCCGAATCAAAACAAAATTCTGCTAGTTGGTTACAGGGAGCACTTTCAATAGGTGGTGCAATAAGGAACATAGCACACCGGAAAATAATAATAGTCGTCCTCTACCACCCGCACAGGCTATGCCATTGGGTTGACTCCATGAGTGTTTATGGGGAAATATTATCATTGTCTGCTTGATATAATTCAATACCTGTTGTGGTATTAGCCAGGGGTGTTTTCTGGTAACCACAAATATTATAATACATTACTGTTAGGCAAATTACATCTTAGGTCTGGTCCTGACGTGTGCACTAGCCGTGTAAGGGCGGATAACATATTTTACTCATTGATCATAATATTATAGTAAACCTCATATTTAGTCCTTGAGAAAATTGAGTGCGAAAAGCAAAGTGCAAGTGCAAAATACCTAGAATGTCATTAAACACGAATTAACCAGATTGTATAATAATTTGATTATGCTCAATCCTGTATAAAAGGTTTGTCCAGAGGCTTAGAGGAGTCTAATATGACTGTTATTCCGATCCTACTTAGTGCTTACAGTTCATAATCTGCTCATCATGTGTCTTGAGACAAGATTTGCCAAACAGTATGTGAAAATAAGTTGAATGTATATATTATTTTAACAAGCACCTATTTTGTTGGTGTTTCTGGAAGGATGGATGAATTTGGTAGTACAATTTTCTTTCAAGGATTTTATGAGCCTGTGGCCGTTTTTTCAGGAGTCCAACAACATGTTATTGATTCATTGTTTTTATAATGACTCTATATCAGATAGTTATTTATGATACAAGTTCGCAAAGGATGACTTTTTTGTATGACCGTGAACAAAGTAGTATTGAGAAATTGTTGGAATTGTTGAATGTTTTATCTTAAGATGTTTTCTTCGTGTATTCAAATTGACTTCTAAGTAAAATCGTTGAGTTAATAATATATGTCAATTATCAAAAAGTGCTATATTGCTGAATAGAGAATTGAAAATCCTTTTAAACGCGGTATCAAAGCTAACCCTTTTCATTTAAAATTTTTATAGGGGTAGCTATTACCCCTAGGGGGTTAAAGGGGCAGGTGAATTATTTTATTGAGAAAGTGTAGTTTCATATATAAAAGTGACCTGTTTCAGGATTTTTCATTTGCATTCAAAATTCCGTAGAAAATGAATGTATCCGTTACTTTAGGACCTCACTGTATAATTTGCACACTTTCTGAAAGTATCAAGCAATGTAGACCATCTATAGTTTTTTGGAAATATCTCCAAAATCTGATAATTTAACTATGTAAAATATATTTATTACATTAAATAAATAAGGCTTGCTTTATTTAATAAATGTGATAAATACATATTTTGTCTCACGCTTTGTCTGGAGCAAAAGAAAAGCGAGAGGAGTGCTCCAAGAGAACAAGTGCGACAAAGTGTTTTATAAAACCCGTGCAATATTATATTTTTCATATATTTGAAGAATTTTATTGAAAAAAATAAAATGGGTTTGATAACAAAATAAATGGTGAATGAGATTTGACCAACAGCTGCAAAGAAAATTATTGTCTCTTTTTGAAAATCACCAGTTTCTTAATATTTATTGAATTATTCTGAAGTGAATAACTACTATTATGTTGAGCTTATTATAATCTCTAATAATACCAACCTCGCAAATGAAATGAAACAAAGCTTTATCTTCTCGAAGTACTTTTTGGAACCTAGAGATGGTGCTGGATGGATATATCCTTCAGTGTTTATATTAGGAACTACCAGCTTAAGCCGAAAGGATTTTTTATCAAATTGGGCGAGCTAGCCTTTGCTGATGATTGGCAATAACCATGAAACTGGTATATAGATGTTCTTCCATTTGAATCAAAAATTATTTTGGTTATGTTATAAGTTTTAGAGAGCATTGCAAAACGTTTCTTATAGAAAATTTTGCAAAGAATCTACCAGATTTAATTCAATAGTCGTACGGATAGTAGTTGTTTTCTGCTAGAGACTTGCCGACGAAACTAACTATTGTCTAGAGTTTTGCGGAATATTGGATGTATACATCAGCTATTTTTTGTTCATTCTTTAAGGAAGTTAATTTGAATTAGCATCATGGAATGTGAACAAAAAATGGTTTGGTAAAGGGGAAACATATCATTTGTTCTCATTGTGTAACACCATCCGCCATGCCACTTTTCAGTAGTAGTAGTATTAATTTTAAATTTATTTCAGAGATTAAAGACTTAAGACTATAATTTTCCTATTTTGAACTGAACACTAATGACGGAAATCATTTTTCGTCGATTTAAAGCCCTAAAAATTTAGTGATAATGGTATTATTATAGATTTAAATGTTTGTTCCAAACAATAACGATTCAATTAAAAATATTGTTTTTTCAAATGTATGGTGGATCTATTAAAATTCAAAAGTAGGTTTGAAAACTTATGCAAGTTGAAATCTCTTTTAGGTCAATTTCAATATTTACATTCTACTATAATCAGCAACCCTTTTGATTTTTCCTTTCACTTCCAAATTTGTAATGGAATTATTATAAATTAAAAACAAAACATCTCCCAAACTGTATCCTTATAGTACCCCATATTTCTAGGTTCAGGTCTATTAATTACTGTCTACTTTTTCTGATTATCAATAAAGTTTGAGATTTCTAAGATAAATCTTCTTCAAACAGTTTTTTAGTTGTTCATCAACTATCAATATAAATTGCATTTCCAAAAGAATTTTCTCTTTTACCGAATTACTCAACCGATCTGTTCATCATATCTCAATCGAAAGCCGCGGAAGCATTTGTGGAATGCCACTAGTGCATGCCATATTGAAACATTTCTCCTATGTACAGAGTATTTACTGAGTAAATAGCATATAACATATACCTCAACCGTTACAACGAGCTGATCACTTCCCGTTTTGTTTCTGCTGCCTTAACAGCTCGTCTATTTGGCCCTTGTACATCTCCTTGACGTCTAGCAAATCCAATTTCAACTCCTCGTTCTCTTCCACTTTCTCTCCGAACAGCTGACACAGAGTGTCGTACTGTCGTTCCAGTTCTTGCAATTTGGTCTTCAGACCGTCGTGATCTTCCGTTCTGCTAGCTAGTTCTTCGACACGGGTTAGTAGAGTAGATATTTCAGTGTTGAGAAGCGACCGTTCTTGCTCTCTCCTGTTGAGTTCCCACTGCAACTGTTGCAATTCTCCTTCGCGCTGTTTCAAATTCGACTGCAGCATTTGCATCTCGAACATGTTGGTATAGCGAGGCGCTGCGCCCACATCAAAAGGTTCGTCCTGGAATGAAAACTAGTTCAAGAAATCGTCACTTGTCTTTGAACACTTATTTGTTATCGCAAAAAAATTTACCATAAATTCTGCTCTATCCCAACTTTGAGTGCCAACGCGTCAGAAACTGTGACCAAGACAGTGTCGATATCTTCACAGCAATTGATTATTTTTCGCCAACATAATACAAGTGTATGAATCAAATTTTATTTGAACTACTTGTGTGCTATAAATGTATTATTTCATTTCTTTAAAATGTTTGTTGTTGACAAGTAAGATAAAAGAGTATAAACCAAATTTAAATAGGTACCACAGACAGACATTTCCTGCACAATGGACCTTTCCACGAGATATGAGAAAACACTGTAATGAGAAAGTATATATGCTAATATCACTCGAGTTTTTTTTCTGACCGATAGTTTCTCTATAACCAGAAGAAAACTTATTCGTGACGTCACGTTCATCAAAATTAGAATTGGCAACGTTGTAAAAGTTTGTACAGCATGGAATCTCAAATTCTCATTCAAATATAATGTGTCGTATGACAGTTGTTATTTGATACCAGGGGTGCGATTACGAACACTCGATCCGTAGTTAGTTTGACATATGTCAGATTTTATCAATTATGAAATCGAATACTATTCAAAATATATTGCAACTTGAGTCGATATCAATGGTCTATATGATAGATATAATTCCATTCTATCTATATTCAAAGAAATTTCATAATTTCGACTTCGTTTCGAATCGGGAACAACCATCGTTCTAGCCTACGTATCGTGACAGCTCTCTTATCGAGTGTTCATAATCCCACCCCTGATGGGTTCGTTTGTCTGTTTCACGGAGCAAACCGTTTGTCTCTGTTTAAGTTGTTTGCCTACATTAAAATTGGAAAGAAGTAAAGCAGTGCCGTCAAATATATATGCTGAACACGAACAGACCCAACGAGATTTCTTATTTGAGGTTAATGTGGTTTTGAAAGTTTTTATTGTTTGTTTATACAATTTTTTTAAATTCCTGCATCTGTATCCCTGCAATAACTGTGAACATGGCCAAATAGTTTACCCGGTTGTCTGAACACCAGTGAAAATTCTGATAAACAATTTTTTATGCACCTAAAGCAGTGAATAAACCCTATGTAAAAAGCGGAAATATATGTTATTGTGAAGATCATTTCCAAGTGAGTATTTTATGTTATGTTATTATTGTATTCAAAGCAGAGTTCAAAGGAAGATTTAAAATTTCAGTCATTGTAAAAAAGACCTTGAACTATCATAACATTTAGGGTACTAGTAAAGATTTAGAAAAATATACTTACAAAACCAAATTCAAAGAGATAAAAGTCAAAATGAAATCCTAGATATAGGTTTATTTGACCCTATGAATAATGAGCACGTTATTACGATTTGCGGTATTGCCAATGCTCGCTTTTCATCAAAGGGAAAGTCCGTTAAGAAAATTTGAGAGCTATGAATACAATAAAAATAGGTAATATGTGGATTTTTTCCTCCGAGTTGATCAAGTGACAAAGTTTTAATTATTTCTCGAAGGTTTATATGAAGCTAAAATCTATATTTATGAGGAGAACGGTATTGCCTGTTTCAGGACCTGGATTATGGTGGGGGGTATTTCCGATGAACGTGACGTCAGCGGCACACTTTCAAATGTGATATTCTTTCAAAATAAAAAAAATATAGCGGAACTCTTTGTTAAATGGACGTTTCAGACTAGAAACTTTCGATTTAAACGAGTTTTGCAATTTATTTTTCGTAAATGTAAAGGTCTATTCAATAAATATTAAATTCATGAATAAATATCCAATATACAAAAATTATTTTCCCTTTCACCACACAAGTAATTTAATTCCTAGGTACGCATTTTGATAATAAAGTTATCTTCATCAGTAGGGATTTCTAAACTAACTGTAAATCGGCATACCAGTCTTATTTGTATCAAATAATTAATTACCAGGAGGTAATCTGTGTACTAGGAAGTGACCCTACCTGATGGACAGGTACAACCCCACCCAATAAACAATACAAATAATTATTCCTTTACTGGTATCAAGTTAAATAGTTTGGAATTTAATGGACCATTATCATTATTAAGCAAGGGTTTCGAAACCCTTGCACTTCCTAGTACACAGATTACCTCATGGTAATTAATTATTTGATATAAATAAGACTGGTATCGAAATGCGCTTCTAGGAATTAAATTACTTGTGTGGTGAAGGGGTAAAATACTTTTTGTTCTGAGTGACACCACAGGCGTCCAATATCCCATTTCCGATTTAAATATAATTTATTTTTAGTTTAAATCAGATGTTCTTTATTTAGTTCGTTCATTTCCATGTATACTATTAATAATAATACATATTGGAGTCAAAAATAAAAAAAGGCTGAAACATATATACATACCATACATCAAATGAAAATTCTTCATAGTAATTTGGTTTTGAAAGTGTCTGCGAAATTTTATTGTTTCATTTTATACTATAAGAGTATCTTGACCTTGTTTATGATTTTTATATCTTATAATATAATTTATATTTTTTTGTTGCTATGACATAGTCAATCAAAACAATGTTCTAGAAGTATACAGAACTCAAAATCATTATTTATTAATTTGTTACTTATATTGTTATCCATTAGAATTCATCATGAAAAATGTGTCATTATTCACTTACCTGTGACCAGAATGAACCAGCCATTGATTCGGATACTGACATCTTTCCTAAGCTTAAAGTTGGTGAATTACTTGCTGTTCGTGGAGAAGTTTGTTCAACAGTAGCAGCAGAGTGATTATCATTACTTATTCTATTTTGGATCTGAAATTGTATACATAAGACAAAGTTGATTCAAACTCAAAGGCAGTTGTGTTTTTTATTTTCTAACTCATCTTACTTACTTGTAAATCCTCAGCTTGTCTCTTTTCCATTTCACTGGTTGACTTTTCTATTGACAGCTGGTGCTGCAGGTTTGACATTTGGAGCTCCTGTTCATCTATTACCTCTTTATTTTTCTTAATGATATCATTCAAATGATCAATCTTATTATTCAGTTCTTGCTCAGTCAATAATCTCTCGTTTTTCTGCTGCTCCAGCTCCATTTCCAGCAGTTCGATTTTGTGATTCAAACTACTCTGTTGACTGTCTATTTGAGACAACTTATATCTCAGTCTAATACACTCTTCCTTAACCATCTTTTCCGAACTGGCAGATGTTTGTAGTTTTGTTTGAAGCTCTCCTGAAACACAAGCTTAATTAAAATACACCCAGGAAGTGCCAAGTGTCTATTTTTCTTTATTGAAACTCAGTGTGTTAAATTAACTTACTCATCTTCATCGATAATTCTTCCTCCATTTTTTCAAAGTTGCTGATTTTTATGGTATGTGTTGCTTGGAGAGTCTCTAGTTGGCGAATTAAGGGTTTGCTAACTTCTAATACTGATTGCGATAATTCTTCATTACGGGCCTCTGCTTCTTCTAATCTCCTCAGCAATTTATTCTTTTCTTCACGGTGCCACTCTTCCTTCTTGAGATTGACTTCTTCTGACTGCCTCAGCTTGTGCCTCAAATCTTCTAGTTGACCCAGAATCTGAATGGAGATAAACTTCAGTATTTTAAAAACATAATGTTGGGTGAGGTACAGCAAAAAAACCAAAGCTAATTTATGATATAATTATTATTATGTAAGAAGTTGCGTTTGATCTCCGTGTAATATGATAGTATTCATCAAGTATTAGAGAAAATAGCTTTACAGACAAGTAAAGGAAAAACTGTGGATACAGGTTTAAAAACAATATGCATTGAAAAAAACATTGATTTCCATAACCAATGCTGAACAATTAAATGAGATATTTTTCAACCTTTGACTTTTCAGCAATGGTTGTGCCTCTACTATATTTGATCTCTGAATACGGTTTGTTAATATATAACTCACTTCCTCATTTTGAGCTTCTGCAATCTTCTTCTGATTTTCCAAAGTTTCTACCGTTTGTTCCCTCATCAGTAATTCGCTGTTTGACCTGTTCTTTTCTACAATGTCTTTTTTAGCAGCTTCCAGAGATCGCTTGGTCGTTTCGTGTTTTTGCGCCAAATCTTCTAGTTGCCCTTTTAACTGTAATGTCTCACTTTCGAGCTTTTTATTTTTTGTTGTCAACTGATGGACAGCTTCAATTTGAGTGCGTTCAACTTCTTCCTTTGCTGCGAGGGATTTTTTCAAACGATCTGACTCTGCTGACAGTGATTCAATCCTCTCCCTGAAAACAGTCTATTGGATGAACTTTGTATAGAAACTGAAGGGTCCAGTGGAAAAACGATAGTTCCACTTTTTAAAAAGTCGAGAAAAGCGAAATCTACTGAGGGAGTCTCAACGTTTTTCCTCTGTGCTGCCTACTTTTGACCGCAATTTTGTATGGAGTCCCATTGTTTGTCCCCAGTAAGGTTTGGTATGTTGATACTTCATGCTACAAGTTAACAAATGCTGCTAAAATGTCGTTTTCGGAAAAAAATGGAACCTCATCATTTTTCCACTAGACCCTTCAACTGCTTTGTCCGATTTCACTAATAATATACAGGGTACATATTCATGAGTCAACGCGATTTAAAAATAGATATATAAATATAAGTGATTTTTTCGTTATTGTGACAATTCCGGTTTCTCCAGAAATGAAGCCATCTTTGTTATTTCTCAATTGGACACCCAGTATTTTACAAAACTTTTAATTTCATCACTCATGATTCTGATTCAAATTCATGTCAAATCATACCCTATACCCCAAATGAACCGTTTTTGAGTTATGCGGGTTTATCTCGAAATAATAACAAATGTAGCCTATTGAACATACGCCATTTTCAATTGAATTACAATTATTAGTGATATGCAGTGACTGAATCATGAATATTGTATCACCTACTATAATCACATCCACTGAATAATTTACAGGGTGCGCAAAAAGAGCGTCCAGAAACTGAATGAGAAACATTGAAAATCTCAATTTTATCAAATGGATACCCTATTTTTTTTTCTCGTGATTCAATTCTACTATGAAAATGAGCCTTCATTCTACTTCACTGTCCTATGCCCAAAACCCATAATTCCGGAGATATTTCATTATTTTACTAACTCTTCATTAACTCCCTGAAATTTTGATTTTTTAGCAAGTTGTGCATATATCTACCGAGAAATATAATAGTTGTATACAGTCAGATTCAGTCAGTCAATTTAGTTAATGATAAATCTGGGAGGGTGAACAAACTTTCAGTCTAACTCCCAGTTTTATCTCACTTCCACTGTATGTGATGGATGGTCTCCGATGGTTAATGATAAATTGTAATCAAATTCATACCCAGCTCAGTCAGACAATTTATTTAATGATAAATTGTTATCAAATTTATACCAGTATAATTAATTTTTTTGCCGACTTAATCCTATTTCGACTTCCAATAAGTGTGGTAAAATTGTTATACTTTTTTTCATTTGAATTTTGTTTATATTAATTTTAGGCAAATTCCCACGGCACCATTTTTATATTCTGTTTTCTGCATAATTTATAATCTGATCTTGTAATTATGGAATTTGGCTTCTCCAACTCACCTCAAATGCTTTATAGTGTTTTCATTTTCCTTCTCTTTCGTTCTCAACTTCTTTATGATATTGCAATGCTGTAGTTGCTGCTTGGACAGCTTCTCACCTTCTTCTCTTAGCTCTTTTATAACCTGATCCTTTTCAGAAATCATGGTATTTACCTCAGTATTGCTCATTCTAGTTGCAGCCTCTTGCTTCGTCTGTTCCAAATCTTTCCTCAGATTATCTTTCTCCCGGAGGGTTTGCTGAAACTTTTTCTCCAGAGCTGACAAACGCTGAGTATATTCCTCTGTCACTTGTGAAACATCAGCACTCTCTAACTGCTTTGTTATGATAGAATCCATCTGGATTTGCAAATCTCCATTAAGTTCTTGCAGTTCCGCGTTTCTATGATTCAAGTCGATGAGCTTTGCCTCTCTGGACTCGAGTATTTCAGTCATTTCAGAGATCTTCTTCAGAAGCCTGTCTGTTTCAGAGTGGAAATCATCGCTAATGCTGGAAGCCTCTGATAACTCCCTTGTATGCCCTTTGGCCTTCTTCATGGTCATTTTACATAGAAGAGAATCTACCGTGGAGTTTTCCGACTTGGATTTCACACAAGGCTTGGCAGGGCTCTGGCGGCTCTGAGTACTGCTGGAGTCGCCGTTGGGACTGGAAATTATCTCTATGTCGGATGAAGTGGTGGTTTCCAGCTCATCTCCGGATGTGTGACAGGAGGTGTGGTCTGATCCTATCTTGACCAAGTCGGATCGACTTCCAGAACTGGTAGGCGAGTTTTCTCTCTGTAATATTTCAATTTGGGAAAGGGAAACACTTTCTAGACTGTTTTTGTCAGAGTCTTGCTTACTGCTAGTTGATTGGGCAGCTTCGACTGACTTTTCTTGCTCTGAGAAACTCTTCTCAGTCATTGCATCAGCAAGCATGTTTTTTAAATAAGTAGACTGACTACTTGCTTCGGTAGTAGTGCTCGTATCACTACTGCTCTCCATTATACTGTCGCTACCAATAACGGTTTTGTCAGATTGGGAGCTTTCATCTATGGATATGTCTAACTGGCATTCTGTTACATTGACCTTTTCACTCTCTGAAGGGATATCTATTATGTTCGTTTTTTGGAGAATGTTCGGCATATCTTGTTTGGTACTTTGCGGCTGGGTATCAATCAATACTTGAGTGACCTGAGCTAGAGGTAAGTGCATGGCTGTGCGACTAGGGGCTCTAGTAATGGCATCTGCAAATAAAATTTGTAAAGTGTTCCTTACATACAAAATACATTTTACATTGATTACAAATACTTTAAGAAACCACTCATTACTATACCGGGTGAGCCTGGGAGATAGCGCTCCCCGATTTTTGAAAAACATAATCCGATTCAAAGCACAAACATTTAGGGGGCTATTGAAGAAGTACAATGTGATTGAGATGAAAACGAATTCTGTAGCATTTCCAGTTTCAATGGTCCTAGTTTTAGTTTTTTCTTGTATATTTTTATATTTTTCAAAACTATAGCAACTTCTGAACATAATCAGCATTTTTTTTAGTGTCTTTCATTTTTATTGAAGGTGATTTTTCACTTCTTAAACGTTCCTTTCTGATGCATTGTGGTCCATGCAAATGGAATTAGCATTCGGATTACATTACTTTGCCACCAGCCGGGGTTTGAATGTGGTAAAATCACTTTTTCGAAGTTATCCTGTTTCTATCAAATGGCATCTATATGGTGCACCCTGTATGTCAGATAGTTTCGAAAGAAGCGAATCGACTGATACCAATCAATCAATCAAAATATTCCTTATTACCTCGATGATTTACATCTCATTGACAAAGTCCAAAGGAAGAGAACACCCAATGCATCATAATGTATAGAAATCGTCAAACGGTAGAAATCGAAATTGATCATGTTGTACAAGACATAAATGTACAGACGCATATTGTAAAGTTTCAGAACGTATAGAAATCATAATAATTATATATATAGTGCGGCTTTTTTTAGCCCCCCCCCCTATTAACTTTTGAACGGTTCGACGTAGAAACATGAATAAAAAACCGTTTGGAGGGTTTCACCGATACTACTTTTTGAGACAAAAAATATGGTGATTGCTCGAAAGGGGGCGCATTTAAAATTTTTGAGTTGATGTGCCCCCCCCCCGTGCCCCCTTGTCGAACAATCACCATATTTTTTATTTCAAAAAGTAGTATCGGTGAAACCCTCCAAACGGTTTTTTATTCATGTTTCTACGTCGAACCGTTCAAAAGTTAACATGGGGGGGGGGGGGCTAAAAAAAGCCGCACTGTATATATCTATGAATCTATCACAGTCTGGACCATCATAACGTACTTTTTCATAACGTACCCCGTCGTGACAGTTAAATATCATAAAATAATAATTGGATCATAAAAACAAGGCATCATAATATCATGCCATCAGAATAGTAATATATCAAACGATCAAAATCGTATTCGGTAGAATACGTAACGCGTCATAACGCACTTTATCACAACGAAACACATCAGAACGTAATGTATCAAATCAAATCAAATCAAATATGCTTTATTATCGGAAGAACTGAATTCTCTTTGATAAAGACAGAGAAGGGTAATTATAAAATAGATATAAACATTTAGAATACAACAAGAGTAAAAGCTGTACAAACATAAATAAACCTATATATATATATATATATATATATATATATATATATACATATATATATATATATACATATATATATATATATATATATACATATATACATATATATATATATATACATACATATATACAGGGTGAGTCAGAATAAGACCGACAAACTCCGACTACTGATTCCTTGCCTCATTTTGAGATGAAAAGTTTCTATCAAGGTATGTCCTAAAATGCATCCCCTCTGAGATACAGGGTGTCAAAAGTGCGAAAAAAATTTAGATTAATTTTTTTTTCTCTAAAACTCCTGGAGAAAAAAAATTCAAACTTGGTGCACTAATCTAGGTTTATCAACGTGATAATTTGAAGTTATAATTTTCAATTTTCGTAAACCAGTGGCGTAGTTACGATGGTATGTGGTCATATTTTCCTTCATATTTTCTTTGGACAACTGAATTGACAAATAAGAGTTTGACATCAGTTAGGCTCATCCATACTCAACCTAAAAGTCATAACATTCCATTTGCCTAAAAGTGAAGGTTTCTGAGATATATACTTCTAGAAGAGTCAAATTTATATTCAACAAATGGGGAAATATGTATACTAAGATAGAAGTTATATAACCAAAATGAATAAACTATCTCCAGGTATACAGATTCAAAATCCATATTAGATATCAATCAACTTTATTACCCCAAGAAACATTACATGTTTATGGAATAGATAAAAAATAGCACCATGAAACTATAACATCACTAATCATAGAGATAATGTGATAAAAAATATTAAGAAAAATAAAAATTCTGACAATCAAAATTGAATACATTTGCACAAAACATCAAATACTTCAAAATACAATGTGGTGAAGATGAAGTTATTAATATACATATTCAAAAAAATAGATAATTAGCTCCATCCATGCGATTGGCTGAGACATTAGGTTTATTTCACATGCAAACGGAAAATTTTTTATGCGGGAAGCACGGAGGGAGTGTAAAACGGTTTAAATTTTCAGTAAGCTTTCTGTGTGAGTTCATTTGTGTGATTCAAATCGAAAATCACTATCTATAATCACTCCAAGACTTTTAGCCTCATCTACAAACTCTAGTTCAATAGAGTTGATGTGATTTTTAATATGACTTTTCAAAATATTTCTGTGATTTTTAGGACCAAATACTAGTATTTGTTATTAGGACGGGTTTATATCAAGCACATATCCGAAGCCACGGATGAAAATTGATTGAGATCGTGGTTGATGTGAATAGTAGACTTATGTGTCTGATGTGCTTCAAAGAGTAGTACAATTGGGTGTCATCAGCATATAGATGGACATAGCAATATGTGGAATGCATATCATCTAGAGCTACTTTTTGTTGGCGACCTCGTACGGTATTATTTTGGTTCGATTCATCTCTTTCAAAACTATTTGTCATACAGGGTGCGCCATACAGATGCCAAGTGAAAAAAAATATAACAAAAAAATTATTTTGCCACATTCAAACCATGGCTGGTGGCAAAGAATTGTAATCAAAATGCTAATTCCATTTTCATGCACAATTTGGTATCAGAAGGGACCATTTAACATGTGAAAAATCATCATCAATGAAAAAAAATGTTTGATACAAAAAAAAAGTTATAATAGTAATAATAGAAAGCTAACTCATTATGTTCAGAATTTGCCCTAGAAAAACTAAAAGTAGGACCGTTTCCGATGAAACCGGAAGTTATACAGGATTCGTTTTATCTCAAATTTTCTTAGAGGTACATCATTTCTCAGACTCACCCAATATTTTAGATTTGAATATTTACAGTATTAAGACTTACCATTTATGTAAGTAGGACTAGAAGTGTTTTCATTCTCATTTAGAGAATCTGCTCTGGTGAAAGTATCTTTTAGCATTTTGTGGGTTTTCAGATGGGGATTGAAAGCAGAATCCAGGACTGTGGCAGAAGTGCTTTCTGACAATGATGTGTATGACATTGTGTCCTCAGCCACGCTATTTTCATCTTGATCTTCAGGTATGACTTCCACACTGTCAGGGGAAGTTTTCTCGGCAATACTGAAAATTTTCACATCAACTCATTTTAGAACATTTTTTGAAGAACAATTTAGGCAGATACGAAATCAACAAAGCACTTTGAGCAACTTTTTTGTAATTGAATGGTACCTGTGCTTATCTTCTGACCAAGGGGAGAGACCAGGAGAAACAATCTCATCAGTATGCTGGGATTCTCTTCTGCTATTTGTGCTGTTGCTTCCAATAACTTCCACAGAGCTTGGACTGGTAAGACTATCTCCTAATACTTCAACGGAATCTGAGGCTGGTTGTAAACCTAAATTTAAAAAAATTGTCTCTTCATTTCAATTTTAAAAGGATTGTGATGTTGCAAAAAATGTTTGAAATGTAAATGTAAGAATAATCTCTTGTTGATCAATAATTAATTTACCTAAAGCAGAACTAGAAGTGGAGATTGAGTGCCCCAGTGACAATAAGTCTGACTCAGGGCTTGTTGTACATTCTGTACTGCAAGTTAAAATATCGACACTATCAGAACTGTTTTTTCCACTTTCACCGCTTATCACTGAAAGTCTATTGATTTGTGAATTCGTTGGCTTGTCACGTCTCTTAACTACTAGAGTACTATTTTGATTATCCTCAACTTCATCTCTCACATCACCTAAAAATCACATTTATATTATCCATAAGCATTAGACTTCTTTCTATATATTATATAACAATTGAAGAGTAACTGTCCTTCAAAACTACTTTACAAGTAACTGCGAACTGACTCTACAGTGGAAGTGTGAGTGAAGTTAATAGTAAAGTGCAACAAACATACTTAAACTTATCTCTACTAAATCCGAGGGGTCATCTACTGAAAATGTTTTTTCCACTACATTATCACAGACATGATCTCCTTCCTCACTTTGCTGCACCACTAGTTTACTACGACTGAAATGTTCATCGCCAGAATCAATAGTATCATCTAGGCTAGTACTAGAAGGGGATTTAATGATATCTTTCTGATTATCAAAAAAAGAACCAGTGAATGAACCCCAGATACTGGAGCTCATTCTATTTTCCTTGGATTCGTTGGAAATTCCCTCTTTATGCACGCCCTTGTTGTTTTCCGACTCTGTAACACCCCAAGTGCCAAAGAAATCCTCCGGGTTAGTATCGATGGGAGTGTTTGTAGGAACAATGTGTGTATCATCATCTTTGATGTCTAAAGCCTTATCTATCGTCCTCTGTGCTTCTTTCAGCGCTGATTTTGCTATACTAGCCAGGCCTGTAGCATCAAACCAACTCATTTCAATTTTCATCAGTTCACTGAAAAGGAATTATGTAGGTAATTAAATTTAGGAAGAAATGAAGATTTACTCAGATACATTTGGAAACCATGAAAGTCAGCGTTATCTGAAAATAATATTCAACGACTATGTGTGTTCTGTATTTATTTTTCTATTAAAATTTTGACACATCATATTATTGACAGTCCACACTCCACCGGTCACACGTCAACAATCAACATAACGTCAAAGATGACAGATGACGTATAAATTATTCTAGGTGGCTAAGTTGCCGTTAACAATACATATTCTTTGGTCAGGATTTATTATATTTTTCACAATCAATTCTTTATATTATGAAAGCCAAAACGAAATTAAAATTAATAATTCAAGACGGCTTAGTGGTATACGGTGTCGCAATTTTGCAGCGGTAGGGAAACCAGAAAACAATATGAAAAAATCTGCAGCATCACGTTGTCTGAAAACAAAGTTTTCTGAGAATTATAATGAAAATAATTAGATTAGATTTTTGAACAAGGCGAAATAATAGCGGGAGAGAAAGATCATAACATTACCAATCAGTTTTGTAACAAAAGACACCTTGCGTTTTGATTTTATTGAAAATATGAACAGGATGTTCATAAAATTTGATGTGCAATCATCTGCGACTGAAAGACAAACCTTAATCGCTATTTTCCATCGTTCGAGATAATCTTTCTTGGAAGGTAATTAATTATGTTTGGTTCAATTTTTCTATTGAGAATGTTTCCCTTTTCAACACCTTGCGCATTTCAGTATTGGAACTGAACGTAATTAGGGCCTGGTAGTATACCTACGTTCAGTTTAAACTCCCGATCAACTTGTGAACTCTTAACATTTTTTATAAACATCATCCATCGGCAGTTTAACTGGACTCGTACAACTGACACAAAGCTTAATAAATATTAAGCTGTGCTATGGAGTTGATGGCAAATCAGTATTTCTTGTTATAAGCAAGTATAATGTGAAACACATCAACTACAAAGTTGTGGGGCTGAAGGGCTTCCATTTAGCTGATATAGCAAATACCCCACCAAAGATATGAAAGTCATCTCAAACACCAAAAGGCACCCAAAAATAATGTTCTGTGACGAGGAAGAGTAACAGACCAGTCGACCTTTGTATATTTGCAGGTACCGTCATAATAGTCGTTTCCACGTGCTTTCCTCTGAATATACAATTTTCAGAATAAATTTAGAAAACTCCAATATGTTAGTAATTAGAAATCAACTATAATTAGTAAGTATTAATATTATTATAGTTTTTCAATGGATGGCGACTATTAAAGAAAATGTACAATGGCTAGTGAAATCTCAAACACAATTCTCAACGCTCTAGTGGCGCAATTGGTTAGCGCACGGTACTTATAAGGCAGTAGTCGTGAGCAATGCCGGGGTTGTGAGTTCGAGCCTCACCTAGAGCATATTTTTTGTATTTTTCCTCGAACCAAAAAATGTTTTTACTACTAGTACTGAAAATAAACCAATGTCTCAATAATTAATTGTTTCTTGTATTTTTCCTTAAAACAAAAATTGAAATATATCATTTCATAGAAATGTAAACGAAAAAAAGTGATTTTATTACTAGTAAGTACTAAAAATAAACCAATGTCTAATAGGTATTTCTGTATCTAGTGCGTGAAATGGTGCGAGAACTGATTTTTTAACGTCAAAAAATATTGTTACAAAATAAGTAATATGCTTAGCTAATATAACAAAGGAACAGTGAAAAAAATTACAACTTTATTGATTTTTTTGCAAATATCTCAAAAAGTATAGGAGGAATCGTTTTAGATACTAAAACTTTTGTAGATAATTATAAAACCTACAAAAAGTTTTTTTTATACGACCAGATCGGTACATTTTTCACTGAGAAAACCCGGGAAAACCTCGAAAAAGAGACCATTTTTCAAAAATTCATAATTTTTATAAATCTTAAGCTGGAAAAACAATATTGCGGAAACTGATAGATAATAGCATGTGGTTCAACTGTCCTTTCCATACTGAAAAACATCCAAAAAGATATTTACATGATTGAGATATTGCAAGTTGATAATATTGGTTATACATGAAGTATGTACTGCACAATAGAATTTATTTTTTGGACAGGATAGGGTCATACTTTGAAAATAAGGATATCCTCATAAACTCAACTGGTTCTATTTCCCTTCTTCAAACTGACTAGGGATAAAAAAGACAACTGATAATTATAAATTTACATCTATTATAAATTCCAAGAATTTATACATCACATCAAAATAAATAAGTGTATTCATTGACGACAATTATCAAACAGTGTTGGTTGGTTGACTCATAGGATTTGCTTGCGGGGGAGAATTTTGACGGGTAACAATGGAAACAGCATTTTGGAGAACCTGTTTTCGGAAAAAGTCTGAAGTAACGGTACTCAGGCTTTCTTGGTTTCCCACTTTACACTTGATGTATCCATAGAGATTAGAGCCATTTAAAATCAAAGCGATTGTGACCAGAAGCTAGAAGAAATAGAAAACTAATCTAAGTATATTCATTAAATCATTTCAATATATGAAAAGCACTGATAATAAACTTTTATTTGTTATTTTATGGAATATTTTTTAATTCTTACCATCCACCTGGGTTTCAAACCTAATAGTGCTACCATGAAGAACACAGCCCATAAAAAAGGTGTTAGAACAAGAGCAGTCCAAAATATTCTAGCTTCTCTCTCATTTACTCGGTTCTGTGACAGGCCCTAAAAAGGGTTACATGTAGATGTAAATTCGGAAAAGAATAAGAAAATTTGTATATCTAGGAACAAGATACATTGTGCACAGGGATTATTATATTATATTCTTAGACATAGAAAATAGGAAGTGAAAACCTTTCTAGATTCAAAAACCCAGTGTGACTTTCCATCATCGTCCACATAATTCCACCACCTCAGTCCGACCATCAACCTTCCTGTTATATTCTTTACTGTCCAAAAGTCCATCGAAAGCAATAAAACAACGATAACGAAACTAGTTATGAAACTATTACTAAACCACCCACAAAATATATAGGCAACTACAGCAGCTGCTCTAAAAGCTAGGTGGAAAAAGGTCACATAAGGGTGCCTAAAAAATACTTGGTAATTAGCACATTGCTGATTATCGCTAGAAATATATTTACATTAACAAGTCTTTACTTCTTGTTTCATCCTCGTCGCCAAAAGCAACTGTATCATCATCTAGAAGAGGCATCTGAAAAAGAGGTTATTTATCCTTCACGTCAATTAAATAGAAAGACTAGCTAGTTGTGTGCCTCCTTACTGTTGCAGATGACATTATGTAAATAAATATCTCAAATACTACATAGATAAGAAACAGTATCTTAATCTTTTTAAATAGTTTTCATTTTATCAATTTTGTTTTGACGTTTATTTTATTTACGTCACAGGTACATAACCTCAATAACCTCATCATATTCTTCAACTTCCTATTTTCAGATAAGTAGTGAGTAGTCAAATCCTGGAAGCAGTGGCGTGCACATCATGAATATAAAGGAGTGAACAAGCTGAACAGGATTCCCAAATTAAGAATCAAAAATGGAAATTCCAATTATATCAAAATATAATGAATGACATTTTGATTTTGTGGAGGAAATTTGCATCTTGAATCTTGTTAACCTTTGGTAACCTTCCATAGTATGAAAATGAAGAAATGTAAATTCAAGTAAAATCTTTTTAATCCCCAAAATGAGTTACTGCGATCACTCTTACCCCTGAAGGGTCCCTCAACTGTACTAAATACATGGCATTTTATCGGAACATGATTTTTTGTGGTCTGTTAGATCATCAGGCTACCCCGAGTTATGTAGCTACAAATTGGGACTATCGGAGAGCGGCTAAGATTGTTGCTTTCAAAGAAATTATATATTTTTTGCAGTGACAAATCGTATTCTGAATTTTTAAAACTCCAAAAGACTATACAGGAAAATCCAATATTAATACTCGACAAATCCTCTTCTTAGCATGATCCAGGTTACATACCACGGAATTCAAATCGCCATTGTAACCTAAAATCTGAAAAATATCTTTGGACAAAAACGATTTCATTTATTTTCATAAGATTGTTAAAATCAATTATGGAATATCCGTTAAATTTATATGAAATTACATGCGAGAAGCTTTACGTGACAGAAACGTTCAGGAAGATTATTATAATTTCGTTAGGGCGCATTTAAATGATAACAATTTCACAGCGGAGACGAAATTCAAGTTCAGAAACGTTGTCTTCAGAATCAAATACTTTTCTGATTTTTCAAGGATGTCATCAATTGCAGATTGAATCTGCATTGTGAAATTTGTGAAAATTTTATTGCTTCTGGAAACATGAAGATCGATGTCTTTGTCTTTTGCATGACGAAATGAAAAATTATCCGTTTCCTCAATTATATTTGAAATTAAATGTTATTTAGGAAACACTGAGTGAGTAATACCTTTTGGCTTTTACAGCTAACTTCCTCCATGTTCAACTGATTGGGATATTTCAGAAATGGGGAAAGAACAAACAACATTTATCGTTCACCGAAATTTTTTCGACGTGCATGTGGTGTTTATTGCGATTTCGATTATTCGCAAGGGTACAAACGCGCCTTTAGAAGTTACGGACACGCCTAATGAGAGAGTCTTGGTTTTAATATCCTGTCAGATAGGGCCAAGGAAATGAAGAAAATAAGAAGAAAAAGAATAAAACGCTCCATCAAACGAAAAATTAAGCAAAAGCACATGTTTTAAATCAGAAAAAGAGCGTCAGTTGGTGTAATCGTAGTTACAAATCGTAAAACGTGTTTTGTTCCTCAGTGAAGCGAAATATTCGCCGAGAGGGTTTCAAATTAGTAAAATAAAGTTAAAATTTGTTATCTTACAGTAGAGGACTAAAATGGTGAGATTGAGGTTTTACACTTGGGAGCATTTTTTAATCAGGTTTATAATTGCAGGCTGAAGAAGTGAACCCAAAAGCTTATCCGTTGGCAGATGCTACTCTTACCACAAAAATTTTAAATCTAGTGCAGCAAGCTATGAATTACAAACAACTTCGAAAGGGGGCCAATGAAGTTACAAAAACTCTCAATCGAGGAATTGCAGAATTCATTGTAATGGCAGCAGACGCCGAACCGTTGGAAATTTTGCTACATCTGCCATTACTGTGCGAGGACAAGAACGTGCCCTATGTATTTATAAGATCTAAACAGGCCCTTGGTAGAGCCTGTGGGGTTTCTCGGTCAGTGATTTCCTGCAGTGTCACTATCAACGAAGGGTCCCAGTTGAAACCCCAAATACAAACAATACAACAAGAAATTGAAAGACTATTAGTTTAAGAAGTTCAAGTTATTTTTGAGTACAATAGTTTAGGTGTGCTTATATGAAGTGCACTTAATTATGTTTTTAATAAAATAATTTTTATTACAAAATTGTCAATAATTTTTTTTCTGTAAATCTCTCATAACTTTTCCAGTTTGAAACAATGTAATATTCTTTTGCTAGCCTACATGGTTGAGGCTTAAAAAATTGGGTGCTCTCCAGGATGAAATTCACTTCTGTAAAACATCAGCAAATGAAACTCAGTACTAATAAAAGATAATTTATTCAGCCACTTTATACATATACTTTCTTTATCAAATTACTTGAAAGCTACTGAGGCAACTTTGGTCCAGTTTTCTTGCCAACGTAAACTTTGGAAATTATCCAGTTCAGTTTTGATTTTTTTTTCAGTCTCCTGTTGAACCTGAGAGTTAGGGAAGTTCTCAAACCAGGTTTGCAGTTGCTTGGATAAATCTCCGGAAGATTTGAATTTGTAACCATTTTTTCCATGTTGAACTAATTCATCCAAGCTGAAAGTTAAATGATGCATAAACATTACCAAACTGTGTGAAGGTAAAAACTGAATATTAAAAATGACAAGCAGGTTCAGCAAATCAATCGTTTTGGCAATATTAAGGAGCAACCTAATTGATGTGACTACCAGGTTACCTAACAAAATAAATGGATATCACCTAGTTGTGATAAATTATTGGAAGCTTTGGAAAAATGATAATGCTAGCAATAATACCTACCACATGTAATGTTTTTACTGACTTTAAATAGAGCAGAAACTATATTGAATCTACTTGAATTACTATTTGCAATATTAACTAATATGTTTGAAATGGTTTTAATGGTGTTATAAACAAAAGAAGTCTATTTTCAAATTAGATAGGTACACCAACTTGAAAACTTTTGGGAAGGCTCACCATGCATAACTTTGGCAACAAAATATTTTTATGATTTTGATACTATTGAAAAAGTTATGGATTAAAGCCTTCACTAATATCCAAAACTGATTACTGAATAGAAGAAAAATTTGTTGAAACTCATCAAGGATTGTAGAATGTTTGACAGTGGATCAACAATAAATTCTTGCTTATGAATTATTGAGGAATAATTACCAATTGAAATCAAAGGCGCAAACTGGCAAAACACAACCAAACATGTCAACAACCTTCATAGGCAAGTCCAATCCGCTGGAGCTTGTGTGAAGGCAAACACCCAAATCAGCAGAAGCCAACATCAATGGGTAATCACTGGATTCCAACCAGGGTGTGATGACGCAAACGTTTTTCCAATTTTGTTCAGCAATTTTTCCACAATAGTATTCTTTCAGATGGCCTTTTCCAGTTATGAAACATAGGAGCTGCGGCAGATTTCTTTGATTTCCATTCAGGATGTGATCCTCATATTCTGAAAAATCGTAGATAAAATTTTTTAGATAGTCAAAACTGATGTGAGTGCTTGTTTTAATTAAATCAACTACTGTCCTAGTCTTGTACAAGTAAGTAGCTTACTTGGATGAAGTGCTGTGATTTAATACCACAATTATTTTTTTGTGAATTTGACATTAAATGTAGTCTTTGGGAATAATCAACTGAGGTGAAAATAACTCTATTAAACTTCATGGTATATTTTTGATAAGGGCTATCAGTATTGTATTTTCACCTTGCAAAGCGGAAAATAAAATTGAGAAGTCTTCATCCTCTGTCCAACTAGTACTAGACACTAATAAACCAGGTCTGTTAGATTTTAAGCAATAACCATCACTTGTTTTTTCTGTAAGAACTGTAGAACCATCTTGGCAGTCCAACTGGTGATAAACTTTTCCCAGCTTTATCAGGAAATTATGCTTTTCCTCCAAAGAAATTGGTCGGAATATATTTGGTGGCCTGTCATACAAGGTTGTGGCACTAAAATACAACAGAGCAGGTGTTTCAAAATATAAATATCTTCCAGTTCAATTTTTATTTAAAAAAATACCAACCTTATGCCCCAGTTTGTATACAAATCAGTCTTCATAGCATTTGTAACACAAAAATTATGGTCTGCTCTTCTTCCAACAAACATTTCAACTTTCTTTGTAATCCTAACCAAAATATTGTCTTTTGAAACGCTTAGCGCCATAATCGTATGGGCATAATTGTGCCAGTCAATATATAATTTACTTCGCAAAATTACTGAAAAAATCCAGCAAACAAATAGAGCAGGTATAGCAGGTGGATTCTGGACAAGGATAATATCTGGTCTCCTAATAGTTGCAAGGAGAAAGAGTAAATTCAGGGTCTGCCAAATCGTTTTGAAAGCATAGTTTATAAATTTTTGAGGAATGTTAGGGCATGCTAGTAAGTAATGATAAAAAAGCAAAGGCGTTTTCTTGACTTCATCTAAGGGCGCTGTTTCACCATATCCAATTATGTCAACTTTGTGTCCCAACTCGGCTAAAGATAAGGAATGATATTGCATTCGAGGGCTTCTTCCGATGTCACCCAATACTACAAGGCAAATATTCTTGCTTTTTTCAGACATCCTAAATAAGTTGTTTGTTGTCTACTGCTTCTACTAGTGTCTAGTGTTCAAAACTACTAACTAGTAACATAGTTTTAACCTCTAATATTTGCCTAGATTGTCTACAACGTCAACATTTGTCACAATCATATTTGCATATTTATATTTTATCAAATTATTAATAAAAAATTAATGTACAGACACAGAATATGTGCAGTATATTGAACTACAGTGTTACCAATTTAAATATAAAAATTATCCAACTAGTAGCATGAAATTATCCACAAGGCGCAAATATCCCTCAGCTTTTTCCTAATAAAAGGCGCCAATTTCGAAAACTGTGCCTGTTTCATGTTAATAAAAGTGTACGAAATACGTAAATAAAAACTTCTTTATAACCTTCAACTTAGAATAAATCTTTTAATGCTACTTAGGTTTTAGCAAACAAAAACATTATTCTTAACTTAGAAATAGAACATTACTAACTTCCAAAAACAAAAAATAAGTTTTCCTGCTACAACGAGTAAACTAAAATGTTTTACGCACTGTTTACCGTGCTTTAAGTGATACTTTTCAGCACAAGTGCGTAAAACAATCAACTGTGCGTAAAATCATCAATTGTGCTTAAAATAATGTTTTTTATTTTACGAACTCCAGGGTTGCGTTCGATTATTAACTCCATCGAGTAGAATTTACGGTATTGCGTTCTAAAATCGTGTAGTTGTGTTTATTTACTCCAAGACTGTCGTTCGAAAATACCCGAGTATTCATCATGGAGTTAACTCTCATAACTCTACAAAATAGGTAGGTAAATTTTAACCCGATCGCAGATTGACGCATATGACGCAGTTCGTACTCACACACTCACACTGCACACATCTGTTAGAGTGAGGATGAAAGACCATATAAGTGGCAATTTTCAATAAAACAGAAAACAGTACCAAAATGGAAGTATGGAAGAGTACCTCAACATAACCTATATTCCAACATTTCAATACAACTCCGTTCGTCCGTCAAATATTATCTGAATAGTAGTTAACTCCAGAGTAAATTTATGAAACCCTCCAAAACTTTACTCTACTCTTGGGAGTTAATATTCGAACACACCCCTGTTCATCCATTTTTTGAAAAGACATCAGATTGTAACCTGAAGTATTCATTTGATAATTCGACGGAAATTGAAAACTTCATGAAATAAAACAATTTAAAATAGCAACAATTTGTCAACATAATAACTGTCGTAGAAAAAACATTCTATGATACATTTTCGTAAAGACCTTTTATGTACTCCCGTGTTTTGTTGGACGCTGCTTCGCCTTCTTCAAAAAAAGTCCTACTTTACGAACTTGTATCATAGATAACTATTTTGGGACTCATAAGTTTGCCGGACAAAGCGTATTCGTCCCAAGAACAGTTATTTCCTTGATTTTAGTATTTTACGTTTTCAGACTGTGGAATGTTGATATCACAAAAAAGATGTTATTTTTAGGGGCATGATTGGCACGAATCATATTTTTGTGAAGTGGTCCGAAATAGAGCATATTCAGGATTGAGCAATATTAATTGTGGGAGTTCCCCAAGGTTGTATAATACTAGGACCAATAATCTTTTTATTCATTAGAATCGTCTGGCTTTGTTGGCATAATGATAGGCATAACGAAGAGGAAATAGATCGAGTTTCACGATTGTATTTGAAAAATTTGAAAGAATAATTTGATCCATGATAAAATCGTAGAATGTAAAATGGGCTAGAAATATCTTAATATTTGAAATTTAAGAACACAATTTTAAACCATCATCCCGCCAAAAAATGATGTCTTGCTTCTAACTTCGAACACACCCCATATTTGACATTTTTGACTTTCGACAGAAGAGTGAAGATCTATTTTTTGACTTTTGACTTTCGACAGATCCATCAAGAGTTGTTGAAGTACTCGGAGTCTTTGTTTCTTTTTGTTGTAATTTCCAACAGTTTTTATAGCTTTCTCTTTTCAGAAATGGTGTTCGTAATTTAATTTTAGTTTTTATTAAAGGTCAGTGTTTGAGAGTTCACAGTGCGGCTAAGTTAACTATGAATTTTTAGGTTTATATACAGCAATATTTTGTATAAAGATGACATCTGGCAACAATATCGAGTCGGAATTTTTGGAATTGAGTTCTAAGAATGAGTGGCAGGTTCTTTATCAGGTATGGCTCTGCAGTAGATTTATGTCTCAATGTATTTTCATGTTTTCCACCTAGCTAGTGCATATTGGGGCCAATTCGGACAACACTGGATAGTTCCTGATTGCATTTGATGTGATGAATGTAGAAAAGTTCACAGATTCATCATAGTGCAAAATAATTATATATCAAGGAATGCTCTTTTTTTCTTGTTCTTACTTCTTACATTGGCCATCATATGATTGTCCAGGAACTAACTTTTTTTATTTGTTGAGTAATTACAGTTTCCACATAAACATAATCATTTTGTTCTCATCCTATACTCAATATTATTTGCCTTTCCCACACTTGGTTTGTTTTATATTATTTGCTTCCAACTTGGTGCTTTCAGTATGTTTCATAATATCAAGTGAGAAGAGTGAGTCACAATTTCTTGGAATAACGCCTGCACAAACTGATTTTGATATGATTCTGACTTCTGAGTAGATCACAATGGGAACACAACTGCTGATTTTTTTTTTTCACAATAGACAATACACCAAAACTACATGTTATCTTCAGCATTATGGTGCCTGTAAAGAATATTATTTGAAACCATTCATTAATCTTCAATTTTTATTTCCTTGAAGTGCTTGTGACAATGGATGTTTACATTTTTCTATTCCCAATAAGTGGTAAACTATTGGAACCTTGCATCAATTGGGGTTTGTATCTATACACCTACTTTCTATTTTCAGAGGATTCGATCGCAAAGTTATGTGGAAAAGTGTTCAGAAGCAATCAAACCACAAAACAAAATTTTAAATCGATATAGAGATGTGAGCCCCTATGATCACAGTCGGATAATACTGAACAGAGGATCAACAGACTATATTAACGCCAATTTAATTAAAGTAGAGCGAGCAAATAGGCAATACATACTAACTCAAGGACCATTATCCAATACTTTCAGTCACTTTTGGTTGATGGTGTGGGAACAGGAAACAAAAGCTGTAAGTAACAATATGAAAAATTGTGCTGTAGTGTCTAAAAACATACATATACATGGTGTTTCCAAAATAGTGTAATACACTTTGGATACTGATTCTGCACGCAAAAATATGAAAAAACTTTCTGCAAATGCTTCCTAAAGGAGATACCACCCTTTCGATAGTGGTCCCCATAAACAGATTTCCATTTTCTTGGGAATCAGTTGAGATATACACCAATAACAAAAGACTGTTGTCATTGATTCATTATAAGTCAGGATTATCAATTACTTATAAAATCGAAACCTGTAGGAGTTATTTTGTTCCCATATTGTAAATGATGTGCATTTTGAACACTTACTTTCAAAACGTCAATTTTTTTATTTTCAGCATATTCATCAGTACAATTAAATTCATTTTTCTAGCAAGTTTTCTTTCCAATTGGCGATTTTCATCATACAGTATCTAATTTAAAGCAAAATAATGAAGAAAAAAATCAGTTCAAGGGGACCACTTTCAGAGGGCTATTACTCCCTTAGGAAGCAATTATGGACCTATGTTTGCAGGAACTTTTTTTTAAAATTTATGCATATAGAATCAGTACCCAAAGTTTGTTCCTATTTCGGAAACACCCTGTTGAAATAGACACAGTTATAGTGTAAATAACATTTTGAATTCAATCTGTGGGTGGAGTAGGAAATAGTAGTAATTTAGTTTCTTTGAATACAACTATTACATTGTAATACAGCTCTGGGGTCCGATTTTCAAATGTCTACTACCCTATTTCGCTTATGACAAAATATCTCCATCTCTTTTCGCATGCGACATAGGGTAGTAGACATTTGGCAATATATGCCACTGGTCAGTAAAATTATGTCTACAACCGTGTACAACACACTGGTATAAAATCAGTCAGCAGTGTTGCCAACTGTAGCCAACTGTTGTCAACTGTACGGTAGCGATGGTTGTAGCCGCGTAGTGGAATTCAGTACAAAAGTAGCAGAATCCTGAGGTGTTCAAGAAGTACATTATAGATAATTTTCAACAAAATAATTTGAATCTTATTTGATTGTGATATGCATGCCATTGCAGCCCAATCAATAATAAGGGGGTAAAAAAGTGTTTTGTCAACTGTCAGAAGCATTGAGTAACTAACGAAAATTGCGCTATTTTGTCTGATTGTTGCAACAGTTGCCATAATGACTAGAATATCTGTAGTTTTTGTCATTTAGTTTGTATATCATATGTCAATACATTCGTAGTTCCTAGTAGAGTTGACTGAGTTCAGATTTTGCACAGCAAAACACTTATTCTGGCTTGATACATTTCTCTTTAATAAATGAAATTATATTTTGGGATGTTTGCAATAGCCAATTATTCGAAAATGTATTTATACTACAGAAATACGCAATAATATCTCTTTGTAAGGTCAAACTGACAAACTATTTTTTACCAGTATTCCCTTTGCTTTAAGAAACATATTGTTTAATCTATGTATAAGTGCAATTTAACCAATTGAAAAGACCTATTCCTACCTCAAACCCGATTTTAATCTTTTTGTCTCATAATGGAATCAAAATTCATATTCAATTGCCCACAGCCATTAAATAGATTTCTTGTGTTCTTAAATCCTACTTTATTGAATTTTATGATGACCATAACCTTTAAGTAGTTTAAAACGTGTATTGAGTATTGGTGATGTTTTTTTCTGATGTATATACGGTTTGTTAGTGTTTTGCAGACAATATTTCTCATAAGTGAAAGAAGAACTAATCAATATGTTATGTTTCTTCTTAGTTTACATAATTATATTGATGGATAGTTATTATTTTCAATCATTTTATGTTAAATATTTACACAAATGTTTTTATGTTAAACCTTTCAACAAGTGATGTTCATATTTCAGTCTTTGGGTGGCAAACAAAGTATATAATATTTAAGAAAAGTGGATCAATAATACCTTTAAGATGAATTTATCCATTTTTGAGTAACTTTTGAAAGATTTGAATTTTCTAAAACCCTTTCAGGAATTGACTAATATTTGTCACTGTTTGTTGTAGATAGTAATGTTAAATAAACTCGTAGAAAAGAAGCAAGACAAATGTTTTCAATACTGGCCTACCAAAATTGGCCCGGACTATATAATGAGCCTACAAGATGTAGGCTTGTCTGTGGAATACCTAGAGCAACAAGATCACTCTTATTATCTGACTAGAATCCTCCGATTGACTGATACCGAGAGTGGTAAATTTCGGGATATTCTGCAATTCCATTATATCACGTGGCCTGATTTTGGAGTTCCTACTTCGCCCACAGTGTTTTTAGAGTTCCTTCGTAAAGTAAGAGACGCTGATGTGTTAGAATCCACTGTAGGCCCTGCCGTCGTACACTGTTCTGCAGGAATTGGAAGATCGGGGACGTTTTGTCTTGTGGATTCCTGCTTGATACTTGTAAGTTTTTGTATTTTCTATTGAAATAATACAATATATTATTTTGAGTGTTATGAATATATTTTATATTTTTTAAAGATTGAAAAATATGGCATCAATTCGGTAGATGTTAAGGAAATTCTCTTGGAAATGAGAACATTCAGAATGGGTTTGATACAAACTCCCGAACAACTCAGATTCTCCTATCAAGCAATCATAGAGGGTGCTAAACAATTAGTCCATAAGAACTCCAGTTCTGGAGAGGTATGTAACAGTACGAATTTTTCAAGTTATTCTTAAAATCCGAAACCTATTCTCCTTTTCTCCCCTAGAAAATGTAATTGAAATTAGTTGCGGAATTGAAGGTAATCTTTTATTTTGCTCGGTAGGATTGCTACTAATTGCTCCTTTGGTTTTTAGGAAAACTTTGTAAATATTAGTAATAATGATTCCTCTAATGCCCCTGAACACTTAAACGACTCCGAAGAAGATGAACCTCCTCCATTACCACCCAGGAACGAGAGTCTTCCGAATGGAACTTCTCTCGACAGACCACTTCCAAATATTCCGAAAAGCATTTCAGACGATGTCATGACTTATGACGACATTAACGATACCCTGGTGAGTGAAAATGGTGATGTAAATAGAATATTGCTAAGTTTCTATTATTTTCAACAACATAATGAACCAAGTCATTACTCATACAGTTTGTGAAATTTTTCATTACAATAGTTACTTACAAAAAATAGAATAATGTAACTTGGAATTAATTGACAGATAAGACAACAAATCAATACCATTATTATACTCCATCACTTCTCGTGAATTTTTGTCTTTCCAGCCGAATATAAAGGAGACTGTTTTATATTAATGTAAATAGGTATCTTCTTCCTGTGTAACTATAAATAAGTAACACAATTTTTGTAATTTGCTCACGGCGATTGCAGAATATGGGCATGGTCCTGACAAAAAAGGAATCTTTAAATCAGTTTTTTGTGAATAGTAGCTATAACTTTTCCTGCAGAGAAAACTGTTTTTTCTTTTTTCAAAACGAATTCTTGGAGTACCTTTTATGAATTAATTTTTCATCAACTATGACAATTCGACACAAAAATTCACTTGAATCCAATTAATAGTGTTATAATTAATTATACCGTTTGTTCGAATTCTTGAAATCAGTCTAATTCAAAACGGGGAACCACCTACAGGCCGTATCACTACAGTTTAGGTCACGACAAGCAGTAACAAACACCATTTTACTCTTGATTGTATTGTTTAGACCTCACCTAACATAAACATTGTGATGTGAGCACAGCTCGCGACTCATATGTGGTGTCTATCTAAGGTGAAGTTATTCAATGAATATTTTCAATTTTCACTAAAACAATTCAATATACCTACTATGATTTGGAAAATAGGAAAAATTGCACATCTTGGCAATGCTGCAAACCATCATCTTGTGACGTCATGGTCTTCTTAACGTGAATAACCCATATATTATATATATTATGCAGGTTTGCAATGAACATATGTTTTGATTCGTCAGTTAATATAAAATATATCCTAATAACATAAGTAGATTATATATAACTGATGAATTTAAAATTTGAATAGTGTTTATGTATGAACTAAGCATCATAACTGAGATTGCTATGATTCTAACTGTGATTATCGAAGCGAGGCATTAACAACATCTAATTATTTATTGTCAAACACTATTGTCAAGTTGTCAAGCAGAATTGAATTTAGAGTTGGTCAATTTTTGCGGCAATTTTTGGTAACTATCGGTCTGTTCTGATACATGTTTTAGTTGGGTAATTCAAAACATGTATTTTGAGGTTGTGTTATTCACCGAGTTTGAAAGATAATATGAAAAAAATTATTGCATAAATCAATATTTTACGCAGCCACACATTCGGAGTAATTTCCAAAATTTTAAAGAACAAGGTGCAGGAGATGGTGGTTGAACCTTTCACGTCATTATGTTGGCATTTCTGAGAAAAACTAACACCACAATTAAAGAATTAATTATCATGTATTCATATATATAACCAATATTGGTCAATTCATTGATCAATTACAACACATATAATTAACAAAATCAATATTATTATTTCCAGAATTACATTCCTAGTGGACCATTACCTGTAGTACCGGCTGATGAAGATGAGTGCAGTGAAGAAGATGAACTTGAAGAAGAAGACCAGGAGGAAGATTCCACGCTAGGGTCTGACAGTCCAACATCGGATAAATCGGAATTGGTAGAATCCGATAGCCCTGAGTTGATCGAAACTAAACACAAGTGGGTTTACTTCCAAATGAGGGTGCATTTACTCTGGAAACGTGCTTCAATATAGTTTTTGTTTTCAGTTTATCGTACGAAGTGAGGCAACGAAACCGGGCGCAGAGGAAAGAAACCATGGAGTCTCAAGTGAGGGATATGAAAAGGCGCCAACAAATAAACGAACAGTGGACTCGACTGAAGAGGTCTTTATACTTACCTTTAGTTGTAGGAGGCTCTCTACTATTGGGCGGAGGTCTCATTGCTTACATCTATTACAAAGATTGAGAAAAGATCCCAGCCCATTTTTTTTGTATTTATTATTTACGAGTAAGATTGTTGACGAGTACGAAAGCACGAAATGGTGATTTTTTTTCAGATTCGTTTATGAGTTTGTTGCGATTTACGAATTTTTTTGTAGCTTTTCTACAGATTTATTCGTAAATCGTATTAAAATTATGAAAAATGTGGATTAGAATATCACCAGTTGCTATTCTATTCCTTTTCGAAATAGAGATAATATGTTCATGGGGTTGATTTTTCCCAAGGGACATCTTGGTTGGCAGATTCTCTAATTATTTTTGGGATTTATTATAGGGAAAGTCCGACGCTCTCGGGATATAAGTGAACACTTTGATTTTGAAATTTGAATCCTAAAGATTAGACTAACTTATCTTTTTTGGATATCATTTTTGCAGAGGAATTGTATAATGATTACCTCAAGTGGTTTTATTGTTTTGAGGTTCCAATGCATTATAGTGAGGTAGATAATCATAACATTATTAGTTTTCTGGCTACTAGACTGAAATGACATGCTTTGTATGAATGTGTTTACTTTGAAAATTCGGCCCTTTGTTGAAATTTTGGGATTAGGTTCTCAGAACCCTGTTTTTTACTTCAATTCGAGGATTTTGTCCGATTTTTTGTGCGTTTTCGATCTTGCATAACAATCCATAAAGAAATATATTAAATTCGGTCAAAAAATAATACAAGGGTTCTGGAAGTTACCATTCTCATATCCGATAATTTTAGGTAAGGCACTTGTACCCTTCAAGGTTGTACTATAACCAGATTGTTATTCCATATAAAGGACTTGAAAATAAACAATTGTTTCTTCATCCCTCAAGGGACACTGTTCATATATATTATTTGCGATGTTCGTGTGAAATTCTCTGTAATATTCATGGTATTTTTTCTTTTTCTTATGACCTGACCTTCCTTGTTTTTTGTCGTCTTTTTACATTTATCTACTTCCACTTCTGAAATCGTTTTTCTGCACTCACCATTTCTAGCTTCTGAAGGGTCACAGGCTGCAGAGGAACTTTTTTTGTATTTCTTCCTATGCAGTTTTTGAAAAGATATCGAGTGCTCCTCGGTCCCCATTTCACTACTTAATTCCTTTTTAGTATTTTAATATTTCTTCTAGAAAATCCAGTTTGTTAGAAATCTGTTTGTGAAGTTTAATGCAGTTAGCCAGAAAACTAACAAGTTACTAAAAAAATGTCTTATCTCATTTTTGCTTCCAAAGGAAGTCAAAACTTTTGTTTATGACTTTAAAAATTGAAATGATTGTATGTCAAAAAATGGACCCACAAGTAGATATATGTAAGCATATAGTCCAAAAAACGTGCATATCTATGTGGTAGTCAGAAACTTGTTGATGACTCAGAAGATCACAAGTTGTGATTGACTACTTGACCTTTCAGTATTCTTGCATTTGAGTGAATGCCAGTTGAAGTTTGATGTTTAATTTTGAGAGAAATTGACCCCTTGGCATCTTATTCCAAACTGAACATATTTGTGCAGCTTAGAATTTTTATAACCTGTTATCTATTAAGTTTTCACAAAATGTTTTTGGTAGCACTGAAAAACTTTATTTAGAGAAAATTATTATGATTTATAGTAAATGTTTTATTTTTCTAAAAAAAACTCATAGTACATATCACTTATTCCGTATATGAGAATTTTGAGGCTTTTTGGTATCATTTCTGCGTGTCTACATTAGAATGGGAACAATTTTACAGTCGCATGTTTTGGAGGAATATAATTATTAGAATGTGATTCTGCATCGAGACCAAATAATGACTGTTCAATATTAAAAGAAGGTCTAATGTACCTGAACTAAACAAAACTAAAATTAAAAAAATATAGATTTTATAATCTAACTTCTCTGATTCATTGTCAAAATAAATTTATAATAAAAACAATTTTTTCCTTGTATTCTTGAAACATACATTTTAAACATAATAAAAATCTATTTGAATTAAGATAGAGTAGTCAATTGTAATTATTATGTCCTCCAAGAGAATGGGCACCAATTTTGCAAAAATATAGCGTATTCGCTATTTCAACGGTCTGAAAAACAGTTATTTTCACAGTTTCATCAAAAGTTTGGTAAATACAGGCATGGCATCTTATATATTATATTTGTATTTATTTTTTTCTTATAACTTTATACCCTTCTGAAAATAAAATAAGTACGAAATGATCCAGGATAAGAAAAAAAAACACATGAATATTCAGAATTCAAGTATGCGAATTTTGTAACGTCTCCGATTATATAATCAAAAAAAAAAAATATGAAATTTATTCCTAGGGCGGGTTGAAGACTGAAGATTGCCACTACGCTTAGGACATTTTTTTGTATTTTGAGTCAATTTAATGAGAAACCATTGATGGCTAAACTGGGGTTACAGTTGAATGACTGGGGGAAGGTGGTTGTCTGTTTTAGACGGACAATGAAACAATCAAATTCATTATGAATTATATTATTTGCTAATAAGAAAGGCCTTGCTTTTCATGAATCCATTCCCAAGTGTAAGATATTGGAATTATGATTTTCTTCATGCAATATGGAAAATTATTTTTATCATGAGCGCCCAGGGGAGTTTGAATATTGACAAAAAAAACTGTAAGCTTCAGAACTATAAAACTCCCCCGAAACCAGAGTATTTCGACTGAGAAAGAACCAATTATTACCATACAGAGACTCTAAGATGAAGATGCCACCATCGGAAGCTGTAATAGATACAGTTCTTAAGATAAAAAAAAAATGTAATTTGGAAAATACGAATTTTTCGATTTTTATTTAAAATTTTTATAGCCAAGGGGTTATAGTCAGTTGGAACGAATTAAGAAACACTTCTCACAGCAACTTTTTATAAGCTTTCTTGTGATGATATCAGTTTTATTGTTTGGCGTTTCCTTATCGATCAACTTGTTTAAATCGAGTTTTTTCAAGTATTATACATTCTTAATTCAATAATGACGGTTTTATTTTGTATGAATATTCAAGAGATTTTCCAGTATGGTAGGTCATGTTTTAGTGATTGGTGAAAATCTTTCCAAAATTCGTAATGAAACCGTCATAAAAAAATAGGTTTGTGATGATTGATCGATGAGGAAACGACGGACAGATCATCTCGAGAAAGCTTATCAAAGGTTGCTGGGAAGAAACGTTTTTTATTTTGTTCCGGCTCTGAAAATAACACCAGAAAATAATAAAATAAATTTGTATTTTCCGAATTAAATTGAGAATCCGATTTTTTTATTTTATGAATGGCTCTTTTGTTAACAAACTTTCTTCCCAAGTTAACCAAAACATTTCCGATTACCCCATGGTGGACATCATTATTTTAGACTCGCTGAATACAGATTGCTACCTGATAACATCACATTCATCATCACCCACGCCACTGGCATCATTTTTAAAAATTATTTTCTTCATAAGCCAAGGAACTGAAAAGGTTTCAGCCAATCATAAGTTAAAATATGAATTTCTTTCTTGAATTTTATACTTTTGAGATGATGAGAAAAAAAAAATTTTTGTTCAAGATTGTGACTGGACTAATTAGAAAAATAATATACATCACATCATCATATTATACGAGTTCAAAATGCAAATAAACCAGAAAATCCGTAGCAATTAAAACATTTATTTTTCTGAAAGTCAAGTCGTTCTGTTGAAACGTTTTCTTCAGCAGAGAGATTCATAGGAAATTTGAGTGATGCCTTTGAGATTCCTTTAGAAGGATTATAAGCAACTATGCGCCAGACAATTTAACTTCTGGTTGCTACAACCTGTGAACATCTTTACCACCCCTTGAATTCACGTGTCAGTAACGAGGCATAAATATTATTATAAATTAAATATTATTATTAAATATACACATACCTACCTTCAAGTATTGGTGGCAATAAAAAATGTTACAGAAGATTTTAAAACGAAAGCTAGTTCTTTATGTGCGGAAAAATAAGACTACATTCACAAGTTTTTTGTTTTTATACGAATGGTTGAGATTTATTGGTCGAGAGGCAAGTTTGAAAAGCAAGTAAAAAGTTATTGACGAATCCACAATTCTTCTCTTCTTGTGTTTGGATGCATTTATACAATTAACCTAGTGTTACTTCTCGAATCTCAGGTGATGTATGTGACAAAACTTCCTTTTAACTTATGGCATTTATGTAAATACTCTTTCTTCAATTATAAAATTAAAAATATTTTGATGGTTTGATGTGTCATTCAATTTCTATAACATATAATAATGTTGATGGCTAATTTTTCAGTATCTCACAAATATGTGGAATGTCAGTATATTTTCTGCAGTTTCTAATTTGGGATGATTGGAAATTGCTACTGGTACAGCCCAACAATTTTTCAACATTGTTTATTGTTGCGTTTGCAATAAGTTCGCCTCAGTTTGTAATATCACAAAATTGTTGTTGTTAAAAAAAAGAAGTTTTTTTGTTTAATTTGATTAGTCCTGATTATATATTCTGCATTCAAAAATTCACATTTCTTTATTTTCGAAATTGATTTAGTCGTAGATATTCACCTGAAAATAAGTCAATCTACATTTTGGCTAGGTTCATGTAGGGCAGCTTGCACAATAGTTTGGAACAAGTAGTTACCATTTTAATAAACTTGTGTTTATTAAAAAGTGATGTTTTACCCAAATGATACTCATATTACCAGAAAAATATGTTCAAAACTGCAATCAGTCCAAAAAGTAAATATGAATGAACTGCTGACCAAATTGATAGTGGCGTTTTTGACCGAGAAACCAAAATTTGAAACTTGGAAGTGATATCCTTGATCAATAATTTTCATATCATATGAAAAACCATATTGTGTTTGATTAGACTCTGTGCGAATTGAAATGTTGACTGATTTGAATGTTGAAAATTCAGGAACGTTTTTGTCTACCTTGAATAATATTTTTTACTTGTTGATATCAGAAAATTCTTAGTTCCTAAATTACCTTGAATGAAGGTGAACACATCCAACTAGTTAATTTTCTTGCTTGTTCTTGAACCATAATGTTCTAAATTGATTTTGATATCAAATAACTTCTTGACATCAACCGTTCTTCTTAGTGTTTTTTTTTGCAAAACCAAAGCGAAAATATTTCATAGAATGCAATTAAATATTGCCGAATATCAAATCAAATCCACTTCCTCATTACTTATGCAAAACTAGTCTTTATATGGAAATCCCGAACTTCACCGGATTTTCAAGATAAATATTCTGTTTAAGATATTTTTTTTTTAAATAAAATTTGTACATGCCGATATATATTTTAAAGAGGTATAAATAACTATACTTGGATTAATGTTGGAGAAGATATGAAGAGAATAAAAATATATTGTGTGAACTGTCAGATGAGAAAGCAAATGTAAACGTAAACACTTTTCAGATTTATTGATCTTCATCTGTATGGCCTATCCATGTGCAAAGATATGTAACACTTAGATGCAACATACATCCAGATGTCATGTGATTTCACACACTTGGCTACAGAATACTGATGAAAGTCAGAAAGTCTGAAACACGTGTACATAGTTGAATAGGAGAGAGATTGTGATCATTGTTTTGATAATAGTGGGTAATGTCTTCGCTACTATTTGGAAACGGAACCTAAGAGCTTGATTATCTCTGTTAATAATGCCAAAATATCTTTGAACAAAAAAGTTATATAATTTTGAAGTTATACGAAATTTAATTCAAAGATGCGTGAAATTAGTTTTGACTGAGAATATCTAAAACTGACGAATTAATTAGAATATCCAAGCAAACATGTGATCTACTTTACTTTCTAGAAATAATTGGAATTATGATAATGATTTGTCTCTGTATTTAAGGGCCTTTCTTTACAAATGCGCTATGTAACAATATTTTTGGGTAACATTGATAGTATGTTAGCTACGACTGCCATGAGTATTGACGGCAAAATGAAAAACGAATGCACGACACTTTTTACATATTTATAGAGTATACATTTTAAAAAGTTATTCTCGTGGATTTTGTACACTTGTGTTTTTACATTCCTGTGTTAAGTGCCTACACGAACTATTGAAAAGTACGTTGACAATATAAGTCAAAATTATGTTATTTCATTTGAACTAAGGTGACAACACTGGGTTCATAACTACATTTTAGTGAACCGATTTATAACTTCTTTGTGATTATTTACTATTTTCTCATGAATTTTTATGAATATTTAATAAATCTATTTAAAAAATATAACAAATTGTTTAATATACCTTAGTTTCTTATTACAGGCCTAAAACTTCACTCGAAGACTGACATTTGAAATTTTTTTGGAGAAGACTGGACTATGAGAAATTCAGGTTAGTTGAAGATAAATTCTGTGGTCTCACATTTTAATCAAACTAGTCGAAATTACTTAAGTCTATCCTGTTCCTAGAGATTTTCATTTAATTTTACTCAATTTTGCTGTTGACTGTATGGCCCTGTTTATGCAGCTTTGAATGTTTTAGTTTCTGACCTAGCCTCAATCATAGCTATTGCCTTTCTTTTTGTAGCATTAAAATGTCTATGATATAGGCTTTTGAAGGTCAACTCTCGATAGCTTTTGTTCAGGAGGTGTTTCATTGGGAAACTGGAGCAGAAACGTGGACAAGATAACAGCTGCTTAAATTAGGCTTTTTATTTAAAAATGAAAGATGAATGTGATCTTATCAATATTATTAGTTAACAAATTCCGTTGTGTAATATGTATTAGTTACAATTTCTTGTTGAAGTTTCGTTAGATGGGGCAAGTATATACCAGTTTGAAATAAATCAATAATTTTTGTTAGGACACTTTTGTCTGTGTTGTCTTCATTACCTAAAACAGTGTTATATATTTATATTTATGGACGAACAATAATCTCTAACATTTGAAAAAATCTTTGTTTTGCCAACTGCAATCTAGGTGCTGCATTGTTGTTTTGTATTTGTTGAACGAAATGTTGCATCTGACATAATCTACTGGTGACTAATTTTATACTGTGTATATTTGTTATTGATTACATTGTGTATCCTCGAATGGGGTATGGAAGAAGAAATACTATTTGTGTTCAAGTTCTCTATTAGAGTGATGGTATTAGCGACTGAGAAAATTTTGATATTCACTCTTATGAGGGAATTCCAAATGAATCTATTATTCTGAAAGTAAGAAAACTGTGACTTCCTCCTAGTTTTAGAAATTATTATTTTGAAATTGCTCAGCTTAATTATCTGAATTGCACGAGCAAGTATCATAGAGCAAATGATATGTTCGCCCTTACCTCACACTTTCAACCCAAGATTCGCATTTCGATAACCAAGTTATATTCATTAATTTGATTACCATAATGTCTCTATTTATATGTTAATTCCGACTAGACAGATATCGACAGAATTAATTTCTTCTATTTTTCTTTTATTGGTGTATACATGCTCTTGTTCTTCAGTGCAATTCAAATATCTACGTATCATTTTTCAGTTTCAGGTATTCAATGTTCTTGCCAAGCTTTTCCCTTGTCTTCAGTGATTCTTTTAAGTTGACCAAGTAATATTGAAATTTTTTCTTCATGCTCCTTTTGGATGTCTGTCAATGTCTGCTTCTCTGTAAAGTTAAAGTGCACCTTTTAAATTTTGACTATTTCTTTCCGAATATGGGGGAAAGTAAAAAATATGATTCCGGAGTAAATCATTAGTTTTCAAAATACACGAGAATATTAAAAAAATATATATTGTATGTAGTTATCAAACATGAAGTCACCCCCATCTATTTAAAAAAGAAGTATTTTAAAGTTTTTTATTTTTATATGTTCCACTTACATAATTATTTTTTGGGATTTAAATAAGAGTTGGTATATATATATATATATATATTATTATTATTAAATTATGAATAATACTGGTCTCAAAGTAGATCCGTGGGGGACTTATTTGGTAAATTCTGATGAAATGTTGCAGGGAATCTCCCGTATCAGTTTGGAAATCGAAACACTCTGTAAAAATAATATTGATGAAATTACTATAACCGTAGTATTTGAAATGATATGTACGAATTTTTCGAGGATCAAAATTCAACTTCTCAATTTGTGGAAAGCCTTCTGCAAAAATTAGGAAATGGATGGGATCCAATTTCTAGCCAATGACGTTACCGTTAGACTTCGTTATTTACATTTCTAGCTGCGGTCAACACGGAGTCACATTCTAAGCACAATTTTCACTGACGCTTATTTCGCGGCAATTATATGCTTATATACACTGTATATAATTAGATAATTCAGCAGAAACTAAGCTTTGCCGACTTTTGGGTTGACTGGCAACTATTTTCTGCGAAATAAGCGGCAGTAAAAATTGTGCTTAGGATGTGACCGCAGCTCGAAATTTAATTAACGAAGTCTATCCGTAATGTCATTGTTTCTAGCAGAGTGTAGTACAGATTTAACAGTAAGGAAAACGATTCAAAGCTTTATTGGGGAACTATTATGAGAATAAATAGTTTTATCCATGATCACACACCATAAACATGGTTTTCAAAATGTACATCTAGGAATGAAGTGAAAGTGTGTGATAAAGGGGAAACATATTACTTGTCTATATTGTGCTGCACCCAGGCGTCCATCATTTTCTCTTAGTTAAGAGATTGCCGGTATGAGTGGAAGGAAATGTCATATTATTTTCTCGTCATAACGTAAAAATAGAGAGGACATTTTCATTCATCTAGCAAGAGCTATAGAGTGTATTTTCACATAACTTGGAATTAATAGTTTGCACTTTAAAATGTTGAGTCACTGTTTAACATTTTTTCTGAAGTTCAGATACTTTTCCGTTGGTTCTGAAATTTGTTTGTTAGGTCTTTGAAAATTGAAATTAGGTTGACATAAGTTTATTCTTTCACTTAAATACTTTACATTTTTTACGTAACTGACTATTTTGACGGCACAGCCAATTTTATTTATCTATGTTAAATATTAAGTTTGCCATATGAAAACAATTTGTTTCTCGCATAGGAAAGTTTTTCAAATTTCATCATTCCTTGTTGATTGTTATGGACCTGATTAAGAAAAACTTTTTTTTATTTATTTATTTTCAATGGAAACTTTCAATTTCGAATGTTCTTTATTAGATCTGGGGCAGAGAGAGAAGTTCATTTAGTATCTAGAAAGAAATGAGAAAGGGCAAATAATCTTTTCCTTCCTAATACCCTATTCGTGGTATACTATTTTTCATCAAAAGGTGTAAAATAGATTTTCATATAGACGATTTGGTTTCATTGCTGAATTTGAATAAAACATAAACATTTTGAACAAGAATTCAGGTCTAACGTAAGATGAACGAGAAACAACGTTGTTCCAGCAGTCCGTCAGATTCCATCCAAGATCAACCATTTTCATGCAAAAAACTTCGAAGCATTCGCTTTTTGCTCAAAAATGAAAGTTGAAAAATACAGGTAAGTATGATACAAAATACAATGGTGATCATGAAACGCTCTTAAAAAATAGTAGTATTTCCTGTATGAGAAAATTAAAGAGGTTTGTAGAAATATACAGAAAATGAATAATTTCTTAACTGGGTATTAGTGGTGTTTTCCGTATTGCAACAAACTCAGCAAACAAAAAAGTTGAAGGAATAATTTTTTAGTCTGATCTATAACCGGAACGAACTAACTTCAAGCTTAACCGGCACGTGACTTCTTGACATTATGCATAGTGAGAAAAAAAATTGTGATACGACTAGAAAATAATGCACATGCGAACGGTTCAACGATTTATTCTAAACTAAATTCTTTTACAATTCACATAGCAGAGTCAAGCTATGAATAATACTTTAGTCATTCTCTTATCTGGTTACGTAGATGGGTCAGAGACCGGTACCTGCTCGTACTCGATCCTAAATGAAATGGATATATACAGGGTGCTTCCCCACTTCACAGGAGTTGGATACAATGATGATTACAACAATAATACCGGTACATCCGGAAATGATCGTCACATTCGGCCATCCTGACTACCTAGGCGTCCTCGTCTTCCTTTCATTTGGCTTCTGGTTCCAGTTTCTGTAAGCAAGGGAAAATGGGTAGTGCTTCAGCAAAAATCAAAATTATACGAATAAATATGAATATATTCATTCACCTTTATTTTTTTTGTATGTACACATATTCTATAAGTATAGCTACATGCTACATTTAATGTCATTTTATGCTCGCTAGAGGTCTGCCAGATCATGTTTTGTTAATTCATTCACTAACTTTTCATTTCATTTTATGCTCACTAGAGCTCTGCCAGATCGCTTTTTATTTCATTCACTACCTTTTCATTTCATTTTATGCTCACTAGAGCTCTGCCAGATCGCTTTTTATTTCATTCACTACCTTTTCATTTCATTTTATGCTCACTAGAGCTCTGCCAGATCACTTTTTATTTCATTCACTACCTTTTCATTTCATTTTATGCTCACTAGAGCTCTGCCAGAGCACTTTTTATTCCATTCCCTACCTTTTCATTTCATTTTATGCTCACTAGAGCTCTGCTGAAAATAAAATCATGGTTAATGTTCGTTAGTTACATCATTTCAACTAATACATGCAGCAACTTCTCGTAGACACACATATTTATCTATATATACATTATTTTTCCAGGGTTTGAATGAACTCAATAGATTCCCCATGTATTTAACAGATTTAAATAATGGCTTTAGTTTTGAGAAGAGCCCCGTATTAGGATCTTCTCTTAGGCAACAATTTGTGATGCAATATCTTCCAATACTTTTGCCTGTTTATTAGTATTCACCAATGTCCCATTTTATTCGTATTACATTCGGTGTATCTAATGAACAATGTCTGCAAACTAGATTGTTTTATCATACTACAAATCGCCATACCATTATTACCACCACGCGTATTCAAACATAAACATATACATGTATAGAACAACTTTTTATTACTACGTCTTCATTTTGTTCATGCTTACTAGAGTCACTAGAGCATTTCATTTATGCTCACTGTGGCTCAACATTTTTATTGTATTCTATCCTGGCTTGGTCTTTCATTCATGAGCATTCTGAATGACCTTCTGGATGAATTACAGATACAAGCATTGAGTCAAGTAATCGATTAGTTTTTTCTGGATTGTTTGTTATTTTTTTTTTGTGCTGCTCTTTCTTTGCCTTTACTTTTCTCTGCTATAAATTTCTTCAAATGAGTCTTCCAAGGTGAAGCTTTGACTCGTGAGAGCCTCACTGCAATCACATACATTTCGTTTTTATTTCCTGGTAAGTAAAATGGCATTTATAAATGGATACCACTTCTAAGAGATCGATTAATCACAGTCTGTGATTTATTTAAAATATTGAAAACTTCACCATGGTAACTCTATGTTTTCGTAATTACATTACTATTGTTATTGTTGTTTCCAGTTATTCAATGATTCATGAAAACCCATCTGAATGACTAGGTCTTTATCTGTCTACAGTGTCAACTGAAACTATTACGATGACATAAGAGAAATCAACTAAAATTATTTAATTTTGTTGTTTCATTAATTCGTAGAAAAAGTACGGCATGTAACGTGTTCATAAACTCCTCTAGACACCCGTCTTTTAAACATTCGTTTAGCTATGCTGCACTCGTGCTTACTCGTTACCCAAGGTCGTTTATGAACATTAGTATATCGGTACCTCAAACATACTCAATATATCTCTCAAAATGTGTATTTTTTTATTCAGTGGTTTATGGTATTTGGAAAGCTAAAAGTTTCAAGAATGGATCGACTATCGCTAAAATATAACAAAATCCACCCGCACTACTGACATAACAGGTTGAGTTGACAAATAGCAAATTGCTAATACTCTGTCCAATCTATTTGAAAGATTATTATAATTATAATAATTATGAGTGGGGTTCTCTTTGTGAGCGCAGTCGAGACATAAGTGAACATTTTTCAGATGAATCGTGGCATACCTTTGAACCAAAATTTACTATTGAATTGAATAATGTTCTTTAAAAAATCAACAAATATTTTTCGTTATAATTTCAGACAAAAAACCGTAGTGGTAAAATGTGAATGAATCGTGACATTTTCTCTATAACTAAAGGTGAAGAGCGCATGTATACTTTATTCAACGTCAACTTTCCCCATGAATATTCATCATAATATCTCTATGGTTTATAATTGGTTGACCAATTTTGGCCTTAATGTCATCTATGACGGTTTCCATAAATGTAAATCAGATGCAATAGGAAGTTGTCTGATTCAAAACAGTTGGAATTTCAATAACTCTTACTAGAATTTCAGAAAATCTAATTTGATGTTTAGTTTAGTTTCTAGCAAAACTTTTGCAAAATTTTATCAACTACCTGTATCCAGGTATCCTTCACATAAAAAAATGTATCTTTCCAAAACAAGATCATCAATGAAATATCTAAATTTTTTCACTTGCCTTTGTAGTAGCTGTAGTTTAGCCGGTTTCAGATGCCAACAATTCTCCTTCCAATGTCCTTTTCGGCTTCAATGGGTACATTTCATTGATTTGGATCTTGCACCCCTGTGTTGATGTTCTTGGAGAATCCTGTTGGACCAGTAATAGATTTCTTCACTGAATCCTTCTTGGTCTCCTCAATTTGTCGCATTTTTGCTGATATGGGTTTTGACTTTCGGTTCCCTTCTCATCCACTGAAGGTTTTGAATTGGGTAGCTCAGTATGTAAATTCCGTTCCATATGGAATGTTGAGCATCGGTTTTGTTGCTTTCGTGAATCATGGTGATTGTCACTATCACTATTTCGAATCTAACTGAAGGAGGCGCGAAAATATCCCACTTCTGAAATGTTACGACTAGAAAATAATGCACATGCGAACGGTTCAACGATTTATTCTAAACTAAATTCTTTTACAATTCACATAGCAGATTCAAGCTATGAATAATACTTTAGTCATTCTCTTATCTGGTTACGTAGATGGGTCAGAGACCGGTACCTGCTCGTACTCGATCCTAAATGAAATGGATATATACAGGGTGCTTCCCCACTTCACAGGAGTTGGATACAATGATGATTACAACAATAATACCGGTACATCCGGAAATGGTCGTCACATTTGTTTACAAAAAATACGTAATGGAACTACAAAAAAATTGACTTTAATATAAAACAAAAAAAGTTGTTAGAGTTTTATCAGAAAGTAGGAACGAAATGCACTTTAGTTTTCCTTCTATGATAATTTTTAGCAAAGTTTTATGACAAAATGTTTGGCACCGCCGGAAGTTGCAGCGGCTGGTAAACGCGAGCATGAAATTTGATGTCGGTGTTCAATCGCGTTTTCTGAGAAAACGAACGGGTGCATTTTGCAAGAAATTACTCAGAATCATTCTTGTAGTGAATTGAATTATCTTCCACCCCTTTGAAACCCCCTTTTCGAGAAACCTCATTCATTTTAAAGTAACAGGAAAAACATTTCTTTTTTCTTCAAATGCATTTTTTTTGGGTTCCATCTCCTGAATTTTGGTAAACACTGGATTAGTAGACCGTATTCTGACGTATTTTCGTTGCCTTATATCAAAATATTTATCTAGTAATCCTATCGAAAATGGAGTTTTCACTGATGAAATTATTGTTTTTTTTTATAAACTGTCGCCAAGAATTGTAAGAATCCCTGAAAGACGATACGACGAAAACCAATATGGAGGACGAAAATTTAATCGCAATCAAACAGCTCTTTTGAAATAATCACTTATAAAATAGTTATTTATGCAACAAGTTCAAAAAGTGAATGTTTATTGCACGAGTTGCATACAACATTTTTTCTACGTTCATGCAAAAAGCAAAAAATGATTTATTGAGGTGCGGCACTAGGTGTAGGAAAATGAAAAGCGCAACTTGAATACTTTATTATTAATATCGATTTGCATTGAAACAGGAACTAATACGTTACTAACAATTTAACTCAAACTTTATTTTTACCCTCAATGTTGAAAGTGAATGAACAATTGGTGCAATTTTCAATATGAATATTTCGTAGTGAAGTACCTATTGCCAATCTCACAGAATATCTGCTAAATATGTAGTAGGTTTAAACGTTTATGTTTGTCATGATGACAGCACGTTGAAGTAGAATGACAGATGAGTGCAATAAAGAACTTCTTTTTCCACTGAATATAGTTCAATAAAGTTTTGCTTTTTGCATGAATGTAGAAAAACAAAATATATTCGAAAAATGGTAGTGTCTCATTGGTCTATTTCATCATGAATGAAATAGTCAGTAGTAATATCCCGACAAAATGCTGAATTTTCAAAAAATATTTTCACCTTGCTGTCACGAAAACTTTGTCTTAGAAACACCACGAGAGCTTGCTCGAGTTGTGTTTTGTAAAGCAACACAGTTTGAGCGACTGGCAAGGTGAAATTATTTTGAAAATTATGGACATGGACATTAAATTATTATGGACTAAATGCGTATTGCAGTTACGGTTCATCATGTGTCATTAATGTCAGTTGAAGAATTGAACCGTCAAACTGACGGTTCTCTATTCACAGTAAACAGAAATTGTTGTAACTATGGAAACGTATAAATAAGGAAGAAGCGAAACACCGATTAGAAAATACCACGGGCTGGAGACAGTGTTTTCGAAAAGTCCTTTTCTCATTGGTTTGAATTCAAAAAATGATGGCATTTGGTTGGTTTATATAATATGAGGGAAATTGTCAAGGGTAATATAACAAGACCTTGATAAATAGTCGACTATTTTTATTGCATCTAAATTTCGACTGTATTTTATAATAATTTAACGAGACATTATTTTGGCATTAATAATCTGATGAGAGCCCGAGAGCGAAGCTCGAGGGCTTTCATCTCTGATTATTAATGCCAAAATAATGTCGAGTAAAATTAATAAATACAAGAGAAATTTAGCAGCAATAAAATAGTCGACAATTAATCAAGGTCGTGTTATATTTGTGAAGATTATTTCTTGAATCTACTTCTTTATATCAGTCATATGAATGAATGAAAATTAAACAATTTGGAATAATTTATTCAAAATATCAAGAACAAAGCACAAAATCTAAACAAAAACAGCACCATCTTTATAATTTTGTCAATTGTAATTAAAAACACAATTATTGTATGTGACATTTCCACCATGCGTAATTTGTGACATTCGTTCAGCTTTTGAAGAACTTGCAGTATTAACCGTAGAAGGTCCACATTCATTCTCTTATACAGCTTCAACACGATTGATTTTATTTGACGTTTAATATGTATTTATTTAGAGTACTGTCAGATGCTCAGGCTCCTTGATATGAGTATCATGCTGAATAGTCGGTGACTATTGTGCATCATGTAAATAGTCGCTAATAGAGCGTGTTGATTGGTCCTGTCAAACAGGAAACAAACGTATGATTGGTTGATGACTGATATTTAAGAGACGAAGGAAATAATCGCTGTAATTTTACTATTTTATGAATTTAATTTAGTGGCTCGTCATATAAGTGACGTCATACACGTGTACGCAAACAAAATAGTCACTTCGTAAAAATTATACAATTTTAGGTTAGGTTATGTCCTAAGATTGGTTTTATTGATTTATCAATAAACTTTATCGATGATTTTTCAAAAATTGTGAAGTTTATACGAATTAACAGTGAGTGCTTTTCACGATTTTGGTCACAGTTCGGTGTTGTCATTTCCGAAACACAATAACATTACGACAGCTTGTTTTGGTGGTAAGTCATTGTTTTATAAAACTAATGAGGAAGCGAAGTACAAAATAGAAAACACGGTGGTTTCGATCATCAACACAAAAATTTCAAACAATGAAAAAAAGCGTATTTTCTGCATGGAATAATCGCCTCATCATAATCTAAATTAATCGTGGAGTGGGCCGCGCGTTGCGACTGTTTATTTTTGACTAAACATTTTTGTGGTTGTCACCATAGCTTGTCAAAAATATTTATTGTGGTATATGCTCTCATCATCAGTGACTACTGCTCTGTATATTTTCATAGCAGTGCAATATCTTACTATCGAAGCAGGAGCTCTCACAAACATCGAATTTGAAGCCCCGTTAGAAAATCCGCAGGTTCAGAAGAAACTTCGGAACCTGAGGCAGTGTTTGAGCAGTAAAACTGGTGGTTCATCGATGGATAATTACCCTGTACTTAGTAAAGATCAGATGAACAATCCCGACCCGAACTTGAACTATTTGAATCACGTGCTTTCTAAGTATCTCAAAGGGGGTAAACAACTGGATAAGAGAGATGTTTCCAAAAGTGAAGGTAACGTAACCAGCTTGAATTTGAATTAGAATACCATTTGGATTTTTCCTCGGATTTTTCGTAATTTTTAAGTCTTCTTTTATACAGTGGTCGTTAGTTTTTTTGTAAATAATAAAAAAATCTGGTAAAACTTCGGTTAGAGTGAACCATTGAATTTCCGAAAAAAATTCTTGGAACTTATATGTATTTTGGTCTCTTCTCCAAATAATTCAAATTAAATTTTTGGCGGTCACTTCTTCTTTCGAAGATACTGTTCCATTTTGTTGTCAAACTTTACCATTCTTTGAGGGATCGTATTTCTGTTATTGAAAAATTATTATTTATATAAAAATTATATATTATGTAAAAATACCACACATAAAAGTTTCACAACAAAATAGGCCTGTAGCTTCGAATATAGTCGTGACCGCCAAAAACTTGATTTGGATTTTTTGTAGAGACTGAAATACGTAAGTTACAATTTTTTTTTTGAAAATTCATTGGGTCACTCTAACCAAAGTTTTACCAAAAATCATAACACAGGAAAAGAGAAAAATATAAAAGCAGCTCAATAGTATTATACAGTGTGTCTCCTTTTAAAATGAAGAAAGACCTTCAAGTATTTTCGATTTTGATATCCAAATTTGAGCTTGGCACAAAATTGTAGTCCTATATAAGGTACATTTCGAAGCAACCAACTTAAATTCAAGTAACAAACTTGCAGCATGCCAGTTAGGGACCATTCCCGATAAATTGCTTTGCATTGAAGATATCGAAATAAATAAAAAAAAAACTTGTTTGTAACCAACTTAAATTCAAGTAACAAACTAAGACAATGGCAGCGTGCCAGTTAGGGACCATTCCCGATAAATTGCTTTGCATTGAAGATATCGAAATAAATTTAAAAAAAAAAACTTGATTTGGATCCAATTTTGAGACAAAATATGACCAAATATGAAAATCGCATTAGTAAGGTGTGAGGTATTCGGTATAAAATTTCAAGAATACAAAAAGATGCATATTATTTATTGTTCTAGTTGATACTACAATTATAGTAAGTAATATTGTATAATATCAGTAATATTGTAAACATTTGTATTTGTTTTCTCCGTAACTAAAGTTGATCTTGTACCTCCTAGAGCGCATTTAGTTCTGAATAAATGTATGTATAAATTATCAAATATCCCTTCAAAATGCAGAATTTTCAAAATACTTTCACCTTGCCAGTCGCTCAAACTGTGTTGCTGTACAAAACACCACTCGAGCAAGCTGTCGTGGTGTTTCTAAGCAACACAGTTTTCGTGACAGCAAGGTGAAAGTATTTTTTGAATATTTAGCATTTTGTCGGGATATTTCTACTGATAAATACCGGGACACACTTATCATACAGCATTCTTATCCGACCCCGATCGGATCGGTGTGGTATCGGCAGCGGCAGGGGTGGGCACACATGTTTGACACCTCTCCGATCTTGTCAACTGTCAAGCACTCGCCACAAGTATTGATTCGAACGCTTTCTTACAAAGCTGTTTTCTCGTGTTCGGCAAAATATGTACGAATTTCAATAACTGCGATATTGCAATGATGACTATTGCCATTGTTTAAATAGAAGATATAGTTAGTCAATGCCTGTGGAAAAGGGATTGGACTCAAACACGAGTGTCATCTAGCGTGATTAGTTACAAGCATGAATATTTAACGTTATTTTAATGCAGGTTTCTTCAAAAAACACTGATTTTAATGCTTTTCCATTGTTTTAACCAAGTTACGACATGACTTAGAGGCCATATCACTGAAGTTACGACATGACTTGGATGCGAGATCACTGTCGCCATCTACATGTCGCATCCATTTGAATCCAATATAAATCCCATAAGGTTGGCTAACTATCTTACTTCTATATAAACAATGCTATTGCACTAGAAGAAAAAGATGAGGAAACTCGGAGATCTTAAGGGATGAAAAAACGGAGGAACATGAAACACATGTGGGTACACGCTGCTAGGAATAAAAGATCTGCGTAAGGAGAATTTTTCACACTTTTACCTGGTCTCATGGATGATGAAACCAAGTTTTATCAATATTTTAGAATGTCGATGTCATCCGACACCCGCCCTGCACGCTGAAAACAAATAGACTGCGCAGTCGGAGCGGAGTCGGATGAGAAATCAGAAACGGATCTTAGTGGGGTGGGACACGTGTAGGAGAGATGTCAACTACGGCATTCAAAGTCCAGCTTTTATTTCTCTTTCAGGCACCCGTTCCACTGTATGATCGGAGTCGGATCGGAAGGGGGTCTGATTAGTGTGTCCGGGCCTTAATCCATATTCCATAATTCCACACCACTTATGGACATAATAACACATGAGTGAAATTTTCTACCTTTCTTTGATTTCATTTACAATGGTGAAAAATTTCACCGTTTCTCATTATAGGAAGTGTTTTGGAAGACAAATCTACTACAAAATCTAATAATTTGATGTTTTTCATTTTTTTTAAAAATTATCCGATTTTTCCCAATTTAGAAATTTTTTTAATTAGTAAGTGTCCCCAAGTCAAATATTGCATAAATTGATATATTATATACAGAAATCTATACTTTGAACAGGCAAAATTAAGAGAGCCGAAAAATCGAAAAAAGTGAGTAATAATAAGATGAAAATCAGCGGCGATCAAAAGTTCGAAGATTGGACTGTTTGGTCTACTTGCAGCGTTACTTGTGGCAAAGGCAGACACATCCGATGGAGACACTGCCGACAAAATTGCGAAGGAGTGGAGACGGAAATGGAAGAAAAGGAATGCCAGTTGCCCGCTTGTCCAAATAAGTTATTCGGTCTTATCAAATTGTAGGATTTGGACCGAAAACGAGAATTAATATCTCATAATGTACCTATTTTTTGTTTTAAACAATACGTTTATTAAAGTAGCTCATATAATCAAGTTTATTTTATTTTTGCCATAAAACAGATATACAGGATGGCTTTCTTTGTTAATGGGATTGTATTGGTAACTTTTGAATCCATAAAAGTTAGCAGAAGTCGGTTGAATGGTGAAGAAGTTGCGAATCTGGAAAAACCGCCTGGTGGTGAAGACTAATCGGATATATCAGGGCCGGCTCTTGAAATTTACGAGAAAACAAAACGAGATTATTTCGGTTTTTCGTTTTTTCAATTCGGTGAAAAGTTATTCTGACTTCGGCGAGATAAGGCTTTGATTTCCACGATTCTTATGCTTTGGGCCACCCTCAATATTTTTTTGAATACGCTTCTGGATGTTTGTTGGCAATTTTTGTAAATTTTAATTCTGAGTTCAGAGTACAGATCTGCATTGAATTAATTTGCATCATTCCAATAGAAGGTGCGTTACCTACAAAATAATTGAAAAAGTTTTGACGTTTATCTACAATAACTCGAACATATTTTTTATTTATCTTGTTCCTACCATGAGGAAAATGCTGTAATGTTGAGAGAACATAGTGAGTACCGAGGGAAAGTACGTCCGAATTTGTTCTTTTTGAATTTCTGCAGGCTGTATGCTTCAGGGACCACCTCCCGAGGCAGTGAGTGAGTTGCCGTTCATTGGAAGAACGATCCTTGGAAACGAGATCTAAATTATCTCTCTAAAGTGTCGACAAAGGGATCTGAAGACTGAGCTCGATTGCAGTCACTATTGTTTTTTTTCCGCCCTTTTGACGTCCACAGAAAAATAAACGAGGTGGCCTTCAAGTTAAATGTACCTACTTTTAACTTGGTACCTACCAACTCAAAGAAATTGGCGAACTATGCAGCTTATGCGCTCAGATACCTCCCCAAACAGAACCAATCCTCAAATCCGTTCAAAAAATACGGATTTAGAGAAATATAATCCAGAATTAGGTACAAATAATCAATCAACCGGCAATTTAAATAAGGGCTTTCTGCTTTCCGACAGTGAACATTCAAGATCAAACCATTCAAGGTTAAACTTAATCACAAATATGCTAGATAATTTCACTCGCCGTATGAAACTCTCCTTTCCTGCAAAATTAGGACCAATAAGGGACGTATGTCTTGATAATACGCAGTTCCTTCCTTTTGAGCCGGTAATACCACTTTGTCATGGCAACTACGTATCTAAACAACAACGGAGAATATAATGCCCATGTTCCGATATTACTGAACAGTACTGGCCACGGTAGGTAATTTCGGAATGCCTCACAGTAACAGTAACCTGAAACTGCCATCTGATTTCGGAACGATTCGGAAAGTCTGACTGTCAAATGTAAGGCGGGAACAATTCTTGTTCAAAATTATATCATTACTATTATGTGATACTGACTGATGGTTGCAATTAATCAAATTATAATAGAGGAAATATCAGGTGATAGAGATTCTGAATAATCAGAAAATTCGGATAGCTCAAGTACCTACCTCAAGCTCAATCAATCAATCAATCAAATAAGCTTTATTGTCTAAAATGAAAACATTTTGTCGACAAAGTCAATAAAAGTTAATAGCTTTCGCAATATATATATATATATATATATATATATATATATATAGTTTGTAGTATTTGTGGGGTTGCAGTCAGGGTTGCGGGCTATTTCAAAGAAAACTCTTTGATACTGTCAAGCTTTCGGTATAATTCGATACCTTCCTCAGGACAACTGAAAATACGCATTGTACAATAAATGTAGGAAATAATAAATGGAGTACTTACTAACGTGAGAATGAATAATGAAATTGGCAAAAAACGAAAATAAAATATACATGAAGTGAAATGAAATGACTGATGTAAGAATGACAGTGACTTAATTTATTTCAGTAATCAAGTTGGAAGATTCTGATTAGAGGGTGATTTTATCCTATGTTTCTCAAAATTAAGTAGATACGTATAAATTTTGCTGAGATTACTCAGGTCAGTTCTTTTGTTCATCGACTGTTTTTCATTATTGATTTGAACCATTTCCATGAAAATTCTTTTAGACAGATTAGTTTTACTATTCAAAATTTCGGTATTATTATAATCCATCCTGTGGTCTCTAGAGATAATATGTCCTGCCAAAGCACATGAATCAACATTTCGTCTACAGTCGCTTTTATGTGAAATAATGCGACCATTCAGTGTTCTAGACGTCTGACCAATATATGACTTAGGACAGTCCATGCAAGGAATTTTATAAATAACATTTGATTTTTGTAATTTTGAAATGGGTGTTTTCACCTTACTATGTAATTTTGATATTGTAGTAATATTTTTCTTGGAGATTTTAATATTGTCAACTTTAAAAACGTTTATCAATTTTGGTGTCAATTCTTGTATATATGGCAGAGATCTGTAGATTGGTAAAGTATTTTCTTGTTGGTCTGAATTTTGAGATGGTGTGGGTAGAGTTGCAGTGACGATTCTTTCACAATAGAGTAAATTATTAACTAAAGATTTTGGATAAGAGTTTTCGATAAGAATATTCCGTAAATCATCCTAGCTTACTCAAACAAAGTTTGGATGATTTACGGAATATTCTTATCGAAAACTCTTATCCAAAATCTTTAGTTAATAATAAAGAAAGACTAGAATTGATATGAGAAGTATTCATTCAAATTATAAAAGCATTTTCCCTTCAAGAGGTGCTTAGCAGTTTTTCTGAATTGTTTCAGACCCTTGATATCTGTTATTTGACTCGGTAAGTGATTGTAAATTTGTTTACTTCTATTAGTGACTGTCTCGTCAGAGATGAAACAGGGAACGGAAGGGCGAGTTGTTTTTCATTGCGAATATGTCTTTCCCTGTTGACGTTCATTAACTTTTCTTTATATTTATGAAGCAAGCATACCGTTTCTAGAATGAAAATTTCATAAATTGTCAAAATCTTATTGTCTGAAAAAACTGGTCAACATGATTCTCGCATTTTTATGCTGAATATAAATCTCAGAGCTCGCTTTTGAAGCGGAGCTTTGAATGTAAGAAAGATAGTATTTCTTTGTTATAATGACCTGTGGATTTATTTTCTTAGTCTGATGTTTTGAATTTATTATCGAGTTGTCTTTTGATGTCCAGCAAATATCGCCTGGCATGATTATGATCTGAAATTTTTATTTTCATACATCTACATTAGGCGGTTTCGGCATCAACCTCTACTAGCAAGTCTTCTAATACCACTTAATTGATACATTTGTTTTGCTGTCTTTTCATATGAGCTAATTGTAACGATATTGCTAATAATAAATTGAATAAATATTAAATAACATATCCTAACCTAACTTATTATCAATTCGGAGAGGGGATACTGGGACTACACGACCATTTCTGTAACAGGAGCAACCAGTAAATTTCTAGCCTCTAACAAGGTTCCATGAAACGTGGCGCGAAATGTGATCCAGTCAATTTCAGTAAAATCGGAACGACCAAAATTACTGGGCAGTACTGTTCGGGAATATCGGAACATGACCAATATCATTGCTACTAATATGAATGTCAGTCTGACAGACTTCATGTCTATCAGGTATTATCTATAACTATTGAAGTGTATTCACGACAATGGAACTTTTTTTTACTTTGTTGGTTCATGAATTTATCTCAATAAATACTACTTGTGCTCACGATACTATCGATAATTCTGTCAGAAATCTTAAACTCGATCAAATTGCTTTGAGGTAACACCACTCGTCCTAAAGGACTCGTGGTATTACCAAGCAATTTTATCTCGTTGATTTCTGACAGAATTATTATCGATAGTATTGCGAACACTCGTGGTATTACACCCGATAAATCAACTAACACTTGAATAAAGTTTATTGAAGAATATAACTCTTGATACAAATATCAAATGTTTTTTTAACAATAAAATCTCTCAAAGAAACAAAGAAATGTATCTTTAGTATTCGTAAATATAAAGATATTTTATCGTTTGTTTCAATAAAATATTAGAATTGACTTTCATGGTAATTAGCTTGAAGTGAGTTGAAAAATATTTCATTTAGTAACTGTGTTGATTTGCGCGAATTGGTTTTAAATGAATATTAAAATTAATTTGATATTATCGTCACCTTTATAGAAATTAGGAACTGCTTCATTCAATATACTTGAATATTTGAATTAATAATTTCCGTTTGTCGATTCAAACAAATACTATAATATTTGTGTTGATAAAATTTTTTATTTAGTATCAGTTCGATATTGTTTCAGTTGATAACCATGGACCCTATTTTCAAACCGTGACATATTTTGTCGCATGCGAGATATGCTCTTTGTCGAACGGAATCTGAATATTCTTATTCTCAAAATTTTTCATAGACAAATTGTAGAATGGCCAAAGGCAGTCGAAAATTTATGTCGAATGCGAGAATTTCATAAGATGCGAAATTTATAGGTTGGGTCCAATAGTTTATAGTAAATGTCAAAACATTCTTTGAGACTTTTTCAGAGGTTTTTGTAGTGAGAGAATGGCATCTTCAGTAATAGCTACAGAAAATTAAGAAAATCGGGAAATTTATCAGCGGCCTCGAGACAGACGAGTAATATACAGGAGTGCTTTTACATTCTCATCTGAGAAAATTCTCCGATAAAAGAGGATCCTTTTCTTTTTCTAGCATTACATTTTTTAAAGTTCGCTTTTGATTTTGGTTGCAAAAATTCTTTTTATTGGCTTTTCTTTCCATGTTTTTACTTTATATATTTGATGTATTTGTTATTATTATTAACGTTTTACAAGAGAAGGGGCATAGAACACGATCTAACATAAAAAATTCGGTATTGCCAGGTCATGTTATTCGACAATATTTATCTCATGCGAAATATATATCGAACCCATTTGAGAATACCACATGCCAAGGTTGTGCGACAATTTCCATCGACAAATGTCGAATGCGACAAATCTCACTCGACATTCGAGAATAGGCCGCCATATATTCAAATCAAAGAAATGTGAGCACTAAATTGAGAAATCCATTTTGTCACCGCAGTATAAAGATGCCATAAAACGAATATATCTGTGTTTTGAGATATTCAGTCTTGGCACGCAAAAAAAAGTAACCAAATAAATTTAGTGGAATTAACAAATCCTTTTTTCCGTGTTGGTAGTTTCGATAACGGTGGAACGACTGATGGTATTTCAGAAGAGCATCGGTCATGAAAATATCAATAAAACAAGAACAGATCACAAGAATTATGTGTTCCAGAGAAGTAAGCGAACTTATAAGCGAAGCATCACCGATGAGACAAATGGCTCTTTTTTGGGGGCTGCACATATGTTAAAAAGAACCCCCTTGTGAGTGCTTTCTGTAATCGAAAAGTAGAGTTTTGTTGAATTCGTGGAATGATTGTTCTGTAGAATAAAAAACATGACTATTGACACATAAATTCAAATAACATAACTAGACAGCTCTCAAGTATAAAATATATTTTACAATGGTAGGTAACATCTATCGAATTCATTAACTCCTAGTAAAACCTAATTGAAATTTGTGGGTTACGAGATATCTGAGTGATGGGACGACCCATAGTCAGCCTTAAAATAGTTTTGACAAAGCTTCCATTGCCCTCGAAGCATCTCTTCATAACTATCAAGGAATATTCGCTGATTCATCGATACTTTTCTCGCTTAGAGTTGGTACAGTTGCTTTGAGGGATTCGTCCCAATGATCCCAAGTCTGAATCTCTTCGAAAAGCCTCTTTCCGGGGCTTTCGACCCCAGAGCACTGGCAATGACCCAGTAAAACATAGTCCTCTGCGATGGAACCTCTTTGGATGCCGTACGCGATCAGTTCTCTGGCTTTTTTCAGCGCAATGCTTGGAGGTAAATGGTCCAGGAAGCACCCGATGAAGGAAATGCCCACTGCTCTGCTGTTGTAACCTCTTGTATGGGAGCCGACTACCCCCCAGCCCCTTCCTTCGTAGGCCAGACCGTCTGACCCGATTAGGAAATTGTAAGCAATGTCTTTCCACTTCCTGCTTTCTATGTGGAACGTCTGAATGAGGCGGATGAGCAGAGTGTTTTCGGATTGATTCAATCCTTCTTCGGTGGCAGTGTGTCCTAGAAAAAGTAAAAGTAATTAAGTAAAGCAATTACACATTCCATACCAATTCAAAACTAAATGGAATACGGTAAGTGAATGAAAGGGGCCAAGTATTGCCAAGTTTTTCTTAATTTACTCGTTCCCACGAAAACGAAAATCTTGTTATATTCAAAGAAAATCGTTAGAATCAAGGTCAAGAGTCCCTTTGGATATCTTGTTAATTTTGATTTGTTACAATAAGGCAATAATCCTTGTCGGTATTTAGAATTTGAAAAATTATTTGGAGCTGCTGCTGACCCATTCACTTACAATGTTTGAAGAACTCAGAAGCAAAAAGGTCTTCTTCCGTTGACAGTCCTTACTGAATGAAATGAAGCTGCCACTTTTTTGCCTGGACAGGCAAAAGAGTGTTTGAATGTTTTAGACGATGTAGTAACTTGATTACTTATATTTCGGACGTCCATCATCTTAATGGTTGAAAGATTTCTATCTCTTTCAAATTTTTCACAACGTTTCAATTGAATCCGCAATCGTCTTCTGGTGAATAATGACAAAATCAGATGCTAAGCGACCTTTTATAGGTCTATAATTAAAGTGTAATTACGGTGTAATTACGCGCGGTCTTGTGGCGCGCGTGGTTTCGCGCTTTTTCTCCCTCCAAAACGGTCCATGAGCGGTTTCCATACGTTTTTAATTTCCACGCTTGGTTGACTGAAGGCACTATTGGCTTCTATATAGGTGGTTTCCATAAATTTCCGTTTGAACCAATGTTCCTCTCTATGAAGAACACTAGCTTCGTCCCAAAGAATTCGGTGGTGTTTTGTCCAGGCGTGGTCAGCAATTCCCGATTTTGATGTTTCCCCTCGTTGAGTCCACTTTTTGTGTTCGGCTATTCTTACTGATAATGGCCTCTTGGTCTCTCCGATATAGGAATCTCCACATTCACATGGGACTTTGTAAATACAGTTTTTACTGGATTCTGTTGTGTTCTCTGGTTTCGTCTTGGTGAGGAAGTTTCGTAAGGTACTGCCGGATTGAAAGCAACTCTTGATGTTGTATTTATTTATTTGACAAAACATCACCGAATTCTTTGGGACGAAGCTAGTGTTCTTCATAGAGAGGAACATTGGTTCAAACGGAAATTTATAATATAGAAGCCAGTCAACCAAGCGTGGAAATTAAAAACGTATGGAAACCGCTCATGGACCGTTTTGGAGGGAGAAAAAGCACGAAACTACGCGCGCCACAAGACCGCGCGTAATTACACCGTAATTACACTTTAATTATAGACCTATAAAAGGTTGCGTAGCATCTGATTTTGTCATTATTCACCAGAAGACGATTGCGGATTCAAGCAAATGAAACGTTGTGAAGAATTTGAAAGACATAGAAATCTTTCAACCATTAAGATGATGGACGTCCGAAATATAAGTAATCAAAAGAGTGTTAGCTATCACTTTCCTGGCTAGGCAGACAAAAGAGTGCTTCAAGACGATAAACACAATGTAAAATTGCAAAATCAGTCTTTCTGGACAGAGTGCAGTGGGGCAAGACCCATAACGTTAGCAAAAAAAATCAAGTATTTTTTTGTATAGAGCAACTGTCATAGTCAGATATATACTTATTTCCCCCAACAGAACTTATTAGTGACGTGACTATGATTGTCACCGTATCAAAATATTTTGATGAGCTTTAATTCTCGTTGTTTACTCAACTTTTGAATACTTAGTTATTATTTCATGATAATTGTATAAAATCAAATACGGAAGCTTCATCCTCAGTTAAGTGACGATAATTTCACAAATTAAATGTTACAATATATTCAAAATTAGTAGGCCAATAATGCATTTTTGAATAAGATGTTAAAAGTTTTGAAATTTTTGCAACTCCACCAGTTTTTATATTCGACCGTTGCTTGAGGAGTCCTCTTTGGAACATGATATTCCTTATTAACTTTTGATACCTTTCAACTCAAAAGGACATTAATTGTATGAGTAGCGTTAGTTTGCCCGCCCTGGGGTCCATACAACTAACTTGTTTATATTTATTTTGTTCAATTCATTTTTATATAGAAAAGTTGTATGGAAGGACAAAATGAAGTGTTTGATGATAATAATAATGATTGGTGGTCCAAAATGTGTCCTGAAAAATATTTTAAATTTCAATCCCATCATGCGCTGTATCAAACCAATGGTCTCGGAACCCTGATTTAAAATATGTTTTTAATTAAATTGCAGGAACTGAGTGAGGTCTACAGTTCACAGAACTAATAGGTTTCTATCAGAATTACTTATGTTATTTAGTTATGAAAACAATTACATTATTTAAATCAAAATACAGATGCAAGATCTGACAAAATTCGAGTCTCTGATTGCATACTGTCGACCGATAAAAATGGAATCTATTAAAGAATCCATACAACTTTCAGTTTCAGATAAAAATACAGTAGATGATAAAATGAATGCTTTATAAAATTCTACAACACAAATCAAAATAAAAATGTAACAGTGGCCCAAAAATTGATCTTTGCCATGATTGATGGGAAAGTTTGTAGTGTGCTTACGTATTCATCTTCAACACAGAAATGTTTCTTATGTGGCAAAAATGTTCAACAGCTAAATAACTGAAGACATGATTAGCACAATCACAAACACTGATAACTTAGAATACTGTTTGTTAGTATTGCATGGATGAATTCACTTGTTTGAATGTCTGCTACACATTGCGTATAAATTGCCGATAAAAAAATGACAGGCTTGAGGAAAAGACAAAGGTATAGTGGTCGAAAATAAAGCCAGAATTTAGAAAGAGTTTAAAGATTGCTGTGTTCTTATTGTCGACACTCCAATGCCTGGTTATGAGAACACCAAGGAGATTCTTCGAAAATGCGGAATTATCACTCGAAAAAGTAAAATATAAAAGAGGAAACATGAATAAATTTCAGCAGAAGCTCTGCAGTTGTTGTAAAATGTAATCTCCATTCCAAGAGGAGGAAGAATAAACTGATAATGCTTCCTATTCAGATTTCTAAATCAAAGTATATGTATCGGAGATGTTTATTTTCATTCGAGAAATGTATTCATTAAAATTCTTAATTCATAGTAACCCAGATATTTATTCAGATAATATTAATTCTCTGCCGGAAATCGAACCCTTCCCGCGTTTTTTACACTTTGATTTTTTAATAGATTTCATTGACCTCATAAATAAATGAAAAAATTATTTCTAAGGTTAAATAAGGTTTTCTGATTTTTTGCCAGCATTTTGGTATCTTGCCCCACTGTGCGGAGCCCTAATACATTTTAATCAGAGACTCATCTGAGCAGGAAGCTCAGAGTTCTTTTAGGACATCGTTAAGTAACAATAGTCATTGCCGACTGATTTATCCAGTTACTCCTATCCATATAAAGTGTAGGCTATTATGGCAAATACTGTTTTAATAGAAAACTGAAAAATGCTAATATACTGGATAATATGCCAACCAGCTCTTTCACAAAGTTCATATTGAATTAGGTACTTATAAAATTCGATTGATTGAAAATTTGAAATCAATTTCTTTCAAGCCTACCTATAATGACAAATTTGGCAGCATCTTTCAAGAATTCCTTTTCGCCTAGAGGAGGTTGCGCTAACCAGTTGATCCTTGATACCACGACACAGGAGTCCAAATCGTCATCGTACTTTGTTATGATTTCCTTATTTAAAGAATTCACGTAAATTGGTCCATTGAGGTAAGTCACATCGCCGATGTGAACTTTTCTTGATTTATAAACGCTAATATTGTCGTATTTGGAGGTGTTCTTCTTGACAACTAGTTGAACAGTCTGATTGTCCTGAAACAAATTCTTTGTTGATGCATTTTCGGCTAATATTAATTAATGATGCAAGTAATAATTTAATTTGGAGGAGTTTTCACTATTTCAAATTTTTCATTCATCTCTATCGATTATAGTGGATACAGCGATAACATCATTATCATCTGATATTGAATTTTAGTTCATTGTGCTTGCAGAACTGAGTGAAAGGTTTTTGGATGATTATACACTTATTTGAATAGAAATCTTACAATCTCACTAATGTACGAACCAAGAATTTATATATGATTGACATTTTTAACATTACATGATAGATGAAACAAAATTGATGGATCTTGTCTCCAAAGGAAGCCTGTAGCAAGAAGTTAAAAAATCTGCAGACAATGAAGTTACAGTTTTCAGACTGGTTTCGAGGATCACTCGAACAAAAGCTTTAGGCTGAAATGTTTGGTAACCGAATGGTATAGTTTCCTTTTTTTTGAGTACTTATTTTTTTGGCAAAATTTCACTTTACAATGAGAATCCATTAACACAGTATTAATGATCAAACGTATGATGAAGATCCTTTGATCTTTCAACAAGACGGCGTTCTTCCCAATTACCTTTTGACAATTCTGAATTCACATTTGAAAAGCCTTGATAAAGTCGTCAATTGAATGTCAAAACGTCGGCAATTCAATAATAGACTTATTATTGTGTCCAATATTCCACTACCTCAAACCGATTTTTTTAACTTTTAATTTAATTATTTTCTATTTAGCTCTGAGTATTTCGATGATTCCTTTTATTGTAGGACTTTTTGCCACTTCTCAGACTCCTAAAACTTCCACATGTCAATTTTGAATGGAATCGGGCCATGATCACGAAATTCTTTCGTCATGTTGAAGCCTCCATTTTGTTTTATGAATATTGACAGAAATCATAATTTCCGGCCCAGAAAATTCCTTCACACCAATTTTGAAAGAAATCGAACCATATCCAGAGGAGTCATGTTTTGTTCAATTTCCAATTGAGAATGTTTCCATTTACAACATGAATCCCTTCCAAGAGAAGTTATCTTGTGCGATGGAAAATAGCGAATCATGCGGAATCATCTGCGACTACAGTGTGTCTTTCAGTCGTAGATGATTCCACAACTGACTTTATGAACATCCTGTTCATATTTTCAATAAAATCAACATATCACAAAACTTCTGCCATCTTGGAACTGCTACTTCGAATTCATGAATTTTGACCAGAAAATTATGAAGTTTGACCACAAAGATCCCCTCATACCAATTTCGAATAAAATCGGGTTATAATTACAAAAATTGTCCGCCATGTAGGAGTCGCCATTTTGGTTTTATACGAAAATCATGTATTGTCACTAGAATTATGAACACCTGAGAAATATCTCAGAAATGACAGACTATAAATGAAATTGTGTTAGATACACGACATTTTTTCACTTTTTGAAGGTTACCTGACATTTTTCAGCATTATTTGTGGATGTTTGTGGATGTTTTCGCAGTGCAATGATCGCTCCGCAGTGTAATTACCGGGGGTAATACCACAAGTGCATTGAAAATTACCGATAATTCTGAAAAAAATAACCGAGTACGGTTTTTTATAAAAAAAACACGTTTTTTTCAGAATTATCTGGTTAATTTTCAATGCACGAGTGGTATTCGGTAGGAAATTTCAATCGCGATATGAGCACTTGTGACACATTTGAAGTCTCACTTCTGACATTAAAATCGCGCGACTTCACTTGAATTGACATCTAATGCGATAATTGCACTGCCGTGACGCGAAACGCGTCACTACAGTGCAATTATCGCTGTGAGCCAGCGGTAATTGCATTCCTCTTATGGACGTTTTTACACGTGAGGGAAATTTCCGGGGGTAATACCACAAGTGCATTGAAAATTACCGATAATTCTGAAAAAAACGTGTTTTTTTTTAAAACTGCACGAGTTTATTTTTTTCGTTGTTTCAAAGCATACATTGCCCGACTCCGAAGGAGGAGAGCAATTTTTTGAAACAACGAAAAAAATAACCGAGTGCGGTTTTTTATAAAAAAACACGTTTTTTTCAGAATTATCTGGTTAATTTTCAATGCACGAGTGGTATTCGGTAGGAAATTTCAATCGCGATATGAGCACTTGTAGGTAGATGACACATTTGAAGTCTCACTTCTGACATTAAAATCGCGCGACTTCACTTGAATTGACATCTAATGCGATAATTGCACTGCCGTGACGCGAAACGCGTCGCTACAGTGCAATTATCGCTGTGAGCCAGCGGTAATTGCATTCCTCTTATGGACGTTTTTACACGTGAGGGAAATTTCCTCTGTAATTTTTCGATAATTGTGTTCCTCGTAGGAAAAATTTTATATATAAGGCAAACATTCATTAAAAACTTTTCTAATTCTTTGACTTTTGCCATATTTCGTGTGAACGCGATTTCTGACGTTTTCAATTGTTTGAAGCAAACCAGTATTAATAGCAGATTGATCAAACTATTTGCCACGTGCTTAAAAGTTTGTAAAAAAGCGATCTTATAGAGATTCGTCAAATAATGAACAAAACTTTCGATCTGCTTCTTCACTGATTAATTCTCTTATTTTTATTGACGTTGTTTGTCTGCATGGTTGCTAGATAACTATTTTTCATTCTCAACATGATAAAATTAGAAATATTTCAATTTAAAAGCGATACTATTATTAGATTTATAAACAAAATAGGCAGCGTAGAAAAAACTATTTCTTCAACTCGGGAGAAAAGGCGGAGAGAAAGAAATCTCTCCGCTTCGCGTCGGGCATTAAAAAACGCTCGGGTCGGAAATGGTTTATTTTCTCCCCTCGATAAACAAATAGCTATTCAAAAAAACTAATCTGACAACTACAGAAGTTCTCTCTGGAACTTCATAGAATTTCTCTGGTTCGTGTTAGGCATGTTCTCTTTTAAATTTATCTGCGGTTCATCCACTATCATTTCTGGTTCTCACTAGATCCCCCCTCAATGTTACCTGAAGAAACGTGAAGAGAATTTTTTTTAAATAAGATGATAAAATAGTGTTTAGTTACACTGCCCTTCTTGACTTACATTTTGATCATTGTACAGTATGTCCGATGTTACCACACCGTCATTCTCAAAAACAAACCCGGAATCCATGGCACTATTGTTGGTAGTTTCGGTGACATCTGAACCCTGCGAATCCGAAAAAACTGAGCAGTTATCGATGTCATCCGTCGGACACTTCACTAACCACTTTTGGCATTTTTCTTTGGAAACGTCCACTTTGAGGTTCGAAACATTTTCAGTTATTTTTCCTTCGCAAATTTCACATCTGCAGCTTATATCATTCGAGTGTACCTCCATGTTTATTGTTGCTTTGTTGGTTTCGTACGCGTTTAAGTTGACTCATAAATTCCGTTATCTTGTTGTATATGGCAGGTCAGGACTGAAGTATCAATATTACATTATTATCGCTTGGTGAATGTTTCATTTACTTCACAAAGTCAAACTCAGACATATGAGCATTTCAAGACAGCTGAGATAGCCTAACAGTGTTCCTTTCATTTCAATGTCCACTCAACCATGCTTCTTCGAAGGCAGTGCTTACGGATGCCACCTGTGATGACCTAAACTGCACTGAAGAGGAATAATGATTCCGAAACTGGTCTGCAGTTGATCACCACTTTGAGTTCTTGCCAAGATTGTTATTTCAAATGAAGGATTTGTGCATTTTTCAAAGTTTAAGTTGCTTCATTGTTGAAAATTCTTTTTGTCACAGCATGGTCTTATAACTAACATATTAACAGTGTGTCAAATTTGACAGTTAACATTTTTCCGGGTGAACCAAAATAGCATATGAAGAACCTTGATTACTTGATGAAGAGGATGGGGTGCCTTCCCATCATCCCCCTCCTGAAAAGTTTTAGTAGTAATCCCTACTTGAAAATAGAGTTGGGACTTTTTTCCATATTTCAAAATCTTTCACGGTGGCTGAAATATTCAGGGTGGTACGTTTTCAAACAGACAAGCTGTTTTATATTTCAAAGCTTTCCTTTGGAGCATCAAAACGGTTCCAAACACATTCAACTGGTGAAGAGTAATAATTCCTCGCCAAAATTAGTATCAATACATCATGTAATCAAACCGGCTGTTGAAACGTGAATAACTTCACTCTTTTTCTTTGAATGTTTCATAGTTGGTATTTTGACGTTTGTCGCTATTGAAAATACACGAATGCATTGAATCAAAAGTAAATGTGAAGTTTTGAAACTTTCTGGAATTTCACCAATATTTATATCAGGTATGGGCCCAGTAGCGGTATAAGACATTCATAGTTGGCGAAGGAATTTTTCTAGTATAAAACGTTCATCATTACAGAAGAAAAGTTCAAAGTTTGCCTGTTCAATGGTACCAATTTCAATAATTGGAACGAAAACAATGGACAAATTAGTGAAACAGCTATAATAAAATTTGGTTGGTTCGGAGTAACCAGTTACAGAACAGCTCGTACATATCCTGCTGCTGGAGAAAGAAGATAAAGATGTAAAGTCAAATCATCCAAAGAATTTCCGTAGAGAACATGGAAAAATAAAAAATAATGTCCATTAAATTTTCCGACTACAAAATCTACTTATCGATGGCCTAAACTGTAAACCGGCTAACTCCACTTTTTAGTGAAATTGAGATTTTGTTGCCATCTTCTAGGGAAAACTGAAATCTATAGTTTGGTAGTGTGAGGAACATTGTAAAATTTACAGATTCCTTTAATTCGCATCACACGTATAATAGATAATAGCATTGTTTAAATAGAACATAGTTAGTCAATGCCTGTGGAAAAGGTATTGGACACCAATGCGAGTGTCATCTAGCGTGATTAGTTACAAACATGAATATTTGACGTCATTTTAATGCTGGTTTCCCCAAAAACCCCGATTTTAATGCTTTTCCATTGTTTTAATCAAGTTACGACATGACTTGGAGGCCAGATCACTGAAGTTACGAGATGACTTGGATGCGAGCTCACTATCGCCATCTACATGTCGCATCCATTTTGATCCAATTATAATCCCATAAGGTTGACTAACTATCTTCTATATAAACAATGATAATAGCTAAGTCCGTGGGTTCAAATATCACCAATGTAAAACGTCTGAGATAGAAGCAATTTTTCATTGTGCTACTCAAGGTGTTCCAAGACTCCCTCAGTTTCACACTGGGTCTCCCAAACAGTTTTTTTTTGTTTCCTGTAAAATATGCATAATTGAAGATAGCCGGTTTAAACTTTAAGCCATCGTTATCCATTCGCGCCACTCAAGCCATTATGTTTTTCGGTCTAGTGACGATGTAGGTTTTCATAGTTTCAATGGGCTTGTGTGGAAAAATCTGTTAAAATCTCGATTTTTCCTTACAAGATTACGCCCTCATTTTAACCCTTTAGCCACCTTCAACACACAAGCCTTTGGTATTCCGAAGCCAGGTTCTATTAATTAATGATTAGGTGAACACGGCTCGCGTTAAAATATGGAAAATCGAATTTTCCCCAGGAGCCACTCGTAAATTTCCCTCCATTTTACTCAACATCGATGTATTTTTCAACCCTATTCGAGGCTTGTATGTGAAAATGGGGCACCCAAATCTGTCACTATCTGACGGTCTATTTGCCACTTGTTGCTGAACATATCAGCGGAAAATGAAGTTGTAGTAACAGCTATCGAATCAGATATACTCACCTTAAGCTTTGTGAAAAACCGTTTGCTGGATGAAGAATCGAAACGACTAGGTAAGAGAACAGAGATCCCCAGCACTTTAGGCAGAGCTAAGCAATTTTTATACAAATGCTTCAATTGTGCATAAACTGGTCAGGGACGTTCGGAGTGCAGAAAGAAATAATTTGTGGAAAATCTTCAGTTCCAAACAAACAGATGGGACAGAATGGTGGACGGTATTAATATTAATCCAAAAACAATGTTATCTGGAATCTGCCAATACTGCGTGGAAGGAAAACAGACTTGTCAGTCTGACAACCAGAGCACTTTGTAGCTGCCTATATGCAAAATCTTTCATGCCAAGACCACAGCTCATTTTAGCGCTAAACTGAGTCGGTTTCGTTGTGACAATGGACGAGAATATACATATTTCTGATTCGATCAGAGTTGACGAAAGAAAGAATTGCATCCTCAAGAAAAAAAAAACTAGAACCATTCTCCTGAATGGACCTTTCCAAGAGATATGAGGTAACACTGAAATTAGAAAGTAAATACGCTAATATCACTCGGGATTTTTTATTTATTTTTTCTGACCGCTACTTTATCTATAATCAGAAGAAAAGTGGTTTAGTGACGTCACGTTCATCAAAACTAAACTTGGCAACGTTGTTAAAGTTGTGCACCAAATTCTCATTCAAATATGATGTGTCGTATGACAGTTGTCATTTGATACCAGATCTGTTCACAGTGCGATCAATAAGAATAGTTTGTCTCTGTCTAACTCATTTGCCTACTCATTTGATAGAAGTGAAGCAGTTCCATCAGATCTAAACTTAAACGAACACTACCTTGATTTATTTTTTGAGGTTAATGCAGTTTTGAAAGTTTTGAGAGCTTTTGTTGTTTGTGTTCTAAAATTTGTTATTAATTCCTGTATCTCCAGTACCTGTATTCCTGCAATAACTGAACATGTCGAAAAGGTGCTTGGTACCCGGTTGTCTGAACACCAGTGCAAATTCCAATTAACAATTTTTTATGCACCTAAAGATGAAGCGCGTCGGAAAATGTGGTTCGAAACAGTGAATAAACCTTTTGTGAAAAGCGGAAATATATGTTTTTGTGAAGAACATTTCCAAGTGAGTACTTTACGTTATGTTATTATTGTATTCAAAGCAGAGTTCAAGGAATGATTTTAAATTTGTCATTGCAAGAAAGACCGTGAACAATTACACAAATAAATTCACACCAAATCGTTTATGATAACACCTCACTACGCTATTATCGAATTTATCAGTTGAATGTTGATTGTTGAATGTAAATAAAATAAACATTAACCTCACATCTCCATATAACTTTTGAGAGTTGAGAACTGTCATTACGATTTGCTGTGTTGTCAATGCTCGTTCTTCATCAAAAGGATGATCCGTTCAGAAAATTTTAAAGTTACAAGTACAATAAAAAATAGCTAATATGTGGATTTTTATCTATGAGTTGATCAAGTGACAATGTATTGATTATTTCTCAACGGCTTATATCATGCTAGAAGTTATATTGCCTGTTTCGGAACGGGGATTATGGTGGGAGGTATTTCCGATGAACGTGACGTCAGCGGCACACTTTCAAATGTGATATATTTTTAAAATGAAAGAAAAATACTGGAACTTTTTGTGAAATGGACTTTTCAGACTAACAACTATCGATTTAAACGAGTTTTGTAATTTATTTTCCGTAAATGTAAAGGTCCATTATAAGTTGAATAAAAGTTTTTGCAGGAAGCCCTACGAGTGTGGTACTTACTAAAGTACCCATAGAAATTCGGATTGGCCAAATTTAAATTAAATCAGAATATTTGAGTATATGGCGTATCTTCACATTTCGAAGGAGCTGATAAATGAAAAATCGGTTTTTTGGTGGTTACTGTCACAACGTATACCGATTGTGGTGTCTTGAAGACGGAAAATTGTTTTATGGGACGGTTGTTATATTTGATTAAATGAAATTTGCTGATCATCATGATACTTCTACGAGGCAGTTACTGGATATGGAAGTCGTTGGTGATGCCAGTCAGGAAAAAAAACCAAGCATACTTACAAGCTTGCTCACTGCAGAAGGGTGGCGATCTGTCTGTTTTATAGATATTTTTCATAGACTGATATATCATCAATCTCACATCCGTTTGTCATCACTTAGGAGACATGCTGAACATCTTTCGTCGGGGCACGTTCTTCTAACGAACGGCAGAGCTTTGGAGAAATTTGAAGAGGACCATTAATCCTTACCTTGGTGATTTTTTTTTCTTGGAAACCAGATCATAACAAAATCAATGTCGTTATCCATGGCTCACTTCTTCTGACCGGAATAGTCCTACAGAAAAAAGTGGAGTTTTTTCTTCTCAAAATCAATCTACGAAAATGTTATTTAAATACCGACTGTGGGATTTAATAAAAAAGTTTAAAACAAAATCTTCCCAGCCAGTTGCCTTCTGATAATTATACAATCTGTTGGTGCAAATCGCTCTATAAATAGATAGCAGTATCATAAGAAGTATTATTTTTGTCGATAAATTGCCAAATAAATCAATTTCTCGTTTTGAACGATAAGAAAGTAACCTGAGCTTTTGTAGTTTTGAGTAACATACGGATATGTTATCGAATTTAGTGTCAATAAGGAATTATCTTTATATCTCAAGAATGACTAACACAAAATATTCCTATTGACAATGCATGCATGCACTTCCAGTTTAAAAACAAAGCATAAACTGCTTTAGATTTCTTCGGTAATAAATTCAAAATTGCCTCCTCTGCGTCACTTTCAATATAATTAGGAACATTTTCTGTATCAGAATTGCTCATTTGGTTTTTGCTGCAGATTTTGGAGGAATAACCAAAAAAATTGATAATTTAAATAAATTTATCAACTGACGGTTTTTACAGTTGCAGAAGTATTGGAAGTGGAAAGTACTGTATTGTTCAGAAAACACCCTGAAAGCTAATGGTAGAATAGAATGACTTTTATTTTTAATAAAGCAAATAAAAAACCGCCACAACTATGGATTATTTAAGCATTCTCGAGGTTTGTTGCTAAAAGTTTTGTAATGAGTCACAAATTTTGAGGTGATGAGTCATACTCGATGTTTTATTAAAATGAAGCTTCTTCTTACATTATCCATCTAATTAAGTTATAAACATTGAATCATTAACAGGTTTGAACGTATGAGACTTTTAATACAATGGACAATGAGCATTTTAATTAATTCTTCATTGAATGCGACTTGATTTTGACATCTCTTTTTGTTTTCTGGAAACGATAATATTTCGTTTAACTTGGAATACCCCGTATCAATTAATGCAAAATCTCGGAAAGTCTTTTCACATATCAGATTTGCTGTAACAATGTGAATGTATTAAGTACCAACTAACAATATAATTTAATCTAAACTGTCTAATGGATTAGATTTTAACCATAATCATACGTCGTGCCTCTTTGAAGTATTGATTTTAATTGCTGTAATTATATTTTATTGTTAAAGTGGCTTTAGGACTGATAAAATTCATATGAAATGTGTTTCGTGTATTTGTTCATTCAGGTACTGACACTAATACAGTGTGGAAGTCTATGATGGAATTAAATCCGTATTTCCATAATGGAAATACTTATATGAACGAAATTTGGCCTGATTACTTTTCATGCATTTCACAAACAAAACTAAAGTTTACTTGAATTGAAAGCCAGAACTTTTTTAATATTTATTCATTCAATAATTAGTATTCACTCTTTCATTGAGTTGCATAATTATCTTCTGTAAAGGTATAATTTTATAAATTATTAAAGTTATTATAAACAAAATAAAATCTGATCATTTATCATGATTTAAAAAAAAAATTACTAAAGGTTACTTTTATTTTATTTATTAATAACTAGTACATTGCACAATTATCTTCTATCAGGATATAAATGAAATAAAATCGTAATAGAATATATCAAAATAAGCATCTTTTCAACCTTATTTTGTCGAACTGGCAATCTGATCCACTATTTTTGTCAGAAAGTATTATATTGGGCTAAAAAACGTACCAATCTATCACGTGTGATATATTTATGATTTTTTTCTACATTCATGCAAAAAGCAAAACTTTATTGAACTATATTCAGTGGAAAAAGAAGTTCTTTATTGCACTAGTGCAATAAAGTTTTTATTGCACTCATCTGTCATTCTACTTCAACGTGCTGTCATCATGACAAACATAAACGTTTAAACCTACTACATATTTAGAAGATATTCTGTGAGATTGGCAATAGGTAATTCACTACGAAATATTCATATTGAAAATTGCAACAATCGTTCATTCACTTTCAACATTGAGGGTAAAAATAAAGTTTGAGTTAAATTGTTCGTAACGTATTAGTTCCTGTTTCAATGCAAATCGATATTAATAATAAAGTATTCAAGTTGCGCTTTTCATTTTCCTACACCTAGTGCCGCACCTCAATAAATCATTTTTTGCTTTTTGCATGAACGTAGAAACAATGTTGTATGCAACTCGTGCAAAAATTGTTTATTGCACTCGACGTGTTGTCCAACTCGGCCTAACGGCCTCGTCGGACAATTTCACGTCGAGTGCAATAAACATTCACTTTTTGCACTTGTTGTATAAATAACTTTTGTTTAGAATCTGAGGTTTGGGGAGATATATCAGCATTCCAAAATGTGAATGAGGTTAAATGGTAAAGTAAATGAAATTATGTTTAGGGTTGAACATTCGTTTCGAATGAAAACTTATGTTTGGTTTTATTGAAAAATTATTGATTGTCTTCATGTAGCATTTGGCACGAGTTCGAATGTCAAGTGTAAATAGACTGGATCGGTTTTGACAGGTGCCTTCTCGCTTTGATCAAAGCCAGTGTGGTGTGGGTTGCCTCGAATAAAAACATCAAAAACCAACTAATAATGAATTAGTCATCTTGGGGCCTCAACATTTTATTTCAGACAAAATCCGTCACTGTTCTTCGAAACCAAATGATAAAGTCCTCATATCACTACTTGTGTATCTGGTTGGTCAGCGCTAAATGATTAGTACTGCGAAGTAATTGTATCTAATGGTTTCAATAAAGATACTAATTCAAATTATTTATTGTTGACTGACAAGTTGAGATATTGTGTATTATACTCAACAAATACATAATTGGGGATGTTAATTGATTTAATGAGTTAGAATGAAATGTAGTTAATAGCTTGAAAAAACGTTCATTTTACAAAATTTCCAGGGAAAGAATTTTTTTTCATAATATCCCAAGGTTTCCTTCAGGTCTATGAATACTGACTGAACGATGGTCGGTTGGTATAGCGGAATTAAAGGAAAACATAAAACTGTTTCAAAACTTTTTTCGACGTTTTTGTTCAATCTAGGCTTGAGCCATTCTGAATGTATAAGATATCCAGAGTGTTCATTGCATGTATTTCGAGCACAAAGTGTCATTACCGCTCTTCAAAGATTACTGTAACTCTCTTTGTCGACCACTTTGCGCTATAAAAACACAAATAGCTATTCTGCTATTCGAATTATAACCTGAAGGGCGCTTTTGTTCATCGTCAGCGATAATCTTTTTTGGCCAATAACGTCTCATTACCTGTCACTCACAAACTTATTTGCAAGCTGCTGTTGGTCAGAGCAAAGTATCGGCTGACAACAGAAAATTGCCCATTACTATTTTGCTTCATTACCATTATTTATCAGGTGATAAAATACTAGTGACTAATGAAATAAGGAAAACTAGAAGGATGAATGTAGATAGGTGGAGAATAGGGGATGGCAAAAAGGGTCCATGAGGTCCTACTTGCCTGGTTGCGGCCTCCCCAAAGAACTACTACTACAACTAGTGTTTCTAGAGGGGTTCAATCAGTACCTGCCTGTTCAAAATCAATTATTCATCAATCCTGTCCCTAAACTATAAAATGTAATATATTTATTGAATGAATATGAATTGCAAGCTCTGAGGATGGTCGAGGCCACCACAGAGCTGAATACAGGCAGGTGCGGCACCTGCTTCTGCTAGACGTATCCAAGGCTTGCACGTGTCTGTTACAGAGTTGAAACACCCTGTATATGGTTGTTTTGGTGATAACTGATATAACTATCGTTCAATATATTTAATTACACCATCAGACTATCTGATGTTTCCGGATTGAAACACCCTGTAAAAGGTATTTTTTAGCAGAAAATCTAGTTGGTTGGAGAGAAATATGATATTGCTACTGGAATATGATTCGTTTCGTGCATTCTAAAAACTACTCTTATTATCGTTCAATATTTCATTCCACCAAACCGCCCGACACTACAGGGTTGAAACTCTCGATAATGTTGATTCGGTGATAAAAATTCATTCGGCGGAAGGAAAATGTGAAATTCCGGCTGGAATATGATTCATCTCGTATATGCGAGAAACGGCTCTTACTATATATTACTATATACTATATATTATAAATATATATTATATTACTATATATAGTTCAATATTTTATTACACCAGACCGCCCGATGTTACATGGTTCAAACACCCTGTATGATGTTTTTTTGTGAAGACAATCTCTTCAGTTGGAGAAAAATGTGAAATTGCGACTGGAATATGATTAATTTTTTTTATTTGAAAAAGTACTATTATTATCGTTCAATATTTTATTACACCAGACCTCCTAATGTTACATTCAACCTTGTAACACCTTGCATAATGTTAATTTCATGATAAGCCTTTCGGTTGAAGGTAATATTGAATGATAATAATAATAAATTTTCAAATGCATATAAGGTATGCATGCATATAAGGTGTAATAAAATTCGGAACTGGTGTAATAAATTATAATAAAAATATACTTCCGGATTTGGCAGGGTGATTTGGCTGGTGTAGCTTCAAGTCACTCGATACACGCCAGTTTCGCGGGATATTGGAAAAGCACACCACGATTTATTATTTTTTTTTCGTGATTGAAGTGGTGAATGTCTCGCGTTTGAGTTTTGCAGGAATTATACATCACTTCACTAAGGTTTTTAGGCATCTTCGATCATTCATTGAAATAATAGAACTAGTCATAAGGGATATGAAGGTTTGTACATATGATGTGGTTCGAGTCATACCTATCAAATCGTCATCAGATTGTTAAAACAAATCATTACTTATTTGCTGTGGTGTACCCCAAGGTTCGGTACTCGGTCCTGTGCTTTTCCTATTATATATTACTGACATGACCAGTTTGATCAAATCAAGTAGTTTCACTTTATTTGCCGACGATACTACTATTCAATGGCATCATAAGAATGAGGCTAACCTATTTCAAACCATTTCTAGAGATATTGACCGCATCAAAGAATGGTTTGATTCAAATTTACTATCATTGAATATATCTAAAACGAATATACTAAGCCTCTGTTGCAAGCTAGCTGTACTATTTCTTGGCAATAATACTATAGAAAGTACATTGACATTCGATACACATATTTCAAATCTTAGCAAAAAGCTCGCATTGCATAGCATCCCGAACTATGCAATGCGAATTATTTTCAACAATTTGGGATATACTGCTACCGAGTCAGCATATTATTCTCTTATTGAATCGCATCTAAGCTATGGTATTGCTTTCTGGGGAGTCTGTAGCAAAACACCTTTTAAAATAATCTCCTCTCTACAGAAAAGGGCCGTTAGATATTTGTGTAAAGCAAAATTTAGGGAATCTTGTCGGCCTTTGTTTGCACGTCAAGGTATTCTCACTTCACTTTTTATTGTCGAATCAGTCAGTCTAATTCACAAAAATAGAATTAAATTTAAAAATAATTCTTCAGATCATATATCTCGGCAACAAAATCATATGAAATTACCTTTACCATCAACCACCTTAATCAAAGACTCGGTTATATACAGGGTGTTTCTTAAGTACGTGTAGAAACTTCAGGAGCATGTTGCTAACGTCGAAATAAGAAAAAAGTTCCCATAAACACATGTTCGCAAGTTATTCGTTTCTAAGATACAGAGTGTCAAAGTTTAATTCTTATATTTGTTTTTTGTGAATAAATTCCAAAATATTTGTGATATTCGAGTATAGTTTGGTATCTGGGATGATTTTTCAATGACAAAATCAAATTTTATGTTAATTGTGAAAAAACTAATTCCTAATTGAATTTGTTTTAATTTTAAAAATCTTGTCATTCAGAATCACTTGCATCGATTGTTTCAAATGTTAATAACTCGAAAACAGTTGCTCGCAGTGACCTCTACCAAGAATATATCTTTTACACAAACTAAATAATAAATATTCCCAGATACCAAACTTTACCCATATATCAAAATTATTTTGAAATTATTCATAAAAGATAAAAATAAGAATTCAACTTTGACACTCTGTATCTCAGAAACGAATAACTTGCGGACATATGTTTATAGGAACTTTTCTTCTTATTTTGATGTCAGCAACACGCTCATAAATTTTCTACACGTACTTAAGAAACACCCTGTATAATGGATTGAATAGGTATGTATAATCACCTACCCACTTATATTATATTATTATATTATATTTTTAAGAGGTGTTTTATTCTTCATCCTATGAATTTCAATCAATACTTCATTCACATAGTCGATCCTTTTTATGACAGATTTTATTTTCAAAATTATTTTAAAATTGTATTATTATATGATATGCATGTTCTATATTTGTTATATTGTTTGTTGTATTTTTACACATCTTTGTCTATAAGAATAACTTTCTTCTTCTGACAATAAAGAATATTCTGATTCTGATATAAAATGTTCCATACCTTGTAAAACGTTCCACACGTTGTAAAGCGTTCCACATGTTGTAAAACGTTCCATATGTAGTAAAAAGTTTGTAACTATGACTTGGTATGATTCAAATCGACTTTCACTCAATGTCTCGAAAACCAATATAGTAACTTTCAAATGTAAGCTTGAAAACAAAAGCAGTTTAAAATTTTTAGGAGTGCATATCGACCGTAAGTTAAAATTTGAACACCATGTTCGTGCCTTGTGTAACAAAGTGTCTTCTGGCTGTTATGCAGTCAGAGTAGTCGCAAATGAGCTGAGTTTATCAGCAGCCAAGACTGTTTATTTTTCTCTGGTGGAATCCCACCTGAGATATGGATTTCCATTTTAAATATATGTGCCAATCGAAGTGTAGATACTCTTGTAGACTCCTTTTCACTGCTCATGGAATTCTAACAGTGATTTCTATATTTATAATGGAAACAGTGTATTTAATCAAAAAACATTGGACTCAATTCCAATCTTCTCCATCCTATTATGTGACAAGGCAATCCAGCAACATTAAGTTGCCCTTAAGTTGCCAATACCAATGACATCTGTCATAAATGATTCCATTGTTTATAATGGTCTTAAAATGTTCAACCATCTGCCAAATGATATAAAAGAAATAAAATCTTTACAATGCTTTAGGAAGGCTGTGAAATGTTTTCTACGTGATTATAATATAGAAGAATTTTTTAATGAAAATTTCACACCTCACTTTTAGAGAGAACCAAAACATTCGTTCTTATTTAGATGCCATGGCAACCCAAAAAATTTCCGGAAATTTTTATCCTCCTGGGTACCCTGGCCGAAATTAATAAGTGGAAATTTTTCTGTCAAATATTTGACAGGTGATAGTTTATATTTTGCTTTGATGTACAAATGGAATTGTATTTTTCATTTGAAATGAGATAATATTTCATATTTATGTATTTATTAAATATTTCGAATGTGTCTGAATATTTTCTTCACGATAATCGCAGAATTTGCAAATTCTGAAATCAAATTTCAGAAACACTTCAATACACCAGTTGTCTACATGTAAATCAAAGGCCCCGTGGCGAGTCGGTAAAGTGTCCGCCTCGTGGTCGTGTGGTCACTAGTTCAATTCCCAGTGGAGCAATTTTTACTTTTTTTTTGATTAAATTTAAAAAAATCAAATTGAAATTTTGTTAAGTGTGTTTTACATATCAATATTTTCATGCATCTTTTTTGTACTATGCATATAAATAGTTCAGGTGAACCATAGTTGGTTATTTCTTATGAATTGTTGGATATATTTTGGTGTAAAATTTTCTTACCGAATCCCCCGCGTGCTTGAATTAATTGCAGGAAATTTATCTCGTACATGAATTTTTTAAGAAAATTACCCTCGTCGCTGCGATGTACTCGAAAAATTTCCGGCAATAATTCAAGCACTTGGGAGATTACAAGTGATAATTTTTAAAATAAACTGTACGTGATTTTAAATTTTCTTTCGAATGTATTTTATACCTACGACTAACATTTTTTATACTTATGTGAAGTGTCTATATAGGTTAAGTCAAACTTTTTTGTTTTATTTGTATTTTGTACGACTTATATGTTTGTATACATACAAACTAACTTCAATCCAAACTCCATTACTTTAAATGTTTTTTGGATCATTTATATATTTTTAGATATATATGTACAAAGTGATTCTTATTTTTCTCAGCTTAGGTTAAGTGAAACTTTGTCAACAAGATCATTCTTAAGACAATAAAGTATATTATCTCTCTATGAATGTTTTTGGAAGGATATTAAAGAAAAACGTCGTTAATAACTTAAAAGAATTTATTACTACAGTATTGCTCGAGGAATACTGAGGAATTCACAATTTGAGTACCTAAATTCCTATATTATACAACCTACTAACGAATATCTAAACTAAATATGTATAATTACTGTACATTTTCATCTGAAATTATCAGGAAAATAAAATAATATAAATTATGTAAAACACAAGTCGTGTTGGTCCGAAACATGCCCAAAACAAAACGTTTAGGCATGCTCCGGACGTGGAACAGTTTATAAAATGCCTGAAAGTGATTTAAAGTGAGATCGTGGACAAATGCGTAAATTCAAATTCCCTCTGCTGAAAATGCATCAACTGTATATTCCCATCCAAATATTGGTTGGTATCATTAAGTGTTATTGAAGCTAGTGAACAAGTAATCACAAAAAAAAATCTTTAGGAGAATCTAAATGATTTCAAAGGAACGCTAAAGAATTCCATTCGTCCACGATTTCAATAAGTAAAACTGAAAAGAATATGTGAATTGATAGATCTACGTAAGGAGTTGCGATAGTTATAGATGAGCTGCCTTTTTTTCTTTTTTATGAATAAAATAAATCAGCTCTGAGGATACACAAAGAGATTGAAAAAAATCACGGTATCCGTTTGGAATGAACAGTTAATTATTAGCGATCTTAAAATCAACTTCAGCTCATTCGATATAGGAATTTTTGAAAAAAATGGGAGACATTTTTCCCTCAACGTTCCCCTCAAGAAGTGAAGCAAATTGGTTGAAATAGAATATATTTAACTTTGTCTTGAGATCAAAATCACAAAAGTAAATTTGTTCTTGAACAGTCCGTGGTTAGCATTCTACAATATGGAAGTTATCTCCAACGAAAATTCTATACAATTATTTTATTGATTGTGCATTCAAGATTTCTTCTTCTCCATGATAGTTCCAACTGTATTGACTCAATTTGGGCACCCAAGAAAATGATTGCTCTCTGTCTTTTCCGAATCAGTTACTTGCATTTCGTACAGCCCATTTGTCGCAAAAATAGTTCAACGGCATAATACTGTTTGTTTCACTTTCCTCTCAGTTTCAGTAAGCGATCTCATTCGCCAGTTGAAGGCACACCGACGAAATAATAATAATTAGAAAGTTTCGTTTTATCTACAACTTACTTCTTTGATCAATGATGCTTTAAATATCACGTACCTACACATACTGAATAGTCTAACTAAAATAATTCAGATAAAATATTATATACACTGTGGATAGTGTTGAACCAGTATGATATTGGCAAAAACTGATCTAAATACTACAGCATTTTAATAAAAAATGTCGTAATATTATCGGCACTGGTTCCTTTCTCCTCGAAGACTGCGTATCCAAACCCATTCGAAGGTCACTTGGAATGCCTGGAACAAAAAATAGAATCAGTATCTACATTACGGTAAAATTTCAAATAATTATTGTTACGAGAGATTTTTTTATGTAGGTGGGTTGGTATTATATTCACTTGATCCAAATTCCTGATAGTGTAGTGATAGGTAGTGTTTTGACAGGTCAAAATGTATACGTTACAAGGCAGTACAGTAACAGTTTAAAAACATAGAATGTGTTACATATACAGGTCGTTTCTTTTATCATGTGGTAACATTGCTATATTCTAAACCGTAACAGATACGAAGACGATTAAATGGGAGAAAAGGTAACTATTGTGGAGAACAGTACAATGGTAAAAGAAAATTTACAGGGAGTCTCGCCCTTCCCGAGTTATACAGGGAAAACTAAAAATGCTGTTATTTGTTTTTTACGAATAGAATTGTTATTTCTGAAAATATAAAAAAAATGGAAAAGGAAAGTTTTAATGTATTCTAAATGTACTATAAAAATGTAACAATGAATCTTTGATTAAACGTTTCGTGTCAACACGGCCACCATCAACATTTCTTTTCAAATACGGACCTGTCTGTTTTAGTACAAATATTGATAAAGCGATAAAATCACAATTCAGTGGTACATCACACTTGATATTTTTATAACATTTCATTTAAAATAACTAACATCATCAGTGACAACAATTTTTAATTACGGTCCTGTCGTTAGGTCGTTTATGGATTCCACAAAACCTAACTCTCCGATATAAAAATTATCAGTGACGCTTTGAATAAATGTATCTATTAAACTTATGTTTACACTATAATAAAAGATATCTGTAGTTTCAGAGACGAACGATAGCAATTTACCTCGGAAATAAACTTACTTAAGAGTAGAAGAAATCAAACAAACAAAAAACAATTTATTTCATATTGAATTTTTGAGTGAAAATAAAACCAATACAGAAAATTAATTCTTCATGATAACCTACATTAAATGCTCGAATTGCCGACCTCTTTGTTGAATGCACATAAGTTGTCTGTCCATACAATTTCTGTGGCAATTTTCTAGCATGATGGGTGTAATGCTATTACATGCATCTCTTATTATTTGTTTGAGATGGTCGATATCTGTACTAGTTGTCGAAAAAACTTTATCCTTTATGTATCCCCAGACAAAAAATCTAAAGGAGTCAGGTCTGGGGATCGAGCTGGCCAGGCAATTGGTCCATTGTTTCCAATCCATTTTCTTGGGAATATTGCATCTAAATGTTCCCTTACTATTGCTGTATTATGAGGAGGGGCACCGTCTTGTTGAAAATATTGTATTTCACGGCGGATGTTCAGTGGCAATTCATCTAAGTAGCCATCAAACTCATTGGATAAAAAATGTAAATACATTCCACCATTCAAATGTTCGTCGTAAAAGAAAGGACCTAGTATGTTTGTTCCCAAAATTCCCAACCAAACATTTATTCCGAACCTTTCCTGGAAATTGGTTTCTCTATGTAAATGTTCATTTGTATTATTCCATCTATAATGGATGTTTCTGTTAAACCAACCATTGTTGGTGAATTTTGATTCGTCCGTCCATATTATTTTATTACAAATATTTCCAACTTCCCTATTTCTACGTCTCAACCACATCGCGAATCGTACTCTCCTTCCGTAATCCCTTTCATTGAGGTGATGAACTTTGCGTATCCTGTAGCAATTGTAGCATTTGTATTTGTTCTTTTTCAAAATATTTCTGGTTGATTTTACAGAAATCCCTAGTTCGTGGGCAATTTCTCGGAAGGAACAATCTTGATTAGAAATATTTTTGTAACTGACCAATCCTAAATTGAAAAAAAATATTTTCGTCACTTTGTTAATCTTTATGAAGTAATATTTGCTTACCTAAAACATTTATTTGGTTCCGCATACTTCCAGTAACAACACATTTTCTAGTTTTATTTCTATCAAATGCACCACAGTCTCTCAAATTTCTTTCTAATCATCTAAACATTTGAATGTTTGGAATACGACGATTTGGGTATAGCTCACCATACATATTTTTTGCCAAAAGAGGATTTCTATTTGATTTTGCATAAGCAAATAGCATATCAGTCCTTTCGTCATTTGAATACATCTTTGATATGACTGAGTGTATAAACGACTGACAGTTCTTAACACGTATCAACAACTCATTTATTTGTCATGCCATAGAAACCAAGCAAAGCCTACTTGTTTAAAAATGGTAAATGAAGTGAGATGCTATTTAATTGTAGAATAGTCGTATTTTGACCAAAAACTAATATTTTCGTTACTTCCAGGATTGAGAATTATAGAAATATTCAGTATGATAATTGATTCAGAAGAAATCAGCTTTGAAACAAGGATTTCTGTAATACAAAAATGCCCAAGAAGGAAAAATACGAATGTTCGTTGTGTTGGGGTATCTTCTTATCGAAATTATTGGGTGAAATCTGAAGTATGCCAATAGTTGAATAGGTTTTGAAGAAATCAAAATAATTTACAAAAGAACTAACGACAGGACCGTAATTAAAAATTGTTGTCACTGAGGATGCTAGTTATTTTAAATGACACGTTATAAAAATATCAAGTGTGATATACCACTGAATTGTGATTTTATCGCTTTATCAATATTTGTACTAAAATAGACAGGTCCGTATTTGAAAAAAAAATGTTAATGGTGACCGTGTTGACACGAAACGTTTAATCAAAGATTCATTGTTACATTTTTATAGAACATTTTGAATACATTAAAACTTTCCTTATAATTTTTTTTATATTTTCAGAAATAACAGCTCTATTCGTAAAAAACAAATAACAGCATTTTTGGTTTTCCCTGTATAACTCGGGAAGGGCGAGACTCCCTGTAAATTTTCTTTGACCATTGTACTGTTCTCCACAATAGTTACCTTTTCTCCCATTTAATCGTATTCGTATCTGTTACGATTTAGAATATAGCAATGTTACCACATGATAAAAGAAACGGCCTGTATAGTAATACAGAGTACTAAATGCCAAACTTGAATTCTGATATGTCGTATAGTAGGCATTGGCTATGAGATGATTTTTCAAGATCGTTTGAATTTGATCATATTCATATTTTTGAGTTGTGTGGGCAATGAATTGTAAAGTTTAATACCTGAATTATATCTTCTTGTTGATTCAAGTCTTTGTTTGGGTATCTGTATATCGTTCGTATGACGAGTATTATAAGAATGATTTTCTCCATTGGTTGGATGTTTGGAATCCTCTTCTTTTATGATGAGGAGATGACAGAATATGTTTGCAAATGGTAATGTCATTATATTAAGTTTTATAAACCATGGTTTACATCAGTCATTCCTTTGAAGACCTACGAATGCTCGCATTGCTCTTTTATGCAGAGTAAACACGTTTTGCATGTGTGTGGACATTCCCCAGATTATCAGTGCATATGTCATTGTACTATGGAATATTGCATGATTGGCAGCTATAGTCGCATTTTGACCGAGGTAATTTTTCAATTTTCTAAGGGCATATACTTTCCTTGACAAGTTTATTGTCAGTTTATCAATATGAGTTTGTCAGGCTAATTTTGTATCAAGCCATATTCCCACTGATTTCACAGCTTCTGTTTCGTTTTGTTTGATTTCAAAATTTAATGTTTTGGTTTTATTTTTATTAAGACATAGCTTACAAGAGATGTCACAACAGTACCTGTATTGAAGCGTTCAGCAAAAGTTGTGTCGTCTGCGAATAAACAAGAGAAAACTGTTCGGAAGGTCGTTAATATATAAGGAATGATAGGGGGCCTAGGACACTTCCTTGTGGTACACCATTGATAATTGGAAGCGACTCGCTCAAACTGTCATTGACGAATACACACTGCATTTTTTCAGATAGACATGACGATATAGTGCCAGTGTTGTTCCTCTCAGCCCATAGTGTACCAATTTATTCAAAAGAATATCTTTGTAAACACAGTCGAAAGCTTTACTAAGATCTAAAAAAAATCCTATTGTTGCCTGTTTGTTACCAAAACCCTATTGGATGTAGGAGACTAGTTTTAACAATGCTTTCGACGTACTTCTGTTTTTCCTAAATCCAAACTGTGCCTCTGTAAATAGCTTGTGCGATTCTAGAAAATTCGTTATTCTGATGGCAATAACTTTTTCTATGATTTTTGCTAAAATAGGAATCAAGGCAATTGGGCGATAGTTGGATATTCTTTCTGAATTTCCTGATTTGTAGACTGGTATTATTTTAGTTATTTTCAATTTACTTGAAAATTCGCCGTGCAAGAGAATCAAATTCACTAGATGAGTAATTGGAGATAATATTTTTTTGAACATTACCGTAGATTGGTCAAAGATGTCACAGGAATTTGAATTTTTGAAGGATGTAATGATATTTTTTACTTCGGCTTCTGTGGTTGGATATAAGAAAACTGTTTTATCGGCTATTTTTTGCTTCCGTAAGTAGAAGTAGAAGTGGCGCATATTCATATTTTTTATTTTTGAATTCGATTTTAATCTCACTATTTTCTGAATGGTTGAGTTCCATGAGGTCATGTATGTTTGTCAGTTGCTTCTTCAGCATTATAACTCCATGATAATATTTTATGGTATTATAGAATATATCTACTGCAGTTTTGACCTTTTTTTCAGCGTACAAATTTGCCCAGTTCTCGGAAGATAAGTAGGATAGGAATGAATTTTGATTATCTACTGATTTGTTGGATACAATTTTTTTCTGAAGACACTTGGTTTTTTCTTCGTTGCTGAAATCGAAATCTTCTTTATAATCTTTCTTTATAATCAGACAACAGGCAATTAGTGATGTTTTAAAGTAGTAGCGAAATGGCAATCACAGTAACTAGATTCTTGCACTAGTTTTGATAGGCAGAATAGAATATCAGCCAAAGTGAGCTACTACATACGATATATCCTAAGTAGCATTGTTATACTGGGAATAATAGATATAGAAAAATCACTTAATGCACCCGAATGAAAAGAGGTCATCACTTTTTTAATGAAAACTTGACAAAGTTCAAACTTTAATTGTAAAACTGTAGAATACCTAAAGGAAATTTCGTTAATTTTTTAATATTTAAATAAGAATGCTACGTTGTTTTTGTTTAGCAATGAAACTGTATTAGTTTTAGATATTTCTATGAAAAGTGAGAAAATTCGCCGACAATTTTGCCCACCCCCTTTTTATTTTTTTTTCGATAACCTTTTTTGAAAATATCTAAACAACACTGGAACTAACGATTCTAGATGTAGAAACATAACTTTTAGAATAAGCACAATAAAAAAAAACTCCCAAAAATGTATTAACCAAAAACAAGCTTTTCTTGGGCATTGTTGCAAGGTTTTACGGTACTTAAGTAACTGTCAAAGTTTGTACCGATACTAGTTGAAAACTTCGAGTCAATGGTCTATTCAGAAAAATATGTGCCAGATGACGGCATTCTTTCGGTTAAGATTTCTAATTATGGTTCTGGAAGATCGAGACGAAAGTAACTGCTCAATTCCATTCAGAAATTGTGATTGAGAATATTCCAATACATTTTAAAGATTATTGCCAAATTTGTGAAATCATTTTTCGGGAACTGCCATTCGGTTGATGGTTCAATGCATCAATAAAAAGAGAAGAAACTGTATTGATAAACACAAACAAGCATGAATTGCCTTCGCAAAATGATACCAAGTCGAATTTCGCCAAAATAACCAGTAGGTGAGGCCATTAACAGAGGTAATTCTCAAGTCCATCGCTAAATTAAACACGACCATATAATTTGTTTCGCAGAACTTGTTTATCTCTTTTGGTGCTTAATCCGAAGCCCATAATTACTTGTCAGGAGAGTAAAAACAATTTCGAGAAAAAACTACGACTCAAGTCATGACATAATGTTTGGCTTGCCATAGGGTAATTTTTCAATCGAAATGATGTCATATTGATTGCACGAAATTCGAGGATCCACTTGATTGATGACTGCAAATCCTTCTAGCTAAATTAATTGCTACCTAATGCTTCATTGGGAAGGCTGAAGCATCAACTGTGACTTAAATGCTAGAAATATATCACAGAATTCATAAACAGCCATGTTTGATGTTTGCAATAGTCGGTAATTAAACTGATTTGAATTCAAATGTCTGCTGTTATTCAGAACAGACAGGAAAAAGATAATTTGATTTGGAAGAGCTCAAGGTCAGTCATAACTACGGATATGGAAATCATAGCTATATCGCTATTCAACACACGTATGAAAATATAAATACATTCTCTCTAATCACAGTCGTTTAGTCTATTTCGTAATTAGATTTTGTAACGAACTTTTATCTCTTTGATGGTGTTGTTGTTTATTGTTCTAAAAATTGAAAATATTGTTTTAATCAATAGAAATGGATCTTGAGAATGGCCGAATTTTTGAGCTCTTATTATTTGTGCAATGATTGAGGCTTTCGCAGTAAGCATTTTTATCGGAATAACAATTTCCACAATGAAAATGAATTTTTGAAAATCCAGTCTTTTGCAAATTTCCTATACAATAGGAGTTTCGTCGGCAAGCATTGAACAGAAAATAATTCAACAGCCCCCACGAAGGCCGAATCATCTCTTCACAACACCTGGCAAAGCATTTCTACAAGAACGCACCTGAAACCTATTCGCTTTTGTCAGATAACTCCAGTGCTCACTAAAAAAATAAGCAACAGTGCCATCTATAGGCCCACAGAAAGCATTTCGTCTGCTAGGCACAGACTTCGATCAAAGCCAAAAGCCGCGTTTCATTGACCACTAGAATTTATATCTACTAGTAGAAGAAGTAGAGTATCATAAAAACGCAATTTCAGGGTTTCCAATAGAAGTCAGATAATTCTGAAATTTCCTAAATATCTGTAAAAAGTTTGAAACTCATATTTTTATTATTATAAATGATACATTCAATATGAATAATTTGCTTTCATTAACAACTACTACAGCCGAAATAGACAATGGAAGAAGGCGCGAGTAGTGTTATATTTATTCGAGGATTAGATCTAGGCGGGAATATTTCAAGTGCAATAAACTTACCACATATGCGAATTACTTGAATGATTTCCACTCAGGAAACTATTTCAGACTGTGAAAATAATTTTAAAGAAGTGATTCCTAAATCTTCACACGTTCCACTTTCGAGGCAGCTTTGAGTGAAGTAGCAAATAAGCCGGAATTATCTTTAAAAAATGATAGCATATTTGCAGGTTGGGAACAAATAGGAACTGAAAAATATTTCTTCGATATTTATCTGGACAATTTTCTCAATTCATCATACATAAATCGATTTGACACAATGTTTCTATATCATCCCACTGGTGTTTTCGAACTTTCGCTTCCTTCAGGGTCATCATCTTCTTTTTTGGTATACATTTGTATATTTGTTTAGGATATGAATTTAAAATGAAGGTTTAACAGAGGTTTTCAATGAATTGAGAATCAATGTGAACCCACCTTCTTTATTATATAAATAAAAGTCGTTGTACAACCTATACGTATTTGAACATTTCCATCTATAACTTTACTCACGTCCATAACACTCATATTCATTTTAACTAGAGGCTGTTCATTTCCAAAATTGTTTTAATGTGTGTAAATGAAGTTTTTTGAGCTTCAAAATACAACCAAACTGAAATGTACAGAAAATAAATCCATAATATGTTTCAAACTACTTTCAATGTCAATAGTGTCAATTTCTGCTACGATATAGGAATTATAATTTTTCAACCAATTTTCTACTTTTGCTACCCTCAAATTTGATCGTTGCGAAAGTAGATATATTTGGTGTCAAAAAAACAGATGTGTCAAATTCTATTTCTACGAGAAGAGCATTTCTGCCTACAATAAAACGCACCAAAAGAAATATTTCAGCATGCAAAATGAATAAATATTGCACTTGGGGAAAGACAATAATTATTTCTACAATGAAAATGGATTTTTGAAAATCTTTAGCAAATTTCCTATACAATATGATGACACAAGTTTGAGAATAATCAGAGAAGTACATGAAAGTTCTGAGAACCAGATCTGACAAAATATTCTGTCTCTGTTAGAGATCATTTGCAAAAGGCTCTGAACCTGGTAATAAGATGGATGGAGACCACTATAGATATATATATGAAACTTCGAAGTGAAACTGTACAGATAAAGGGGGAGATCAAATATCTCGGGGATATTCACTACTGGCAATTGACCTGGAACCAACATCTGGAAAAGGTAACCAAGAAAGGGGAGATCTCACTATTTCAGGCCAGACGCTCTTTTGGAAAAAATGCATGCGCAAACCAGCATGCTCTGCTGGTTGTATAACATGGTGGTAAAGCCTGCAATAACATATGCTTCCTTGGTATGGTTATCAAAGAAGGACTACGCCAAGACTAAGCAAGGTCCAAAGACTTGCCTGTCTTGGGATTACAGAGGCCATGAAGTCAACGTCTACAGCAGCTATGTAGACACTACTGTGACTGCCTCTCCTCCACTTGGTAGTTCAGGGAGAGGCAAGACTTGGTAAACAACATTCACATTGGGCATTTGAACATAGTGTTAGGGGAATCAATATCAGATAGAACTGAATGGAAAAATACAGATTTCGAAAAAGGTGCAGGCGCTGGAGTATATTAAAAAACCCACAGACTGGCTCAAGTAATTCATTGGGCAAACAAACCTCTGTTTTACTAGCATAGGTATGAGTTATCCTTCAGTGCACGAAATCCAGATCCAGGACAGACTACAGGAGTACCAAAACGTACATCATGAAGACCTGTGGAAGACTGGACCTTGAAAAACCACAAAGAATACTGGAAATATCCCATAAACAAATATGGAACGTGTTATAAAAATAACTACAGACTTACTAGCACTTGATGAGGAAAAAATATAAGTCGACAGGGCTCATGACTAGCCATGCAACAGTAAAAGGGCACTTTAATGAGACGGAACTGTATAATGGCGACCTCATATGCAAATTGTACGGTAATGTTCCAGAAACAGTAACTATAAAGTGTGCAGATCCAGAACTATACAGTTTTCACTTATTAAAGGACTTGTACAAACTTGTACAAGGCACAAAAGTACTGGAGTAAGATAAAATGGGTCAATAAAAAAGTGTCGCCGGAAACCACAGTCAGATGGGCCTTAAAGGAAGTGAAGTTTTTAGTGAGTATGCCTAATGAGAAGACTATGAGATATAAAGCTCATAACCTCTCCATAAAGGGGTTTATTCTCGTCAGCAGAAAAAATGGCAACAATAATGTAGTTTTAGTTTATCAATGCATATTTTGATTGACTGATCAAGTATCGAAGCCTTACGACAAATGGAACATCGCATCTTCTGTGTCGTATCAACTAAAACACTACTTGCTCTTTCTCAAAATTGTAATATAAATGATAAATGAAATGATGATAACGACAAATTTAGAATTCTCACTATCGTGTTCTCTACTCACCTACAACTCATAAATGCGTTACGATAATCTCATCGTCGATGTCGTCTTTTTCGTCGTCGGTTTCTTCTGGTTCTGGCGGTACTACGACTTTGTTCCTCTCCGCTTCGGCCGCCCTCTTCTCCTTCTCCTTTTGTTTGCGGATCTTGTGCAGATGGTGGATTTCGACAACGACGTAGAGCAGGAAGCCGGTCAGCAGCATGCAGAGCTGCACGTAGAGCTTCATCCTGGCGCAGAGGTGGGTGCTGTATGCGTATGCGATCACGAATCCTACGCTCTCCCAGAGACGGTAGTTGGAGAAGGCCGCCTCTTTGTTTCGTCGGAAGAGAGTACCATAGAGCCCTGAAAAAAGAAAAAAGAAACGGCTTAGTGACGAATCTTCAGCTGGCTGGTGGGACAAGCTAAGACGTGAAGCGTCTATTTCCCTAGTTACTGATAAAGTTTAAAATGTACACCTTTATCTACTACCAAGTTGAATTCGTTAATAAATGTTTTACTATCTCACTGCCTTCTTGAAATACTTGTTCTGATCTTCAAAGAAGCAAAATATATGTTAATACTAATAATAAGACTGTTCAGAAGGACTCATTAACATTAAAGGGTTTTATCAGAATTGTCTTCAGACTGATTGGGAAAGTATTCTATCTCATTATGAAACATTTCCCTTATTCCACAATGCCTCACTATTTGTTTTTGAAGCTTCGTTCCCAAAATAGAAAATCAAAACTAAACAAAAAAACCTTGGTTGACAGAAGGTCTCAATATTTTTTTTCGTAATCTGCGTTCACTGCATTATTTTCAGAAATTCACTAATGATCTGCATTTTGATTAACTTCCGTAGAATATATAGATCAACAATCAAACAAGCAAAAAAAATATTTCACAATAATAAACTCTGTGAGTCTCAAAATAAAATGAAAGAGACCTGGTCAAGTATAAATAACTTGAGAGGTAAATGAAGAAAACAAAATTTTAGAAAGTCCTGACACTATAAATGATTTTTATGCACTAGCGGGCGGAAAAGTACACTTTACCGCCCGGTTCGCCGGGCGTAAAGTGGCACTTTACCGCCCGTGGGCGCATTATGGCCCGGCGGGCCGTAAAGTAGACAAAATTCTCAAATTGTCTATACTCACACATCATTTCATGCAATTCCTAACACGAATTAGAATCATTTCAGTTCAATAGAGCAATACTCTTTCTAACATTTGTTCATAATCGTTGGCAATTTTTTCGGTGATGATCTATTTATTTGAAATAGATTCTCCAATATAGCACTCAGCTACTATAGTTTCACATTCCTCATATTATGTTACCCTTAATTATTGTATGCATAACGTATGAAACGTGTAGACCATTGCAATTCAAGTCAGTATTTGTGATTCGCGCTATAAAACCGCTAGTGAATAAAATTTTGTATGTATCACGTGCGTAAAATGCGTTTATGGCCTTCGCCAAGGGCCATAAAAGCCTACTTTACGCCCATGATTTATAAATAACTATTACTGCTCAATTGCACAAAATATAAGAAAACATATTATTAGCCCATATCATCCATTAGTCTAGCTCAAAAATCTGGGAGTAGTAGAGACCTGATTCTGGATGAAACTAACATTTATGAATTGATTGAAGTCTTGAAAGATACTAAAAACAAAGATACAACAGGCTACGATGGAATATCGGACAAAATATTACAAAACCTTCCACTCAGTGTCCTAAATGTATTGGTTTCACTGATGAATTTGACCTTTCTAACAGGCTTATTTCCCTCTTTTCTGAAAACTTCTGTTTTCAGTCGTCTGCATAAGGGCGGAGATTTATATGATCCCTTCAATCTTCGTCCTATCTCTTTCATTCCAACTATCGCAAAAATTGTTGAAAAATTGATAAAAATACTTCTACTTTAATTCTTAAATAAGCACAATATCATCAGTGACAACCAGTTCGGTTTTCAGAATTGAAGAAAAAAAAACATACAAGATGCAATCTTCTTATTCCTAAATAAAGTTTATTCTTAGATAAATACCGGTGAAATGAAAGCAGCAGTGTTTTATGGCCTGTCAAAGACATTTGACTGTGTTGATCACAAAATGCTGCTGAGAAATCTCCAACAGTATGGATGCAGAGGATTGACCGAAATGGTTTGAATCTTACCTAACAGGACAGAAACAAATGGTCAAAACAACGGAACTTTCAGAGGAAACGGAAATTGATTCGGGAGTTCCACAAGGACTGTGTTGGATACTTCCCTTTTCCTATTGTGTGTAGATCACATCACCAATATCGATATTTCAGGGAAGTTTATTCTTTTCGCAGATGACACGACTATACTATTAGATAGTAAAAACCCTTGAGGGCCAGTTTTTGAGTTCCATTTGAACTCTAGGTTAACTGACGAATGGTTAGAATGTGATCCTTCAAACGTCATTTGATGAATGTCATTAACCATCTAAACTATCAGTTAGTTATCTCGAGCTTAACTGGAACTCAAAAAACTGGCCCTGAGAGTTGCTTTATTTTAATTAACAACTAGGATTTTATAAGACTTTATATATCCATAGATTTACTAATGTTTATATGTTAATGTTCCTTTTTTGTCTTGTTACATGTTAACATACTTCAACATTTATTTATGTGATAAAACGATATTGTATTAGCAACGCTAAATAAATAAATAAACGTAATATCAGCTGATTTGAAGAAAGTTAAACATTGGTGTGATGCAAACATGTTATTTTTCAATTTACCTAAAACAAATTTAATATCATTTTGATGCTCGCTTAATGAACTACTTTTTGAAAAAAGATCCTTGGACAATAAAGATCCATTAAATTTTTAGGATTGTTGGTTGATCAGAGTTTAAAATTTACAAAGGGATGTGAAGACTAACCTCGACGGGTCAGTCTTGAAGGGACCGCTAATGGTGGAACGATTGATGATATTGATTTGTGACGTTTTGAACTTTTATATTGTTGAGATACTGAGACAAGGGAAATGAATGGGAGAAACGCATAAATTCTACTGGCGACCGATAAATCTGGGCCTCTTCTGAAAACGAAGATAATGATGATATAGAATAAAAAAGTGATTGAACTACTGGACAGATATGAATGCTTCTGAAAAGCAATCGAAGCTGAAGTCGATTGTTCTTCCAGTAGAAAACTCCGAAAGCTTCGGATTCGGACCAAGTCAGATATTTTATAGAGCGAGACAGAGAGGAAAAAATATATTTGTATTCCACTTCGGACGAAAGGCAATTTCAATATTATCGAATCTGCCTTGTTTCAGCTATTTTTTAACAGGGGCAAATCTAAAATGTTATATCAATCGCAGATTTACATTCATTTAATTTAATGAATGAATGAATCCATATTGAAATCGAATTTAATCTCCATAAATTCGAAAAGAAAAAATCTGTGACGTCAGTAGCTGACTTACACGTGGTTGCTGTGAAAACTCCCAAAGGGGGAACAAAATGTAAAATGTAGAAATGTACCTACTCGTATTGAAAGTTAATTTGTCAGCTTTGAATCTCCTTCCTGGTACATATTTCTCTTTTTTTTTATTCTTTCATGTACTGATATAATCAGAAAACACTTCAGTGTGAAACATACTGATTCAAATCAAGAAATTCTATTGAAATTCAGTAATTTTCCAGTGTATCACAACACGCTAACTAGATTTCCATTTAATGAAGATAACCGCTATTCCAACCTAGAAACTGAAAGTGGAATAGCTCGAACATAAAGTAATCGAGTAAATTCCAGCTAATATTTCCAAATACAAACACAGGTATGCATAAGCGCCACACTTTCACAAAGTAAACGAAATTCTCTATATTTTCTGAAGCAGATATAAACAAATTGTGTGAATAAAAAATAATGAGGTGAGCAGAAACACTTTTTGAGTCATGTTTATTTATATTTAGGTTCTTACAGAAAGTTAAATTCTGTAGAGCTCAAAGAAAAACTTGATGAATAATGTTACTTGACAGTTTTTCATGAATGGCAAGTTCGTTGAAAATTCTGAGATAGAGACCTTCAGCAAATCTACATGCTGGGCTGGGAAGACTGAATTCGTTGGGTCAATTTCGATCAAAGTGCTATTTCATAAAGGTAGAGTGCTGTTCGTTAACAATATAATGCACTGTACATTCTTGTGGTGCTATTAATTTATTATTTAAACATGTCTACAGGGCCTTATTACATGAATGAAAAGGATAACAGTAGCTAATTTTAAGTCCATATTATAGGTACATGACTCACAGTTTGATACATTTCAATTTTAATTGAAGTTTCTGATATGCTGTGTAACGATTTTTCCGAAAACATTCCTTAACACTGTCCAATCTATGTGTTTTGTGTATTACTGTCCAGATACATTTCCATTGAAAAGTTTTATAATTATATTATCTACTTGAAAAACAGGTTCATCATAGCAGCAATTTTTTGGAGTATAATCGATTTTTCCGAGTTTATCAAAATATGGAAAAAGTTGATGGAAACTTTTTGTTGACCTGTTTAAGGAAAATAAAGCTGTAGGTATTAAAAAATATTTACGTATTTTGTATATTTCCTAAAGGCAGGCACAAAAGGTATCCTGATAAATTGAGAAAATATCAACCGTTTTCGAGTTATTTCGTATTTCCCAAATTGTACGTTTTACGATAATTTTTTTGGAAATCTGGAATTGGCATGATTTGTTCGTATAATGGAGCTCTAACCATTGCATTTTTCAAAATTCAGTTTGGATCTTCGGTAAGGCGTATGTTTGAGGTTTTCACTTTCCGGAAAATCTCCCGGAAAAGCCGTTAGCATTTTCCGACCCTTCTCAGAAACTATAGGATGTTGAATAGGCGCATATCTTCAGAAAATATGAAGGAGAAAAATCACTTCCTGAACCACTATCAAGTAAAGTATGATAAACAGCCCCTTAAAAATTTTCCGGGTTTTCCTACCGCAAAAAAATAATAAATATCGTCCTCGATTGAGTTTAAATTTCAAAGCGATATCTCCAAGTGTTCGTAAAATATGAATGTTCGCAGTGCTTACGATAGAAAGACAGACCGACAGACAAAAAAATCTAATAGTGGTCTAAATAAATAAGAAAGTTGGGGGTTTCGTAAAAACAAATTATACAAAAAAAAATTTCAAGAGGTATCTTGAACATAAAAGTATTTCGTGGATGTATCGCTGGCAGAGTGCATGTATAATTTGAGAGAAGTTCAGGCGAGTTAACATTGTTGTTTAATATTTTGTATTCTTCTAATTACATTATAGTCCGGATACATACGAAATTTCTTATAATACAGATCTTCATAAATTTGTTTTCAATTATTCCACTACAAAGAATGTGGTTTGATATTCTCCTGGCCAAATTTCTGATTTGAATGCAACAGAAAACAGCCAAGCCCTCTACGACTGCTGATTTAGATCCATCAAGCTCTCGGTAAACCTTCTGCAAAAACAAGTTTGAAAGTTCAAATTCCCCTTATCATCGGGGGTAATATCACCAGTGCTTGCAATACAATCGATGGTAATTCTGTCAGAAATCAACGAGAAATCAACGAGATCAAATTGCTTGAATATAATAAGTGGTATGATTATTACCGATAATTTTTTGGAATATTAATGAATTGCAATCCCAAAGCTGAAAATACGAGTCCGCAGGACGAGTTGTATTTTCTTGCAATGGGATTGCCAATGAATTGATATTCCAAAAAATTACAGGTTATTAATCATACCACGAATTATATTTAGGACGACAATATATCGATTTGAAATAAAGAAAAATCGTGTCACCGTTTTAATTTGAAGTAATTTACAGAAATCAAAATCTAACAACGTGAACACTAAAGAGAAAAATTGGGGTTATTTTATTTTAATTCGTTACAGTTGAAGGTTTGAATATTGAAGGTACAATTTTCGAAAAGAACGCGTGGACCTGTCTTTGTTGTCACTTCGGTATTGGTAGTTGTAGCTATCACATTGTTTATGGAGTCAACCTTGTTTGTTCTATTACAGGCGAGACTAGTTTCTTCCATATTTCCTCTCATTTTGTTCACAATTTCCTCGTGAAGCTTAGGCTGTATTGTGAGGTATGGAGCAATGAAATTAGAATTACCATGACCAGTAATTTTGATGAGTTGCTGATCTGAAACACCTGCGTTTGCAAGCTGTGTAACTGCGGTAGATCGGTGACTATGATTAGTGATTTTTCTTCGCTTTGTATCAAGCCCAGCTTGTTCTGCAGTATTTTTAGCCCATTTGGACAACTCACAGATCCCCACGGGAGTGTTTTTGTACCAACCTTTAGAATGGGCCGATTTCCAATTAGGATTTGGTGTAATGAACAGTCTGTCTGTTTTAATATTCTTCCTGTTTCATTGCCGTAATTGTCAAGCTCTTTCTGAAAATACGATACTAAAGCATTCGCTGCTTCGTTACCTCTCCAAGCAAGTTCGGTAGCAACGATGTTGAAAAACTTCTTCTGCAACCCTGCAGGTGAATCTTCGTCCCAACATTTTTGCAGAGATGACAGTTCCTCTTTAGTAAAAGCAGCAGCACTTTTCTTACGTTTCTCCGGTATCTTTTGTAACTGCTTTCTTTTGTAATCTCGTGCGTCCCTTGAACCTTTAAATTCTAGGTCACTAAGGGCCTGTTTCACAGGTTCCAGTTAAGCTTCAGATTAATTAACTAATGGTTAGAATGTGATCCTTCCAGCGTCATTTAAAGAATGTCATTCACCATCTAAACTATTAATTAGTTATCTGGAGCTTAACTGGGACCTGTGAAACTGGCCCTAAATGGGTTAAATTTTATTCCATAGCTTTTCAAACAACTTTCTTGTAGTCCCTTGGCAACAGTTTTCCAGTGTGTTTTGGTAACAGATTCTTTATAGTATGTACCATCCAATTTCCGCATATTACAGGCATAATCTTTCAAAATATCAGCCAGCTCCACAAATGTGGTATTCGCATTGACAATATAACCCGTGTTTGTGCAAAAATTGTTGAATTGCCTGGTAATTGATTCTTTATTTCTGGCCGTATTCAACGGAATACTCTTTTCCACTGCTTCATCTATGATACCAATAGCCATTTGTCCCCAACGATCGCTCATATTGATTAAGAACTATAACTAGTCAAAACACAAAGATTTGACGTTTATAATTTAAATCATTATTTTCACTTGACAGCTAGTAAAACAAAAACTAAGCAGGTTTATCACCGTGAAAATACAGCGACAAGCCATATTTTCACTGTAATTCCGATTCTATTGGCTGAATTTCAAAATTTGAAATAGACTGATTGGTTGTTAAGCAAGGAGATATATTGTCGATAGTATTGTGAGCACGAGTAGTATTAATTGAGATAATTTCACAAACCAACAAAGCAAAAAAGTTCCATTGTCGAGAATTCTTCAATAGATAGACTTCATGTCTATCAGGCATTATCTTTATAGATAATGCCTGATAGACATGAAGTTTGTCAGACTGACATTCTGATTAGTAGCAAGATGATATTATATTCTCCGTTGTTGTTTGGATACGTGGTTGCCAAGACAAAGTGTTATTACCGGCTCAAAAGGAAGGAATTGCGTATTATCCCTTATTGGTCCTAATATTGCAGGAAAGGAGGGTTTAGATAGATAGATAGATAGATAGAACAAGGTATGTGGGCGGACGAAGCCATAAGCATGTAGACCTCTCAATCGGGCCCGTTATGCACCCACTACTGCTGGGAGATGGTTCAGTTTTGAAGGTAGCCTATCTCGCGAGCGAAAGAGGCCAGCCTTCTGACCGATACCACCCTCACACTCTCCGGGTTCAGAAAGGAGGGTTTCATATGGCGAGTGAAATTATCAGTAGTAATACCATAAGTGATTGAGTTTTTGCGATAAGTCTGTCGATTCATTTCTGAACGAAACTGAATTGCATCGAGTTGTTTTCTCGATCCAATTCAGTTGAGTTCAGAAATAAAAGACAGACTTATGAGATAAATTCAATCACGAGTGGAATTTTATTAGACTATTTCACGAAGCATTAAAAGTTTATTATAAACATGAACAATCAATTCATCATAACCATAATCAATCAACTATAATCATAAAAACATTATATAACTATCAATAATTTATTATATAGTTACGATGCGACTCATTTTGATGTTTTCGCCTACAATTATGATCTGTCAAAATGTCAAACTTTGGTTTGTCATCTATGGTTACATCGTTGAAAACACCAATGCCGACAGACCAATCAGAACTGAGAGACAGCTGGTGTTTTCGCGATAATACAAGTTGTCTTTGATTTGTGATTGGTCAGATTACGTGAATATCTTAGGAAGAGTGGAATAGTCAGCAGGATACTCCTATTGAATCAGTTCAACGTTTAGTCCCTCTGGAGTGTTGGACATCTCGAATCCAATGACCCCGCTTTTGATACACCACTGACATGGCAAAGACATGGTCCATTTAAACCTCATCTCAACGATACTGTAACGATTAATAAACAAGATTGTGTTCAGCCGACCGGTTCCCATTAAACTGAACCTACACCTAACGGGATTAGAAAGTTCTTATGACACCTCATTTTCAATAAAGCAATTTCATTACCAAATTGGCAAAAGTAAATTATTGAGGTGGTCATTCACTTCAAGGAAACTCATTCTGAATGATTTTAGTAGGAATTTTTCGATTCGTTTAGTCCTTTCGCAATATTTGGCAAGAAAATCAAAATATGACGGAAATTTTTTTGTTTCAATATTATAGCCCTAGACGCCCTGCTGGGTCTGCCGTTGCTTCCAACTTGTATAAAGAAGGAAGCGATGGCGTCCTATCTGAGAATGCGTGACTCAGGGAGCTGGCGAGGAGAGGGGTACACAGGGCATACCAAAATCGCTGTGGTAGCGGAGAAAGAAATCCCACTATCCGCTATCAAAGTGATACAGGCAGAGGATAAAATTAGGTGGAAAAAGACGATCTCGCTAGAGATCCCAGACAGGAGAGAGTGGGAAGAGGAATGATATTTTCCCCAGAAAGACTGGTCTGTTTTACAGACGGGTCCAAACTGAAGGAAGGACAAGGCGGAGCAGGAGTTTACTTGGTAAACCGAGAGAAAAGAGCATATGCGCTAGGTTTTCTGACAACAGTTTTCCAAGCAGAGGTGTATGCCATCCTGGAGGCAACCAGAATGGAAGAGGTGAGGTCCGGCCCAGAGAGACATGTATATGTCTGCTCGGATAGTCAGGCCGCCATCAGAGCTCTAATGCAACCAGAACCAGATCAGTACTGGTTCAGGAGTGCAAAGATGCCATGTAGAGTCTTGCGACTGAAAAGGAAATAACGCTGATGTGGGTCCCGGCCATGCAGGGATTGAAGGCAACGAGCAGGCGGACCAGCTAGCCAAGCAAGGAGCCGGACAACCCTACTACGGGCCCGAATCCGCACTCGGCATAACAAGGAGACAAGTAACAACGGCACTGAATGAGTGGGCAGTTGATACATTAGGAAAAGAGTGGAGAAGGATAGACGGATGCAGGCAGTCAAAGCCCGACATGGCAAGGACGGCCAAGCCAAGATACTGAAGCTAAGCCGCAAAGTACTCCGACTGTTGGTGGGAGTTCTCACCGGCCACTGCGGCCTCACCCATTTCCATTACTATAGGCCAGGTTCGATAATTCCCAGCAAAACTACAAGTCCTATCGAAAAAGGTTGAATGGCAAAGTTGTAGGTAATAAAAAGATTTACAACTTTTTTATTTACACTCTTTTCATATTGTGAGAATTTTAGATTGAAAAGTAGGGTCCGATAATAAATCAAAATAAGGGATAACAATAAATATTTTGAATCCAAAAAATTACAAAGTGTTTGGGACATGAAAAGGCAAGTTTCTCCAAATTTCGAGAAGTTTTTTTTTGTGGGAGATAAAAATAAAAAACCAAAAAGTCGGTTTTTTGGATATTTCGCATAAATTTTGAGTTTACGTGAAACAAGTGTGATATAAAAGTTGTGAATCTTTTTATTGTCTTCAATCTTGCCATCTAACTTTTATCGACAAGACTCGTAGTTTTTCCAGAAATCGTTGTAAGCCGTTTTCCACCCTTAAAATCTCACCCTCTTCCACTTCCCGACCTCAAAAATTATTTTTCCTTTTATTTTTGTTATATTTCTTTACTTTTCCAATGGGTTTCATCCTGTTCTCATTTTTTTTCACTTTTTAACATTTTTAAAGGCTTCTGCCCTGGCCTATTTGCATGGTTCTTCAAAATATTAATAGATACATCTTATGATGCTTAAAAAAGATAGTTGTTGATCGAAAAAAAAAAAATATTTCCAAGTAAATATGGTAATATTGTTTGGTGAATTAAAATAGTAAATTTTCCAATGTTTTTATTTGAAAGAGAGGATTAGTATTATCATATTAGAAATGATTTCATAGTTGACGTCAAGTATTTTGTTTAGCAATTCTACAAGGTTTTGAATTAATAAATAAATACAACGTAAAGTATTTTGTTTTCAATTCATATAATAGACCATTGAAAATTATAATAAAAAATAAAAAGACAAAATCATGCAAATTAGTATAATGTCCAACGCACATGAAAACAAATTTTGACAAGTATAAAGATAACAACATTACACTGTTCAATACTTTTTTTTTGTTCATTTTGATATTACGATATTTATGTTTTCTGCTGTATAATGACTCATATCCAATCCCTCTAAAGGAAAATCAATGATAATATTCAATTTTTTTTGTAATCTTTCTGTTGAAGAAAACCGTTTCAAATGGATAACTAAAATTTCAGGGAATTTATGAATTGATAGGGATTTCGTGCACTTCCTCATCTCATTGCACTTCGCACATGTTGGCTTCTCGTCACCATCCAAAGTTTCTTCGCTTTTGAATGAATCTAAACATTGTGACAAATTTAGTTGGCCTGCTTTTCGTGGTATTGAAAGGGAAAGATCCGAAAACGGATCGAAAGAGACTGAACAGTGACCACAGTAGGTACATTTCAATGTAGATTTTAATTGGCCAACGAAGTTGTCTACAATTTTGGAATTGTTCGTCCTTAAGTATCTTGACAGCAGAAAACGTAACCCCTTATCTATATAGTCTGTATGCATTATCTAATCATAGTGGGACTACCTATTGCGGACACTACACAGCCTACTGTAGACATCCGTATATGAACACGTGGCATGAATATAATGATTCACATGTGAACCCAGTTTCAACTAGATCCCTGGTGAGCGGAGATGCCTATGTACTTTTCTACGAGAAGGAAAGCACTAAATCGCCGCTTTCAGATCGTTCTTAGTTTTATTATATGTTCCATCTGTATTTTTATAATTTTTATATTGTATTGATGTAAAATATATAAGCAAACGAAATTTATTTTAATTTTCACCTCTTACAGTTTGACTAACTACGAGAATGTAACGATATCTAGTTAGCCTAGACCAGTTCCCTGCATAAACAAAATATTGCGTTACCATAGAAACGAACAATAACTTATTAGAAGTGTCAGTGTAAAGTTTGACGTCAAAAAAGTAAACCAGAGTTCGCAATAAATTAAAAGAAAAACTTTGTCCACCGAAATTGTGAAAATCGAAAAATTGGAGTATCGAGAGGGTTAAGAGGTAAGCAGATTTACGAAGATATGCTTGATACCCTTGGTGATCAATGTACTTCGTATGCGACCGTGAAAAATTGGACTGCAAGCTTCAAAAGAGGTAAATTTTCCATTGAAGATGATGACCGATCGGGAAGGCCAGTTTCTGTGTCAGTCTCCGAAAATATCGATGCAGTTCATGACATGATTTTAACAGACCGTCGAATTGGGCTAAGACGGATATCTGAAGCACTGAATATTTCATACGAACGCGTTAATTATATAGTTCACGTCAATTTGGACTTGAGAAAAATTGCTGCAAAATGGATCCCAAAATGTTTGAATGTTGACCAAAAGCGTGCAAGGGTAGTAGCAACGCGTTCGATCTGTGCTCGATTTGAAAACGATGTAGACTTCTTAACCGAATTGTTACTATGGATGAGACTTGGGTACATGTCTACAATCCAGAAACAAAGCAACAATCGATGGAATGGCGACACTCCGGTTCTCCAAGATCTAAGAAGTTTCGTGTCCAAAAATCTGCTGGAAAAGTTCTTGCTTCAGTTTTTTGGGATCGCCATGGAGTAATCATGAATGATTGTTTGGATAAGGGTAGAACAATAACTGGAGATTACTATTCGACATTACTGACCACTCTACAAAAAAAAAATTAAAGAGAAAAGTCGCGGAAAGCTATCCAAATGTTTTTTGTTTTTGCAGGACAACACCCCTGCAAACAAATCTCATGTTGCTACGCAAAAAACTCGTGATTTAGGGTTTGAATTACTAGAACACTCCCCTTATTCACCAGATTTGGCTCCGTCCGACTATCATCTCTTTCCTCAACTGAAAAAAAGTTTAAAGGGTCGTAAATTTTCCTCCAACGAGGAGGTAATAAAAGCTGTGGAGGTCTGGGTTGCAGAGCAAGAAGAAACATTTTTTTTGAAAGGTCTAGAGACGTTGCAGGTTTGATGTAATAAATGTGTCCAATTAAGAGGAGAATATGTTGAGTAATAAAATATTTTGACGTTGAATTTTGTTTGGTTCCAAGATCTAAGAAGTTTCGTGTCCAAAAATCTGCTGGAAAAGTTCTTGCTTCAGTTTTTTGGGATCGCCATGGAGTAATCATGAATGATTGTTTGGATAAGGGTAGAACAATAACTGGAGATTACTATTCGACATTACTGACCACTCTACAAAAAAAAAATTAAAGAGAAAAGTCGCGGAAAGCTATCCAAATGTTTTTTGTTTTTGCAGGACAACACCCCTGCAAACAAATCTCATGTTGCTACGCAAAAAACTCGTGATTTAGGGTTTGAATTACTAGAACACTCCCCTTATTCACCAGATTTGGCTCCGTCCGACTATCATCTCTTTCCTCAACTGAAAAAAAGTTTAAAGGGTCGTAAATTTTCCTCCAACGAGGAGGTAATAAAAGCTGTGGAGGTCTGGGTTGCAGAGCAAGAAGAAACATTTTTTTTGAAAGGTCTAGAGACGTTGCAGGTTTGATGTAATAAATGTGTCCAATTAAGAGGAGAATATGTTGAGTAATAAAATATTTTGACGTTGAATTTTGTTTGGTTCTATAGTAGGATAAGAATTTTTCAATATATCCTCGTATGTTACAAGATATAAGGAAAAATCACAATGATACCCAAAGTAACAAAAACATTAGCTCAACGATGTTATACTTACCTCAGCCCAATAATGTATGCCGAAATCCCAGTAGAGATAAACCGAATCCATTCAATCAGCTTATTCAAAAAGAAACTTGAAATGTGGATTCGAAGTTTTCCCACAAGAAAAATACACCAACCGATAGACAGAAAGAATACTTTTAGAGAACTAAAGGTAAAATAATCTCAACAACGCAACTATGTTCATGAATTATGATTTATCACCACTTTGTCATTCAAATAATTGCGAATTGTATCACCGCATTGCATTATTATTGTTATTATGTTATTATTTCTATTATTTTATTATTTTTATAGTTGGTATTATTGTTATTGAACCAATATCCTAAATTCCATTTCACACCACCACCTTCAGGAATTAGTCTAGATAGACACCTTGTGGGTATAAAGTTCTTTTATACATGAATTTAACAGCAATGATTTTTAAAATTGGGGATTTTATAAAAACCTCGAACATCGTTTCGCTATAAAAGAAATATTACCAAGGGAAATAAGGTATGAATTGTTGTCTTTCCTTTTTTTTAATTTTAAGTTTCTTACTTGATCGACAACATATTCATTTTATGAAGATGATGTAATAATCGAACCTAGTCAACAAATTATAAAATATTCAGTTGAAAATAGAGTCCTATCCAATGGGTTTCTACAGTTTTTCCGTGTGATGAAGGAAAGAGCCATGAGAAAGATATGTTTGGCAGATATCTAAGCTGACGAGAAAGAAGTGGCAAAATAGTGTTTTATAAGACGCCATTTTTACGCACGCGTTGTTTGGAGTACGACGAGCGAAGCGAGGAGTGCTCCAAGAAAACAAGTGCGAAAATGTGTCTTATAAAACGTGTTTCATACACTATTTTTTCTATTTGGCATTTTTTGTAGTTTTTTTATTGAAAAAAATTGGATTTAATATTAATAAATGATATCAGAAATGTCGGGTTGGTAACATTGATGAAATATTTAAAATTTGAAAGATGCTGTCAGGTAATTCATTTGTTTACATAAATTATTCAAATTTTGAATGCAAATATCAGTAAATTACCTTTTTCAAAGTGACTGATGAAGAAAAGTCAAGTTGCACCCCTCCTGAATTGAGAGTAATTGTTCAAACGGCTGTGAATAATTTGTTGCCCAAAAAAATCTCGTTCAGTTTACAAAAAAGAATTTCACAATTTCGAAGTATCCGATGCCTCACCACATTACCACTGCAGTCAAAATTACTTTTCAAACAATCAGACCACTGAGCATAATTTTTAAACCCAGTCCAACCCACGCCAGCTAATTTAATTATATAAGCCCTAGAAACCAGTCATGTAACAATTAAAGTTTATAATAACTGCACCATCCAAGGCAACAAATAACACCACAACATTAAAGGTTATTCTTCTTCTTTGTTTAATATCTGAAAATCCCATCCCTCTTGTCTGATGTTCATCTGACAGTTGATGTTACCATTGTTACCAATCTCGAAAAAATTTAAAATGCGTACCGAAATTGAAGCCATTTCGATACGTATTTGGGTTTCATAATGACTTCATTTTAGACTCCAGACAGAAAAATGCACATTTTAAAATAAATAGTTGTGGGTCTAAATAATACAAAAGGTACCCATGTTCGGACTGTCTTTGAAATCAGAACAATACATTTTTTATTTTTAATAACTTTCTGCTCGAGATTATCTAATATCCTCGAAATGGCTTTTTTAGTATAACAAACAAATTTTGAGTTCACCAGAAGGCCCCCATAACCATTTAGCAAAATTTATAACCGCATTATCGATCTATTGTAGAAGAGAGCATGGTCGTAAACTGCATAGAATAAATATCTCTTTATGATATCGCCAAAGGCAGTCATAAATGTTAATGCATTACGTTAATTTCTTAAACACGTAATAAACTATCTTGAAATATTTTTAATGCTGATATTCCTGTTGCTTACTCAGAAACGGTGTTCTTACGCCTGCCGCAACCAACCTACCTTGCCTGCAGCTAAAGAAGAACCAGTTTCAGCTAACGTTAAACCTCACAAGAGCGTTGTAATGAGGAGTATTCAAGGACGATCTCATGTTAATAACTCATACATAGTGTGTCCCAGATCGAGTAGCAACACCTTGAAATTTCTCAGAAAACTAATCGACTCGAAATTTCTTGTCCGAGGATGCAGCATTTCCGAAAAAGGTGTTCTGTAGGGTTCAATGCGGGGTCCGATAATTTTCTTGTAGTTCGTATAGGTCGATTTCTCATAGCAACAGTAATTTGCAATATTGCTCCAACTTGACAGGCAAGGAAGCGTTTGAGTAAATATTTCGAAATATTTCAGAAATAAAAAGTATTCTCTGTTTTCAAAGACGAGAACACTCAAAACAAAGAACTAGAGCTCTGAAATTTGTCAGGGGAAATGAATTACAAAGACTAGAAGAGACAAAGGAAAGGCAGACACGAACGAACAATTCAAAACATAATGTTGAAAATACAATTGAACAAACAGAACATTTCAAATACTCAAATACTTTATACATGGGAAATAATAGAAGAAGAAACAAGGGGAAAAGTAACAAAGAGGAAAAGGCTGCTTGAGTCAATAAAACAAAAAAATTTCGACATAAAATTAGTATGCTTCATCTAGAAAATCAAGTGATTAATTGTTATAGGTCAGAAAGAACATTTCTGATGGGTTTACATTTTGATGGTAAATTAGCATCAGGATGTTTTGGGAACTTGGTTCACGTAGTCAATATTTTTTCAGTAGTATTTTTGTTTTGCAAAAAATAGCAATTAGGTATATGTGCAGAGCTAAATTCCAGGATTCTTTCAAGCCATTCTTCAATAGGCATAACATTTTACCACTACCGCGTACTTTTATTTTAGAGGCTGTAAAAATTAACTACCAGGGTAACCTATTATAACATTTTACATTCATTCAAAATAACATTTACAATTCCAAAACTTACAACATATAAAAATTACTATAATTTATAACGGTAAAAAATTGTATTATCACCTACTCAACGAGATTAAAATCGTAGATAATAGATAAAAGACAATTGAAAAATTCTATAAAAACTCTTCTTCTGGCAAATGCGTATAAGATGAATTCTACCGTGAGAACTTTTATCATTGTGAAATTCAAATTCGTCATCCTATCTTAGTTATTAAGAATTCAATTTAATTATGATTTATCGAATTACTAGTAGGTACTATACATGCATACAGAGCAATTTTCTATTGTGATAATTTCAATATCTATTTTGAACTGGTTTTTTTTATATTTGTACATGTTTGTTGTTGACCAGCACGGTAAATATGTGCCAATTTTATTTTATTTACTTGTGTGCCAATTTATTATATCTATTATTTTATTTATATATGTGTATATTAATTATTTTGGACTTATTTTTTATAATATCTATAGGTTATACCTAATAATTACTGGTTTCTTGCCAATAAGAATTATGTTCTTTAGACAATAGGGTATATTTGAATTATTGATTGATATTATTCAACAAGCATATTATGGTGCCTATTATTCACGCAGATTAATTTAACGGCACGAGCCGTAGGCGAGTGTTTCATAGCTCGACGTTTCATAGCACGTTCTGTTTTTGGTCGTATTTATGTATAAGTACAAAATTTAACTGCCAGTCAGAAGGATATCCATCATGGTTGTCACATTAAAGTTTGACAGACCAATGAATTATGATCTCATTATTCACTAGTGATTAATCGATATCGTAATGTTTGAGGAAACACATGCATTATGAATGTGTTATAAAATAGTCGTGGACGAGAATACTAAACTGGACATTTAAATTTTCAAGTCAGAAAAAATGTCAACTGGACAAGATTATTCAGAATAAGTAATGAAACCATCAGAGATCACTGAAAAAGGGAACCAATCAAAGGAAAGGTAGAAAAAAGACACATGCAAGGCTTGGTTATGAGAAGAGAATGCCAGAAGGTAATCTCTTCAAACAATATAACTCTAGAAAAAATATAACATAGCGTTTTTAATATAACTCCAGAAAAAATATGACAGAGGGGAACAACTAGAAGAACATGGATGCAGGAGAGAAGCAGCTCTTAGAAGATATGTAGTTTTGCAAACAGCAAATTCTAAAGTAACAAATCAGTTCCCACATATGTCATATAACTTCACAGGTAGACATGCAGAAGTAGGATATTTTTGAAGGTATGAATAATACGAATATACGTAAATGATACAGAATGAACACAGGTGAATAGTTAGCCCCTATCGCCAATTCATTTTCCGGGTTGCGAGTTTTGTGAAATTGCAGTAGAAAATCTCAAAATCTCCGTTTTAATTTTTAATCTACAGTCAACCTACATATTTTACCGATTATTATAATAATTGTTTATTCTCTATTCATCACGACTTCCTTACCGATTGAATTATAATAATGCCTTTGTGATAATCGTGTGAATGCACGACTTTATTTATTTGTTTTGCATTATAGATAGCTTCAATCAATAAATAATTCAATGCATCTAATTACCCCTCAGCGGAATACCCATGACTAATTGTCTAAGGTGAATAATGAATATTGTGCAAAGTATTAAAAATTTGATGTGATCGAAAAGGGATATATTCGAAGGATCGTTTTGAAAAATATACTGTTTTTACTAAAGTGCTGTCTCAACTGACTGATCATTTTGCTGTCTGGAATGTTTCAAGAAATCACCACAATGATAGTGAATTTTACGAAAAAGTGTGGTGGTATTTGACTGATTCAAAAATTAAATTAAATGCTAATGAGCAACGTATGAAATAAAAGAATAATTTTTGATGATGTTCAACATTCCTTTTAAATCAGTTAAAGTTTGACAATTAGTCAAAGTCATGACGCCATGCATTTAGATTAACACATACATAAAACTAGTTTTTCTATTTTGGGTCTGAAATGATGTCGTTATGAAACTTATAAATACGTATGGAAACAACCTCTGTTCGATACGCATTTTTCATTTTTTCGAGATTGGTCATATCAAACTGTCATACGAAAGGAATGTTTTCATTGTTTCATTGCAATTAGCACTTGCAAGTGTATTCGGGAGGACCGTTGCACAAATGGACGTCAGAAATAATTCATTATCCGTATGGGATCCTGGTTGTTTTGTGTGAAGAGATGGGTATTTTATACTATATGTTCGAAGTTTTGTTTAATTAAATTAATACACATTTCGAATATAATTCGTTTTTAAGTCAGATAAGTTATGGTCAGATAATTACATCTGTGAACAAATGAACTGACAGCATCTGTCAGTTTCACCTTAGCATACCCATACCCATAAACCATACGAACAAGATATCTCGTTTCTTTCAGAAACGGAATGTAAATGTTGCATCAAAAACTGCATAGATGAATTTAATGAGTCCGTGGTTTAAAAACTTGTGTGTTAGGATTGCAATGTACTATATATAGGCCAGACAGCCCGCAGTTTTACTGAAAAATTGAGTATGCATTTAAGAAGGTACAGGTTTAATTGGCAACATTCATCCCTCGGGCCAGAGGCCCTCGTGCTGAATCATGTTACCCTCCGGGCGCTTGGATCTGCATAACAAACTTGGTATATGAATAACTATTTCGTGTAAATTAGAAGTTCTTATTTCCTCTCCATTTATCAGTTAAAATGAATTTACTTGAAATGAATGCCAACACTGTAGAACAAATTTTGAATATTTCATCAGATTCACCAATCAAATCTTTCAGATATTTACTAGTTTGATGCAATTTTCTTTCAATGAACTTGTACAATAGTAAACTGAATTTTAAATCATAAAACCCCACTTTTATTTTTAAAATACAAATTGGCTTTTAGTGGAGAAAAAATCGATTCGACAGGCGGCCAAATTATGTTGTAGTATATACTGAATTGAAAAAAAATTGTGCTGCAAGGTTCATTTTTGGGTCCGCACTGAATGTAGTTATTATTCTTCATTAAGTATTTTGCCCCTTTCTCAGTATCCTTACAAAATAATGTGTCAAGCTGTAGTCAAAGTATCCCCTCCTTTCCATTGGAAGCAATGAAAAAAGAAAGACTGACAATAGACAAGAAAACATAATTGAGCTGGGCTAGAATAAAAATGACTCAGTAATCAGCGTCGATGAGTAATCTCGACAATTACTTTGAATACATTAATTCTAATGTTTCCCCGTATTTTCCTAAATCGGAATGAAAAATATCCCATTCTAGAATCGAATCTTTTGTAAAACCTCATCACGATT